>MU853402.1:1647461-1758435 GCA_033297235.1 Trichocladium antarcticum
GCCGTACCCACCCAAGATTGGGTGTGGTGGGCCTGGGCATTTATGGGGGTCTTGGGCATCCCCCCTGACTTGTGCCTGTAATCATCAGAACAGAACACCAGAATCAATCACTCTGCCAGCCCAGTGGTCAGATTGACCGCTGTGGCAACCCACACACTTTTCACACTTACGCGTGCGACTGCATACCATTTGTGGTATATCCAACACCCCTCAGCCCCTCCATCCAATGTCGGGAATTGCCCCGCCACGTGGGTCGGTGCCCCGCTGGATTTGCAGCGGCTTGGCCAGCGCTATGACGGCACTCCCGCGCTGCAACCAACAACCTGGAGGGGCAACTGGCAACTGCAAGGGGGGCGGACAAGCTCGAACTGATGACAGGGAACTACGGACGGGAGATCATTTAGGCGCTTTGCTTTCGTTTTGACGGGGGGTGGAACGAGTCCACGAGTTGGCAATTGGCAATTGGCCTACCGTTACCCGCGTATCGGCTCTGGCGCATCTGCAACAATGGATGAGCAAGCGAAGAGGAATATTGTCATTGTTGGTATGTCCAACCCTTGCCTAATACCTCGTCGGAAGCTTACGCAGTCTACCTTCTTAGGCGGCGGTATCATCGGATGCACCACGGCCTACTATCTGACACGCCATCCCAACTTCAACCCCGCCCTGCACAGCATAACCCTCCTCGAAGCCAGCGCCATTGCCGCTGGCGCCTCCGGAAAGGCGGGCGGTTTACTAGCCCTGTGGGCTTATCCCGAATGTCTTGTACCGTTGTCATACCGTCTACATAAGGAGCTGGCCGCCGAGCACAACGGGGCAGAGCGATGGGGATACCGCCGCCTAGGATGCGGTAGCCTCGCCGCTATCGTCAAGACGAGCGACCTCGAACCGAAGGAATGTCGACCGACCTACCCGCCCGCAGAGAGCGGCACCAATGGCGGACCCCCAATACAGAGCGTATCTCCAGACGAAAATGCCAAGGACTGGGAAAAGCTCCCCAAGCAAGACGACAACGCGGCTGGCCTGCTAAAAGAGTCTCCGCTGCCGTCCGACCTGGACTGGATAAACGACAGTCTGATCCAACATTACGAAGAGATGGGCTCACCAGGGTCCACTGAAACTGCTCAAGTTCACCCCTTCCACTTCACCACCACCATTGCCGACCTCGCCCGCCAAAATGGCGTCGACATTCGGCTACGAACCAAAGTCTCCAAGATCAACGACATCAAACCCGCCGGCGTACACAGCGTCGAGTACGAGGACCGCGGCGCGGGAACAATACACACCATCGACGGTGTGACAGACGTGGTCGTGGCCGCAGGGCCCTGGACAGGCAAGCTGCTGCCGCGCACGCGCGTCGAGGGCCTGCGCGCCCACAGCGTTGTCTTCGACGCCCACGTCAGCCCCTACGCCGTCTTCACCGACATCACCCTGCCGACCGACTACGTGCCGGAGCACCGCGCTGCCAAGGGCCAGAAGCGCCGCCACCGCGGGAACGTGGACCCTGAGATTTACGCCCGTCCGTTTGGCGAGGTCTATGCCTGCGGTACGCTACCACCCCCCTTTTCCTTTTTCCTCTCCCCTCTTCCCCAATATCTAACCACCAACAAAAACCCAGGCGAACCCGACACCACGACACCTCTGCCCCCCACCGCCGACGCCGTGACCACCGACCCGGCCCAGTGCGACGACCTCGTCGCCTACATCGGCACTGTGTCGCCCGTGCTTGCCGCAGCGCCCGTTAAGGCCCGCCAGGCCTGCTACCTGCCGCGGCACATGCGCTTTGGCGAGGAGCGTGAGCCCCTGGTTGGGCCGACCTCGGTGAAGGGCCTGTGGGTTGCCGCGGGGCATACCTGCTGGGGGATACAGAATGGGCCGGGGACCGGGTTTCTGATGGCGGAGATGCTGCTTGGAAGGGGGGAAACAGGGGATGGGGGGTTGGGCAAGTTGGATCCGAGACGGTTCAAGGTTTAGGATGTGGGTATTTTGAAGGGCAAGGGTGTGGGGGGGGGGGGTTATGAGATGATGAGGGAATGTTTGGGAGGCGTGAGGTTATGCTGTCGGAGTTGGAGCAGAGAGCATTGCGGTTTACTCTTGACTGCTGCAATGCAGGTAATGAGCGCTGGCGCAATGTGAAGAAGGAAGTGTTGCTTGCTAACACCATACCGGGCCCTGTATGTTGAGTCATGTCTTCCGTGCTATGTCTGTGCCAGGGCTATTTGGTTGACCAGAGTGGGCGTGCATAGGGAGGGCGTTGGCCACCGTCGAGGGCAAGGGCCAACGGCTGTTAAGCGGCCTTGAGCGTGAGAGTTATATAGAGGGCATGGGTGAGCGGTGATTCTTGTTCTAGTTAAGTATAGAAGAATGGTTAAAGACCACGGATATGACAGTGCCACCCACCGTGACTAGGCTGAACCCCTGAGCCCCTGTTGTCTCGGCAATGGACTGTTGATAGTAGATTTTACATTGCGAAAAGCATATTGGAGACCTTTAGGGATATCTACCCACGGCCGTTAACCCCTGTCAATAGCTTTGATGCGTTACCGGTCCTTGCAGATTCAAGTTGTGTGGCTTCATCCCTTATCCAGCGCCTTACAAGTCGCAAAATGCCATCACTTTCCCTACAACCATAACAAGAATCCACCACACCATCAAAAAGTCGCAAACTATGCGACTTCTCCACTCCCATCACCTCCCTGTTTCGCGCCGGTGAGGTATCCAACTAATTGTGTTGTCGGTGCATGGCTTATGTTGAGTGGATAAAATCTGTCTTTTGAGACAGCAGATTCACTGAGAAGGAACTTCCTCAACTCCCACTTCCAACAGATTGATTGCGGATGAAAATTACAAGAGACATTCAGCATCAAGCCCATGAGCTCATTCCCGCGACATCAATGCCCTGGTTCGGTGTTGTTGGAGAAACACGCATCGTTGCCCCGCTTTACAGCTAATCCGCAACACTTTTGGACTTAGCTGGGGTTTCCCTGTATACCGATTAGCTTGTTTTCTAGGGCCATTGTAATTAGTCGATGAAGCAAAACCAGAAGATACGGCCGCATTTAGCCTGAGACTCTGAGGCCTTCCGGGACTGAGGACGTGGTTGCCGTTATCTGGACTTTATCAGTTCGGCAGGAACTCGTGCGGGGAAAATGGGGGTGAGCGGGGCATTGCAGGGGCCCAACCGAACTTGCTTGGCACGCTTGGCTTTGCCAATCCCCGCAGTTTCATAGAGCTTCTTTCCGGCCTATAAACGTCGAATTGGAGACTCTTAGCACGCGACTGGTGTAAACACGGCCTCGTGGACCGCGCTGCAGAGGGCCGGTGTCCTTTAGAACCCGTACTTCCCCTATCTCGCCCACGAAGTCGAAATCACAATCAACCCGGCCAAACGCGGCTACGATGTCGCTGAGGATTCGGCCGGCTGTTGACAAGCGTCGGGGTTAGGGTTACATACATCGCGAAACTTCAAATACTTGCTCTGTGCCGGAGGGGAACCGTACATGCCCAAGTATCGATTGGAGCCTTTCATCCGTACTCTGATAATGTGATTGACTTGTTTGTATAGAAACGACTAGTTCAACATGTCGTCGGTTGTCCTCAGGCAATGGCCCCCGGAAGTGGACCCTCTCCCCACTGCCGGCCCGCGCCGGTGCTGCGTACATAAACACAGCCGATGTCGCTAAGCACGCAACTCAATTCCCCACCCACTTACAAGGAGGCAAGCTGTGACTCTACAACTTCACAATTTTCTCCCAAGACTCAATTGTCTTAAGCGCCGCGCCCGGTTTTTATCACGCAGATTGGAGACGGGTATTTCATCCACAATCCCCTCCGCGCAACCCGCCCAAACCTCGCAGCCCAGCAACGTCATGACCTTGGGTTCCGTCGCCGGCCCGGAGCGGGGGCCGGGCACCTCCGGACTCACCACCACCACCGAAACCACCCCCCTCCTCCCTCCCCAACCCCCCAATAAACCTTCCTCCTCCTCTTCCTCCTCCTCCTCCTCCTCCTCCTCCTCAGACAATGACAATGACAATGACCAAGACGACGACGAAGAAACCCCCGCCACCCTCCTCCTCCCCACCCCCCCGACCTCCTCCCGCCTCATTCTCACCCTCGCGGCCACCTACGTGGGCGTCGTCCTCGGCGCGGTCGACTCGTCCATCATGGCGACCCTGTCGGCGCCCATCGCGAGCGAGTTCCGCTCCCTGTCGCTGCTCTCGTGGCTCGCGACCGCCTACCTGATCGCCAACGCGACCTTCCAGCCGCTGTCGGGCCGCCTGACCGACATCTTTGGCCGCGGGCCCGGTCTGGTGTTCAGCAACGCCCTGTTCGCGGCCGGGAACCTGGTCTGTGGCCTGGCCGGGGACGCGCGCGCCATGATCCTCGGCCGGGTCGTCGCGGGCATCGGGGGCGGCGGGCTCATGAGTATTAGCACGTTCCTGGCGTCGGATCTGGTGCCGCTGAAGAAGAGGGGGGTGGTGCAGGGGGTGGGGAATATTGCGTACGGGTGAGTGAGGTGGTGTTGTTGTGAGTGAGTTGGGGGGGGGGGTTGGGCGCTGACCGTGCTGGTTTTTCTTTTGGTAGATCGGGCGCTATGCTGGGGGGTGTGCTGGGGGGGTGGATTCACGATACCTTTGCGTGGGGGTGGCGGTTGGCGTTCCTCATCCAGGTGCCCATCGTGATGGCGTCGGGCTTCTTGGTCTGGTACCTGGTTGATGTGCCGCCCAAGGTCTCCAACAAGTCGCTCCTCGCGCGCATCGACTTTGCGGGCTCGTTCCTGACCGTTGGCTTTTTGGTCCTGTTGCTTCTCGGCCTGAATGCGGGCGGGAACCTTGTCCCCTGGACCGACCCCCTGGTTCTCACCACCATCCCCCTGGGCCTTGCCATGCTCGTTACGCTGGTCTGGTGGGAGAGACGCGCCAAGCAGCCCATCATCCCTGTCCGCTTGCTGGTCGACCGGACCGTGTTCGCGGCTTGCATCGCCAACTTCCTAGGGTATGTTTTGCTCTTGGCCCCCCCCGGGTTGTGGCTGACATGACCCCCAGCACCATGGTCATGATGATGACACTGTTCTACCTCCCCCTCTACCTCCAAGTACTCGGGCACACCCCCACCCAGGCCGGGCTCCGCCTGCTCGCCTCGCCGTTCGGCGTCTCGGTGTCATCGGTCGGGTGCGGCTTCTTCATGAAGAGGACCGGCCGGTACGTCGGTCTCGGCATCGCCATGCTCGCCATGGTCACGGTCGGCGTGTCGCTCATCTCGACGCTCGACGAAACGGCCGCCAACTGGGTCCCCTTTGTGGCCATGGCCCTGCTGGGCGGGGGCTACGGCGGCATGCTGACCGTGACGCTGCTTGCGTGCATCGCCGCCGTCGACCACACGCACCAGGCCGTCATCACGTCGGCGACGTACGCGTTCCGCTCCGTGGGCGCGACCCTGGGCATCACCGCGGCCTCGGCCGTGTATCAAAACATTCTCAAGGCCCGGCTGTGGGAGAGATTCGGCGACTTGCCGGGCGCGGCCGAGGAGATCTCGCGGATTCGTGACGATCTATCCGAGCTCGGGAGGCTGCCCGACGGTTGGTACGAGGGGGTGATTCGGTCGTTTATGGAGGCTTTCAGGGGCGTCTGGTTGATGGCTCTCGCTCTGACCGTAGTAGCACTTATCAGCATCTCGCTGATGAGGCAGCACAAGCTGCACTCGAATCTGGCTCGGCAAGAAGAGTAAAATGGCACCGTCGGGGACGCATACTGGTGGATGGAACAACAAAGTGATGAAAGCCTTGACAAGGAATCTCATCACCTATGAGACAAACGCAAACTGAACCCCTAGCTAACTCCCCAAAAACGCCATGCCATATCCATAAAAGCTCAGGCACATTCCATGAGTCCATCCCAAACATGCATGCATCGGCCCTGGCAGTACATCACTCCTCGTCGCTACTCTCAACGATAAACCCAGCCCTTGCTCTCGGCCGTGGCCTGGCGACCGCAACAACAGGCATGTCCTCGTCCGTGTCCTCTTCTCTTCCGTTCTCTGCACCATTTGCCTTTTCGGTGGAAACCCTGGCTGCCCTGTCCTCACCGGCCCGATTGCTCGACTGTGATGGGTCCACGTCCATATCCCCGTCGTCGTCTCCATCACGGCCGTCGTCCTCATCGCTGCTGATGTCAACGACCTTCGTCGGCGCCGGCTTCCGCCTCTTCACCGCCCTCTTCACCGGCCGCGCAGACCCCGCGGAGGAGTCACTATCACCGTCCCCGCCACTCTCACTCCCATCCTCCTCATCATCGCTGCTCCCAGGACTCTTCCGCTTCCCCACCTTCCCCACCCCTTTCTCCCCCCCCTTCCCCTGCACCACCCCCCCCCCACCACACCCCCCATCATCATCATCATCATCATCATCATCATCATCACTACCACCACCACCACCACCCAACAACCCCGCCCACACATCCCCATCCCCATCCGCCACCCCCGGCCCCCCCTCCGCCAGCAACCCCCCAAAACTCCGATCCTTCGCCGCCTGCCGCGCCGCCTCGCGCGCAAAGAAGGCCGCGTCCCCCTCCGCGTCCCCGTCCGACAGGTCGTCGAGCGGATCCACGTACATGGCGCTCTTGATGCGGCGCGCCTTCTCCAGCTCGCGCTGCCGGCGCGCGCGCGCGCGCGCGCGCTCCGCTGCGGCGGCGGCGTCGCCGTCCGGCTCGTCGTGGCTGCCCTCGCGCGACGGCCGGCGGCGGCGCGACTTTTTCCTGGGTCGCGGTGGTTGGCCGTCTTCGGCGGTGCGTCTGCGCGCGGTGGGGCCGCCGGGGGCGAAGAGGGTGTTGTCGTCGTTTTCGGCGTCGGAGGCGGAGTCGTTGAAGGTGTTTCGGCCGTGGTTGTTGTGGTTGTTGACGTCGTCGTCGTTGTCGTCGTCGTCGTCGTCGTAGGCGGCGCGTTTGCGCGGGGCGGCTTTGCGGCGGAGTTGGTCTTCGGCGAGGGCGCCGTCGTCGAAGGTCGGGGGCGTGAACTCGGCTTTGTTGATGAGGGAGAGGGCTTCTTTGAGGGCGTCGGCGGTGAGGGTGCCGGGGATGATCCAGGTTGAGTCGGGGGCTTCGTCGAGGGTTGGGGTGAGGCGCTCCAAGCCGGCGAGGTTCATGAGGAGGCGGAGATGTGGGTTTTTGAACATGGCTGTGCGGCGCGCGTCGTTGTCTGGGCGGACGGTGGAATGGGGAGCAACTCGTGTGGTGTCGCCCTCGGCGGGCTCGGCTGCTGCTTCGCCGCTGGTTCTCTCGGCCTCCATGGCCTTTTCGACATTCTCCCAGGCGCGGCGCTCGCTTTCGGTTTGGGCGAGCTGCTTCTTGATCCACTCTAGGTGGTCTGTCTGGTTCCTGTCAAGCAGCACACCAACGACGATGGCAATCTGTTGGTCGCGTCCCACTTCCCGTTTGAACTCCAGCTCCGCACCCGGTCGAGGGTTCGCGGAGACAGTCTGCTTCTCATAACCATACTCCAGGTAGTAAGCCGTGCTGTTAATCTTGGAGAACAGGAGCTCGGCAAACAGGGCGGGACGCTCGTCGAGCTTTCGAACACACTTCTTGATGATTTGTTTGACGAGCTCTTCCCATTCTTTGAACATGGATGAGCTCTTATCGAGGGGCTCGGGCCCCTTGATCATGCCGTGGAAGAGGTGGATGATGTCGAGCCGGTACAGCATGACGGCCATTTCTTGTTTGAACGCAACTCGGTAGAAATACCGATGAGCTCGCTTCAGCTGGGCGTCGTCAAGATCACGGTAGTACTTGGTGAAGGTCACAAATGTGTCAACCACACCCTGAGGGACGAACCTCGCGGTAAATCGCTTGAAGTCAAACTTCCTCTCCTGCGTGGTCTTCTCGGCTTGCCTCTCGTCATCGGCCGAGTCGTCTTCGGCGTCACCTTGGTCTTCTTCTCCGTCCTGCTCTCCAGCTTCCTTGGCCGCCTTCTTCTTCCGGCGGTTTCTCTTACGCGAGCGAACTTGCAAATCCACGTTCTGCTTCGAGTAGGCCTCGAGGATGCGGAGGAAGGTGTGGGTAAGTTCGGTGCAGGCATCGAGGTATTCGAAGCCCTGGTCCTTGTATGCCCGGGCAATGCTTGCTATCGCATCATGGGTTGCCTCCTCGTAGAACAGCCGACTTAGGATGTTATTGGCGATTTCTTCGTTCTCCTCGGTACCCGAGTCGGACATCTCCTGGACAGTAAGGAGGATTTGGGTAAAACAACGCATGATTGTAGTCAGTAGGCGCCAGTCTTTGTCGCCGTGGGCCTGGTTCAAGGCTCGATTCAGGGTGATGATCATCTCTTGGTTGAGCACCTCGGCGACGAGGTTAAAGCTTTCCACCTCGTCTCCAGCCGAGGGCCGCTTCGACTCCTGGCTGACTCTGCGGCGCATCCGCTCTGCTTCGAGAAACCAGGCTACCAGGTAGAAGAACTGGCCCTGGTGATGGTGCTGGACATGGGACGCCTCCCGGTCGATCGATTTCCTCACGTGGGAAAACAGCGGGTTGAAGCCGGAATCGAGGAACTCGGATACGAAAGACGCCAACTGCTGGCGGGCTCTCTCATCCAGAGTTACAGGGGGGCCTAGGTCCTTGGGCTCCATCTCCTCCTTCCTCGCACGTCTTGGCGCCTTGAAAGTCTTGGTGCTGTCCATCTTCCTCTCGCGAGTTGCGGCATCAAGGAGGGCGCCTTGGCCCGAGACAGTCGAGACTCTGCCGCTCTCCCGCTTCACCCAGATCATGGTCCCGAAGCGGCTGTGGCGGGTCGGGGCATTCTTGCTGTATGACCTCAACATGGCGGCCTCCTTGCTCATGGCAGCAGTCAACTCGTCGGCGCTGATCTTGTTCAGCTGCGTCTGGCTAACAAAGAGTTTACGGGAGTCAACCCGCTTGACCACGTGAAAGACGATATCCATGATGATGACATCCTCGGTCCGGAAGTCCTCGCCCATGTTGGACGCGATCGTCAGGAGGGTGAGAAAGATGTCCTGGAAGGAGAAGGTGTCTATCAAGACAGACCGAGAGACCTGTGTCTCGTCGCCGCCGTCCTTGATTCCCGACGGAGGAGTAATCATGGCGATGTTCCGCAAGAAGAAGAGGACCAGTTTGATGATGCCCTGGTCGCGGGCCGAGCGATCGCCATTTGGCATGGCCATGGACGGGAGCGCCGCCCTGACGGCAGTGCTGAGGATAGGGGCGGCATCAAAGTTCAGAATGGCGCGTTTGTAGCCGAGCTGGGCAAGTTGGAGCACGGGCAGGTGGCGGTGGTGGTTGACGGTCATGGTCTCGAGGTCCTTCTCGATGGGCCAGGTGAGCGGCACCATGACCTCGAAGCAAGCGAGGGCAATCCTGGCCTTGGACTTGTTGTTGGCGTCGTTCGGAGACCATGTCGCCAGGATCTGGAGCAGGTCGGTGCCGACAAGGTTTGCTTCGGCCAGGCAGCGGGCAACGTCCATGCGGTTTGTCTTTTCGTCGTAGAAGCGGATCCATTTCTTGATGTCGCGCAGCACCTCGAGGGCATCGTCGCCGGGCGTGTAGCCGCCATCGTCGTCTATGCCGGTGCCGCCGAGCTGGCGGTCAATGGCAGGTCAGCGGAAGACACCGAGACACGCCGAAAGGACAAAGGACAAGGAAACGGAATGCACCTACGGCAGACACCAGGCTGTTGATGTGGGCCCGCACCTGCGGATGCACCGTGTCGTTGTTGGCCTCTGCGTCCTCCATCTTACAGAGGTGTCGGCATGTGGGAGCCCAATGCCAGCGTCCGGCAACTGCGATGTAATTGGGAGTGCGGGCTTGTTGAGCCTTGGCACTGAACCCGGCCGACGCGTCGAAATCAATCAATCAATTGAATCGTCCAGCGCGACGCGCGCGTTGCGCTAACAATTAATACATACTTCCCGGATGTAGGATGTGGGGCTGGTTCCTTGCTGCCATGCCCCCACTCTGCAGCAGGGGCCGGGAGCGATGGCCGAGGTTAGCCGTGCTTCCATCTTCAAGTTTCGTGGATTCCCGGACTTTCATCCGTCCGCACACCAACCCAATCCGCAACGATGGCTTCAATCATGCTGGCAAGGCAGACGCTGCGGCTCTCGACCCGGGCGCGACTCTTCAGCTCCACGGCCGCGCGGCCTGCGGCTGCGGAGGTCAAGCGTCTCGGTGTTATCGGCGCGGGGCAGATGGTAAGCTCGTCCATCCACTCGCCCGTCAATCGCGAATCGCCAATCGCCCATTGCATCACTACCACACATATTCGCATCCATTGCTAACGCTGCACTGCGACACAGGGCCTCGGTATTGCTCTGGTAGCAGCGCAAAGGGCAAATGTGCCAGTAACGCTAGTTGACGCGTCCCAAGCCTCCCTCGACAAGGGGATTGCCTTTGCAGGTTGGTGAGAGCCGGTGTCCACATGGAGAAGATGGTGATTCGGAGCGCCCCGGCTAAACACCACGCCCCATCGTCTAGAGAAGCTCCTCGCCAAGGACGTTGCCAAACAGCGCATCACCCAGGAGCAGGCCGACGCCGCGCGCGCCCTGTTCACCCCCACCACGACTCTCGACAGCCTCGCCGATGTTGACTTCGTCATCGAGGCCGTGCCCGAGATCCCGTCGCTCAAATTCGACATATTCTCCAAGCTCGCCGAGATCTGCCCCAAGCATGCCATTCTCGCCACCAACACCTCGTCCATCTCCATCACCCGCATCGCCGCCTCCACCACCGGCGGCAGGCCCACCGATACCTCCAACAGCTCCCGCGTCGTCTCCACCCACTTCATGAACCCCGTCCCCATCCAAAAGGGCGTCGAGATCATCGCAGGCCTGCAGACCTCGGCCGCAACCCTCGAGACAGCAGTGGCCTTCTGCCAGCGCCTCGGCAAAGTCGCCTCGGTATCCGCCGACTCCCCCGGCTTCCTGGCGAACCGCATCCTGATGCCCTACATCAACGAGGCCGTCATCTGCCTCGAGACTGGCGTGGGCGACCGCGATTCCATCGACGCCATCATGAAGAACGGCACCAACGTGCCCATGGGCCCGCTGCAGCTCGCCGACTTCATCGGCCTCGACACGTGCCTGTCCATCATGAAGGTGCTGCACGAGGAGACGGGCGACTCCAAGTACCGCCCGAGCGTGCTGCTGCGGAACATGGTGGATGCCGGCTGGCTGGGCAAGAAGAGCGGCAAGGGCTTCTACGACTACTAGACGCATTGGATGGCTTGTACTGTACCGTACGTCGAGCTGGCCGGTTCCCACACAGCGGGGACGTAATGTAACCCCGGCCGCTCGAACGAACGCCCATCGATGTCTTGGATCTCGGGTAGGATAGAAACGACAATGTGGCGGTGCCGCCGCGTCGTCCGCGTTGTAATACAACTTCCAGAGTTTCCCCAACCACCAGAGTCCCATGCATCCGCCACCGCGACTACATTGTGTCACGACGCGTCATGCCCACACGGGGATGGGATCATCATCTGTAATGAAAAAGGAGGTATCGAAATACCAGAAACCGCCAATCCATTTCTTTCTCTCCAAGTGGACGTTGGTAAATAGGGGGGTGTCATCGGTTGTCCGGCCAAACCCGACGCCATCGTAAACAGACAAATCTACATGTCATCCCGGGTTGCGTGCACCCTGCGACTACAGAAAGCAGACCAGCATCACACCACGGCATTGTCGAGCCACAAGGTCCAGAGCCGGCAAGAGAAGCGTGAGTAAGTCGCAGGATGCCGAGAGAGGGAGAAGCCAGAGATTGGTTCCGCGTCTCATGACAAACACTGGCCTGCGAAACTAGACACGGGCGTGGATTCCAGGTCTGGCGCTCCCAAGCTGGCAGATGGCAGTATTCTGCGTTTTGGAGAAGCCCAGGCCTCTTGTCTCGTCATTTATCCGCCGGCTTGTTCCAGACCACCAACGGCCGCATGGTCAGCGTGCCGAAGCCGGCGTGGCCTAAGAATAGAGACCTTTTTACCAGCCAGAAGCCGAACGGGGTCTGAAACACCATGTCGGTTCTCACGCAGAGACCAAACACGGCTCGGGGACAAACCAACGAGGCCGGCCCCTGCTGGTAGGGAAGGGCAAGGATGCTGAGTGGTTTGGGAAGAACTGGATCTGACAGGATGTTGCAAAACCGCCCATTTCCGCGTCTGATGTAGGCCGGGAGGTGGCGTGTCCTCTTCACTGCCTTTCCAGTACGACAAATTCACTTCTCTTAACGCTGCAAGACGTTCCGAGCCAAGGCTGTATTCCTCGTACATCCTGTTGTGTTTCCTGATACGCGGCACCGATCGCGCGAGGAGTTGGAGCCACGGCACTTGGCCCGGTGGGTCGGAGTCAGTAGACTCGGGAGAGTTGACGATATGCCGGAGTGTGCTCCCCGGATCTGGGGATTGCAAGGGAGCCCATGCCACAATAGATAGTGCGGCAAGACGCAACTCCAGACAGCGCCATGCCGCGAAAGGAAGGTCAAGAGGCCGAGAGGAGTTGAGAGGCACGCTCATCTGCGTGTGACGGTCAAGCCACAAGGGGTATATCGTCGAGACAAGCCTCCTAGGAGTTCCGGTGATCGTGTACCGCCTAGCGGATGCATGGGTTTGTCCCGACAGTCTCTATCAACATCAACGCCGGCAACAGCACAACAAACCGACAGGGGTTTCTGCAGCTCGTACGGTTTCGCACATTCCCATCACTTGTGTGATTTGGCTGGCCCCAGCTTTGGATACCAGGGCACTGTCAATGAATGGGGGCCATTCGCCTCCAACCTGTGATATCGGGGGACATGGTTATGCAGTAAGGGGTATGGCGGCAGTGTCTGTGAAGTGGGCCAGCTAACGGGCACCGTCGAGTAGAGATCTGGGATGGCATCCCACGATTAGATCGATGAGAGCGGGATCGGCCCTGAACCGGTTGCCCCTGGCCCTCGTATACCATGGAGCCCAGTGGGGATCCAGACGGGTTGATGCATAGTAAACGGGATCCCATCGCCGGGGCTCGTGGATCTAGTCCGACCCATTGCATAGGGTTGTCACGCTCCATCTGCAGGCACGCATCTCGCGCAACCCAAGTGCCACGATGGTGGTGCAACATTCGTATTTGTGCAACAGGGGGTTGTCGCGGATGCTCATGGCGTCGTCGACAAGATTCAGGCCCCCGGGCAAACCCCCCAAGTCTTCGCTGGCAATTGCCAACAACGGAAGCTGTGTGTGCCAACACAAAAGCCTGGCCGCCTCCACAGCCGCGAATAACAGCCTCCAAGAACACGGGCTTGTCTGATTCGCCCGTGTCTTGGCTTGGCCCCGTCATGCGCCACGGTTGAGACTGGTCGCTGGCATCATGGCCGAAACATCCAATGAAGCAGAAAACCCCAACAACAATAGCCTGTTCCGCCAGACATTGCCCGACTCAGAGTCGCGGTATGTGAACGAAGCACTCGCTCAGCCTTGCGCCATAGCCAGCCTTCCTGAGTCGCCGTGAACCCCGATCGGTTTCTGTGTTGATGTGAGGGATGACTGCAGTTCGCAAGCAAACAACCGAGTCCGCGAGCCTCGGTGGGCACGTGGGCCGCCAACAATGGCTGCGATGACCGTCGGGACCGACAGGACGGGATGCCTTGGACAGAAAGAACCTCGGCCCTGCCACTTCCGAGACCTCAAATCGGCTCCGAACAGCAGCGGCAGGGAGCTAAGAGAGAACCCTGAGCTCCCGACGTTGAAGCAGCTGTCGTGCAATACAGCTCAGCATGCGCCGTGTCGTCGATGCGAGCGTGTTATCCCCGAAAACAAAGTCGAGACGGAAGCCTCAAACTAGCTTGCGCCGGCTCGGCTCGGGCCAGATTTAAAGTCATCCGCCGCACGTGGGTTGGAATGCACCCGCGCTGTTGAAAAGTGTGTGTGTGGCGGCGGAAGACAACCTACTTCTGACTGGTGAAGACACAAGCCACCACCGCCGATTGCTTTTGCGGAGCCGAGGCCTGCCACATCTGCAAGGCACCCGGACCGGGCCCTGCCGAGAGCAACGGGAAAGCAGTTGCGTGGCTGAAGTTGTTTCGACAGATGGTGGGTTGCATCACTCCCCCTTCAAATCTCCGGCCAAGTTTCGAGTCCCTAGTTTCTGCGTCTCGCAAGCATCGTGCTTTTTTGGAACCCGATGGATGGTGAGAAGAAGTTGACGAGCCGAATCCATACCTTGGCTCCGGCCGTTGATCACGGCGGCTTTGGGAGTGGCCAACAACCCACCCACCCGGATGCGTTGCCAGATCTCCCCAGAAACAAACCCACTGGTCCCGTCCTGGCCCCACTCGGCGGCCGGTTTTCAGCCGAGCGCTGGATTACGATTGTTAACAAGTAGATCAAGGTCGACTCGAGCACCTCGCAGCTCATTGCGGGTCGAATTGTTGTTCTCAGATGAGTCGGCAAACAACTTGACGCAGCCCGGCGGCATGTGTCGCGGCACAGTGCCATGCGGGCAAGCCAACCGGCTCTCGATCCTTGATCTTGGCAGGCCACTGGCGTGCCTCTATCTCGGACTGGCACCCTGGTTGCCCTGAAACCGCGCGCAGACATGCTGGACTCCTGGAGAGGCGAGAGAAGGTGTGAACAAGTGGATTTCAAGTTCCAGGGCATCGGCGGTTCTTTCTTCGTCTCAAAAACTACCTAGTATCTTGAGATGCCATCGGTACGGCAGGGCAGAGCGAGCTCCTTCCCTGGATCTGTTTTGCGGACTGCTGCCGCCTGCCCGTTCTTACCCTTCGTTGTGGAACCTTTTTTCATGGCAAGTGTAGCCCAGCCCCTCGGGTTTTGTCACTGGCAGCAAGTGCATTCTCCCCAGTCCCCCATCTTTCATATGACGACCATGCCCAACCTAAAAAAATACTTCTCCTGGAGTCAAAAACTGCAAGTCATCTCAGGCTTGGTTCTCAGCCTCGGCGGTCCGAATCCCTGGGAACGAACAAAATCATCTCAACGCTGGGCTTGCAAAGCCAGGAATCATCCCTCACAAGCTTCAACAAATGACCCATGTGCGTCATCTGGGGCGCATCATAAGGGCGTTTCAGGCCAACAGCCAACAGCTGTGAGAATCAGGGATACACAACCCCACATGGCACGCGGGAAGCGGTCCCAAGCAAACCATGAAGAACCACAAGCGAGAACACAAGCACCAGCCTGCACCGCCTGCCAATTTGTCGCCGCAAGCAAATGCGAGACTTGTGTTCTCCCATGGAAGACGCCTAGAAGGGATTATCCGTACACCAAACAAATCTTCCAGGCCGCCTCCCCACCTGTCACTCCTGACATCTCGCGGCCGTCTCGGCCGGGTTGTTGTTGCTCACCATCCCTGCTGAAGAGCAAGACCAAGACGATGCACGGACTTCGATCTTGTCTTGGCTGCATACACACACGCCGCGGGCGTTGCTCGCAAAAAGAAGCTTCCACCGTTGGGAGCCACATTCTAGCCCCGGACGCCCCTGGTCTTGTCGCGACACACTTGTCGCGTCCGCCTACCACAGCTCTTCTGTTCTTCGCTGTCACACCAAACCCCGCCGAAATCCCTCTTCTTTTCTTGCCTGGGTGCCCAAGGCCGATGGTAGCACACCACATCAGCCTGCCGCTTGTTCGGCGCTGCCTCCCACCAACCCTGACTGCGTGTGTGGTCCCTCTTCCTCCCTAGATGCGTAACCCGATCGTGTCGGCGTTGGTTCTGGCAGGAAAGCAACGCAGAAAGGGGATGCTGCGGCAAATGCCGCGCCTGTAGCAAAGACGCCTGCCCACGCGCACCCGTGACAATCTCCAAGCAGTGCCTGCTTCGCGATGGGGCCGTCGGCGTGTCTTGCTCGGCAGCAGGGACTGTCTCGGCCATACAGGAATGCACTTTATAGGGCTATCCACCGGCACGACGAGCGGTCCCTCCGACGTCGGTAATGTGCGAAGCCCCTTGAGCAGCACTGCCGGTCGTAAAGCTTTGAGTGCTTGGGAGCGACAATGAAGCGCTAGCCTCCTCCATGGCTCAGATACCCGCAAGGAGAGACAGATCTGCCATTGGCGATCTTCTCTCTCCCCCTGCTCGACTTGGCTACCACCACCCCCAGCCAGGAGTGTCGCTTTCGGGGGACTGCTGCCGGGGGCCTACCAGCCAAGCAGTACATAAGTCGCCAGAGACGTTTGAAAGGCGCAGTCGGCGTCAGCGTTCCCCCCAGGGGGCCCCTGTCGCTCCTTGATCCGATCGGCACCCCCCCCCCCCCCCCTAGCCACGGACCTTTGGTGCCCGCCTTCTTCCCCCCCGTCTTGCCAGCAGGCCAGGAACAGGCACACAGTCCCCCCTCCCCAGCTTGAGCATCAAGGTCCGTGATTGGCCCAAGGTGAGAAGAAACTCACAACGGCCATGCTTCCGTGGAGCCGACCCAGAGCTAATGTACATCAAGGACCAATCAGTCACCCGCGAATGCCCCAGCCGAGATGCCATGCACGACTTGTACCTGTCTTTTGCCGCTTCTGCGAGCGTCCATGGGCCTCGTCCCCTGGCTTTCTAGAACCGATGGCTTGGACGGGTCCCTCCCCTGTCGCCTGTTCGAGGAAGGTTGAATGTTCTCACTCTCAGGGGCTATCACAGGCGTTCGGCCGCAACCAGCTGTTGAACGAGTGTGTCTTGTCTGCCTAGCTTGCGTATCGGATGTTTGCGTCGGCGCCATTGGACCAGCAGACTCTCGCCTATCTCTGGTCCTGCCTGGCTCTTCATGCACTCATACGCAGTACGTCCCCGCAACCCAATCCCCGAGTTCCAACAGAGTCTGCTGTGTACTACACACGTCTCTCGTTTCCTCGTTCAGCGACCTGCTTCTGCCGCTTGTTTGGACGTTAGGCTAGGCGTGAACGTCGGCCCGTCCGTTTTTTCGGCTTTCCTCTTCGCCTGGCAGCATCGGCCCCAGTTGGTTCCATCAACCGCGCACGGCATCAAGTCATCCAGCCGAGATCTTGTATGGCCCAGGCCCACCAGTATACATAGCCACGTCGCTTAGTCGCGCCAGCCCTTGGCCCCAAGCGCGTTCCCGCGGACGGAGACCAGTGTGGCTCAGCACGCCCATCTCGTGGGAGCGCGATAACCTTATAGCGGAACCCAGACCCGGCTCGCGGCATTGGCATAGTCGAGGGATTACACCCCAGCCACACACGGCCCTAGGCGAGCTGCCGTTATAGCTGCCGCCTACTGCCGGGTACCAGGTACCCCGACCTTTCTTCCGCCATTCGCATCCATTGTTGCGGTTGTCTGTGCGTGTCCTGTCTAGACTTGGTTCTCCACCTCTACCCTACCTTGTGAGCAGGGCACTGGGTGGCGGCCTTGATACCACCGTGGAGCAGCCCTCAGGAGCTCCAAAGCTTCGGGCCCTATTCCGTCCCTACCAGGATACCCACCAGCAGCAGACGGGCCCTGCCGAACAGCATCTGACAACCCCAACTCCCATACAACGATATCGTCCTCACTCCAGGATCACCCACAAGGACCAAGTCAACGCCTTCTCTATTGCTGATCTACGGTTCTCTCTGCCGTCGGGTGGACGACCACGGTGGACAAGGACCCGGCTCAACACCGTTCGTAGATCACTGGACTGAAAAGCGAACCCGGCGGTTTCCCCCTCGTCACTAAAACGCACGGCGGCTCCGTCCGATCCTCGTTTTGACTCGTGGAACTGGCCTTTTGGTACGACGCATCCGCACAGCACCACGCTGAGGACGTTGCCCTTGGCCCCCGCTCATTGCCCTCCTCGGCGCCGTTTCAAAGTTTGATCTTCAGGAAAGGTCTGGGGAAATCAACACACATTACGAAAGCCAGCATAAACAGGCCCGCGCAAGCCCTCCCTCTCTCTCGCCAACACCTCTCAGACCCTTGCCGCATCTCGACTGCTTGGTCGGTTGCGAAAAGACCACCACAACCCGGACTTGAGGGAGCCAAGGAAGCAGACCTGCCCACCTGGCGTTGCAGGCGGTGATGTGCGTTCGTGGCGCCTAAATCTTTGTGCACGGCCTCGACACTCGTTCACTCGCTCACTCCGCCGCCATTCCGACATCCTTTTCCACCCCTCCCGGCCAGCCTCGTGGGTGGCCGACCGCACCACTGGAGCGGACATTACCCTCACACTCGCCCGAGACCACTAACAACCGAGTCCAAATGCTTGTCACCAGACACACCGCAACGGCGCTGAGTCCTTGGTCCAAAAGCAAGTTCGAGAGCTTACGCATGTCGAACAATCTCGACGCCGTGACGCAATCCGACTGGCAGGGCCAGTACTCGTTCCTCCTGCCAGGGGACAACACCATTTTTTCGCATTCACATGAACATGTAGCGGGCTCCGCCGAGAACGCGGAAACGCAGGCGCAGCCACGACGTGTGGCTGCGCCAAATATCACCCTAGACGTCGAGGCACCCAAACCCGAGAGCTCGCGGTGGGGCCATCGCCTTGATCCCCTAGGTCGCCGGCCGCCCAAACAGCCGTCACTGACCGCCGAGCAACCAGAGAATCAAGGGAAGCAGTATGCGCCAAAGGCTGCCGAACCGGTCCACGAAGAGTCGATGCATTCGACCGAGACACCAGCCATGTCGCTTGGCTCGGATCCCCTGAGCTCATTATCCACGGCGGGTCAAGGCTATGAAGTGGCACTCAGTCGTTCCGGAAACCAGCGTCAAGTTGCCATGAAGGAGGAGGACGAAGAGGTGCCGGACGACGAGGATATGGTAGACGGGGAAGCCGATGCGGGGACGCAGCCGCCACCCCAAACGGCTGCTGAGAGGACCGCGCAACGGCGGAAGATGAAGCGCTTCAGGTAACAAGACGGGGGCTACTTCTCAACGACTACGACGCAGCAGCTAATTCTGCCCAGGCTCACCCACCAGCAAACGAGGTTTTTGATGAGCGAATTCGCAAAACAACCACATCCTGATGCGGCACACCGGGAGCGGCTGTCGCGAGAGATTCCCGGGCTCAGTCCCCGTCAAGTGCAGGTGTGGTTTCAGAACCGGTATGTTTCTCGATATGGGCGCGACACGCGGCTGCCATGGACGAGGTGGGATGTGGCATGCTGATGACTACCCAGGCGGGCCAAGATCAAGCGTCTGACGGCGGATGACCGCGAGCGCATGATGAAGATGAGGGCAGTTCCGGAGGACTTTGACAGCCTGGGCGCGCTCCACTCCCCCTATGGCGCAGTTCCGTTGACGTCGCCAGTAGACCTCGGCGGTTCTTCGTATGCCGACTCCATGATGCGGCCGCTGATGGTGGGTGTAAGGCGCCATGATGGAGACGATCACCATCATCTCCCGCCGGCCGGCCTCAGCCCAGGGTTTGGAGGTCTAGGCTTCAACCCCGCGACGGGGCTCAGCACATCGGACATCCTCTCGCCGCTTTCGCCAAACCCGACCGACAGCTACGGCTACCCGAGCCACCTTCCATCGGGGCCATCAAGTGCTGGGTCGAGGACTTCGAATTTATTTGCGCGGCAAACAAGCCTTGACTCGGGGATGCAGATGCATAACCACCATCCGCGGCAACAAGTACGACCGCCACAGCCCCTCCAACTCCGCGAGGCCATGTCCAGATCACGACCCGATACTCTCCAGTCGCCATTGCGGTCCAGCATGTCGTGGAAGGGGGGTGCGCTTGACTACACTACATACCATGGCGGGAACACGTCGCCCGCGATTGGGAACCGACAGCACAGTCTATACCAGCAGGACCAGGCGGGTGGTAGTTCGGCGAGTCACATGGGTGGCTACGATTCGAGTCACTATTCCGGTAGGCTGTGAACCGCGTCAGGGATTCGGGGTTTGAGCTGACCGCAAGTCCACAGGGCCTACCGTCCAGTCGCCAACCCACATGAGCTACCCAAACTATCACCCATCTAGTCTGCAGGCAGGCCAGTCGCAGGGATCCCGCCTGAGGGCAGCATCGGCCTCGCTCCCTGTGGGGCTAGATCTACGGCCGCAATTCAGGCCTGGGATAGGGGCCACCAGTCTACACTCTACAGCACATTCCTCCGGGCAGCGAACATCATCGACACCCCAACTTGGCGTCTCTTGTAGCTACACACGGAGTCTTGCGTCCGCGCCACTCTCGGCGCCCGTCGACTTTTCCCTACACAGGACGTCCGGATACAGATCTTCGACGAACGACTACTCGACGCCACAAATGAGCGCGCCAATCGCCCCGCCAAGCGATTTCTCGCAAGCCTTCCAAGCAAACATGTCAACCTCGAGCACCAGGACGCCGATGAGGGATACGCTTGGGGGTGGCCCTCTCGGACCAGGACCGAGCCATGCTTCGGGTGGTCGCAGCGACGACTACGACCTGATGGGCATGAAGCGCAAACGCAGCTTCACAGGGCCACCATCATCCACCACGGTTGCGGGATCAGGGGGGTACGGCAGCGCATCGTGACGAACTCGACGGACACGACATTACAACTATCACGACGGAAATACCGGCAGGCAGCGCAGCGGGATGTGTAAGCGATGGCTGGCTCCGCTACGAAATGATGGGCCCCGGGACTCGCGACCTGGCTGGAAACGGCACACTGTTTCTCAATCTCGCGGCAGCACTCACTCCTTCGATTCTTCTCCTGTTGTGCGCCAGCGCCGAAACACGTTAATTGCATCGCGGATCGAGCAGCTCGCAGCTCACATTACACTTACATCTACGTTTTCTTTCACGACTTGGCCAATGAAACGGATTCTACACCAAAGACCCGGAGTTCCACGGGGACGGCAACGGTTGGCACAGTTCGTTAGTTCTCTCTGTCTAGTCTAGTCCGGTCTGTATATAGAACGACAAACAGGCCGAGGGTGTCAACCCCGAACTGTTTGCTTCCGTGGTCTGTCTGCTGTTCGACGCCACGCACGCGGTGTTTACTTGCATTTTTCTATACGAGCAATACCTAATTAATGTTTGTGTTGTCTGTACTTACACAGGGGACGCCAGATCCGGCCGCACATCTCCTGCAACTGTCTACCTCAAAGAGGAAAGTAGCCGACAGGATCCATGTTCACGTAATTGCCGAGCGTGTTAGACCCATTGGTCGCCTCAGGTAGAATGGTACCGGTACATGATATGTTTCTGGCTTCGAAAACTCTGGTTCCGTTGTTGTCTGGGAAACGGCGCCCGCCGCGTGCACCCCCTTTCTCTTTCAGTCACACAGGCCAAGTGCCGTCTGTTTCTTGGCCGATGCCCAACACAACCAGCTCAGTCCGTCTGGTGTGGTGTGGTCTGGTGTATTATTCTGGGCCGAATATTCGGAAATGGCGATTCCGCTTCCTGATCACCGACCCTTCCCTGGGACCATCGATCGCTGGGGGGGGGGGGGGGGGGGGGGGGGGGGGGGGGGGAGAGGCTGCCGAATCCGTGAGTGGCTGCTGCACACCACCCACGGCTTCATCTTGGTCTCGGCCCGCGTTTTCCATTTTAGCGGCCCGTTTCTCGTGAGTCGGGCCGTGGAGAAGGCAGGAGAAGGCACAGGAGGGATGGGATTGGATGGGACGGGATGGGATGTGGTGTGGTGTGGTGTGGCGCCGGTACGGTGCGGTGCGGTGCGCTAATACCCCCCCTTCCCCCCCCCCCAACCCACTGCTCAAAAAGCTTGACACGATGATCGGCATGACTGGCACGGACGCTTGCCCGCCGAGCGATACAATGGAAGAACAGGGGAGGGGGATCGCATTCTCGAAGGGTTCCCCTCTTGGGAAGCGGTGGGTGGCGACCAACCATCGGACTGAACACGAGCGCGCCCCCCCCCCCCCCTGCACCCGGCCGAGAGCGCCTCGTGGCCATTGTTCCTGTACTCCGATGTATTTACTGGTTTGCGTTCCTGGAATGTGCTGTGGTCATATCGTCGTCTACGTTCTCTGAAACCGCCGGAGGGGGGATGGTCGGCTTGCTGCCCGATTTGTTGCTTGTTTCTGACACGCGGCAATACCTACCTCCCTCTCTCCCTCTCTCCCTCTCTCCCTCCCTCGCTTCACAGCCGTTTTCAGGTGTGTTTGCGTGCCCTACCTACCTCGCCAGCGACGTCTGCAAGTAAAAACAAGGCCGGCCTGCAAGGTGTCGGGTTTGCTAGCGCAACCCGACTGGGGTTGGCCCATCCATCCATGCTCGCGGTGTTTTGAACATGACAAGCTGCAGATTGTCAGCTGGGCCGGTACGGGATTCTGCGCATATGGGGGGGTCAAAGATGAAGGTTGTTGTTCGTCGGCCACCTGCGTCTCCTGAGCCAGGCAGTCTGCGCGAGTACGGAGGTGGCATTCCCAGGGGGGTGGCTGGCTCGGCTGGGTGCTGGACGTGGAGGATCTGCGTCCGTCAGGCTGTTCAGCCGAGACATGCCAAGTCCGGCGGATCTTTGGACAAGCAAAGCGCAGCACGGAACGGGGCAGCACGGCCGCACGGCAGCGGGAGAGCAAGCAGAAGCGTCTGCATAGAACCGGCTGAAACAGACAAGCGGCCATGCCGACTCCCGTCCGTCGTAGGTAGCCGGGTAGGCAAATGGTCGGTTGCAACGTCTGGGCGATGGGAGCTAGACAAGGTATTCCATACCTTGTGGGAAGTGCTGGGGGCCACAGTTTGTCCAAGAAATTGAACGAAACTGTGGGTGGACGTGCCCGCCGCTTCCGTGATCCTACTCCTCCAACCCGGCGCCGCCCATACCTGTCCAGAGCTGCACCCACAACCGAGACCGTCCTCTCTACCGGCGACTGGCGCCGTTGGGCGGAAGGCGTGCGGTCATCTTGTCCATGGTTCGTACGTGTGCCGCGTAAATCCCAGCTTAAAAGTCGTTATCCTATCCAGATTACTGCATGACTTAACCCTTCCTCTTCTTCCCCGGCACCGGCACTGTGAAGGAGGTGTCCGGTGTGCCGCCTTGTGGTCTAGCGTTGCTTGCCTGGCTGTCTTCTAGCGCGGGCCCGGCATCTGACTGCACCAAGCCCCCTAGACCCTGGGGAAGCCTAGTTGTCCCAGTTGCATCGGAAAGTGGTGAGACATCAAAGTCCAAATCCAACGGCAACTGATCGATGGCGGCGCAGATGTTCTCAAAATGCTTGGGCATCCATATATCGTAGACGCTCTTCGTAAACCGATATGCTGTCCATTTGTCCTTTCCGTCGAGCGCCGTAAAGTCGAAAGTGTGGATCGGGTGCCGGTAGTACTTGGTATCGTTCCCGGTTATTACCGGGTAGTGGCCGTAGATCCGTACTGACCGGTGGTCGTGCGAGACGGAGAAGGCGAGGATCTTCCGGCTAACCTCATCTTCGCGCTTGACAGTGCGGAAGAGCTCGACGATGCCCCGTACCGCAAGGGTCATGCTGTGGGCGTTCTGCCGGTCTGCGGTATCGAGTACTGTAGCGCCGCATTTTACCTCGCAAGTTAGGAACGGAAAGTACATATAGTACGTGGCCATAAAGAAGGACTGGTCCCCGGCGATAAAGTCGCCAATGAACGGCGAAAGCTTGGCGAGCTGGTCCTCGTTGAACGCGTCTCGTTTGAACCCAACGGCGTAGTCAGGTTGTGGCCGGATACTGGTAAGAGGGATCGAATTGTTCCACCCTTCGTTGACGCTCTCTGTCAGAATGTTATAGTGTTTTGCGTCGAATGTCGCGAGACTTTCAGCTGAAGGAACAATAAGCCGACTGATATCTTGAATAACTCGGGCCTCATTTCTGTTGTGTATCTTCTGGCACGTCGTTTCAAAGACATCGTCGCGGAAGAGCGTATCGCCAGGAACCGACGGTGTCTTCTCCAGGAGAGACCGACAAAGAGCCTGGCTAGCGCTGGCCAAGCCGAACGGGGATTTGGTCATATAGCTGCCTTTAACCTCGAGCAGGGTCTCATAACGCTGGTCTCGGTATGGCGCGCTCGTCTCCTCCCTTGGCTTCTGGTCGCTAGGCGTCGTGGATGTAGCAGAGTTCGACCGCTTCCGGGACAGTTTGGACGATGATTTCTTCCGCGCAAGTGGTAGACGGTCCATGGTAAAGTCCGTCTTTGCAATCACTTCCGGCCAGTGCTGCTCCTCTGGCCAGCGTCCTTCCTTCACCCAGAACGTAACCGGGTCAGTGTGTTTGTGGGCGCCGCTGCTGATTGTTGGCTCGCCAAGTGCGTCTTCGGCAGGGCGTGAAGCGGATATCCGTTGCCGCTTGGGGTCTGGGTTTGGGTCTGAGTCTTCGATTGATTGCTTGCGCTTGCGACCTCTGCTCTGTGGAGTCTGTGGATCCTGTGACCCATCTTAGCTGGGGAAACATAAAAAATACGAAGGAGAGAAGTCGTACTTGTGGATACAGTGTGGCTAGATGTGGGCGATTGTGGTGCTCAGCGCGCCCACGAGAACTGCCGTTGTGCGGCTGAACGTCTTGGGGTCGATTTCCTGCAAGTCAAGTGTCAGCAAAAGATGACCTTTTGCGCTGCCAAGATAGATACCTTGATTTCTTGACGCCGGCGATGGGAGCGCATTCTGGGCCGCTGTTTGGACTTGATGGCGGCGCATGGCGATGAGAACGGGGGGCCGGCGAGGTCCTGGTTATGTGCCCTTGGAAGGTCTCAAGATGGAGTGGGAAACGATGGCTGCGAGCGTGCAGGAATGGGCCCGCCTTGCAGTGGAGTGCATGCCAAGGCGGGAGGGCGGGTAGGGCTGAGTGCGGGGTCGGCTCGCTGAGCATGATCGGGGCAGCAGGCGGAGAGAAAGCGTCCAGCAGCAAAATCAACGAGATCGAATCACGGCGACGCTTCGCAACCCGTAACCAAGCGATGGCGATCACTTGCAGTGTAAGCATTCGGGGTCTTGGCCAGTTGGCACGGAACCCCTTGAAGCAGTATCAGCCAATGTAAATAGTGTGAACTGTGAAGCGTGTCCAAGATGACTATCCAAACGCGTCCTGGTTCGGTTATGTCGCGTCCTGGTTCGGTCACGTCGCGTCCCGGTTCAAGACACTCAGCCGCCTCCTCACCGCGCCAGACCGGCTCTCGCCAAGCTCCGCAAGCTCCACCTCGCACAGCCCACCCCCTCCCCGTCGACCGCCGTCCTTCCGCTCCCTCTCCACTTCCGTCTCCTCGCCACCCTCCGACGACGACGACAGCGCGCCCCCCTGTCCCTCCAGGAGCCCGCCACCGCCCCCTCCACACGTCCCGCCACAACTCTCCATCGTAAAGTCGCTGGCCGTCGGCGCATCCAGCACAGCCAGCTCCCCGGGCCGCAACCAGCGCGGCAGCACCAGGGCCCGGACCGGGATCAGCGCCAGGATGAACACGGGAAACCCGACGGCAGCCACCGTCTGGGTGATGGCAAACGTCGCCGCAAACCCAACCAGCTCCACCGCCACAAACCCCCAGACCGCGCCACGGCGCACCCCGCCGCCGCCGGCCTCGGCACCGGGCCCCGAAGAAGCCTCCACCGACAGCAGCGGGTGCGCGCGCGGCGTCATCCCCCGATCGCGGGCCAGGAACAGCAGCTTGGCGGTGATGCCGTTGGCCTCGAGGGCCTGGAAGCCCATGATCAGGAACAGGCCGGCGAGCACGCCCTGGGGGACGAGGTGCAGGACGGTGAGGAGCGGCGGGGACATGGCGACGAGGGTGAGCAGGCCCTGGGCGAGGTTGGAGACGCGCTGCTCGACGACGTACGACGGCCGGCCGGCCGGTTTCGCGGCGGCCTCGGCGGCCTCGTCGTCGGCGGGGGCGGCGGCGGGGGCGGCGGCCGTGACGCACAGCGACTCGGTGTGGAAGGGGGCCTGCGGGATCAGGCCGTTGGGGAAGGGCAGGCCGAGCAGGCCGGCGATGCCGGTGGTGGCGCCGAGGAGGAAGAGGTCCCAGTGGAAGCCGGCCGGTTTCTTGAGCGGGAATTCAGTGCCCTGGGCGATGAGGGAGGAGACTGTGAGGAAGGGAGTGGGGGTTGGTTGTTAGACTGGGTGCGTGTGTGGGTGTGTGGGTGTGTGGAGGGGGTGGTGGGGGAAGGAGAAAGGGGCCTTACCGTTGTGGTCGAACCAGAAGAGGATGGTTAATAGTAGCGCAAAGGGGATGGCGAGGAAGACATCGCCGACGGGGATATCCCAGAAGTGGATGAACCAGCCTCTTTCCAACACGGTCGGCGTGAAGGACGGCCCGGTCGGCAGCGTCTCGATCGGGATGTTTCCCATCTTGCCCATGTGCACAAAGCCGGTGAAGAAGACGAGGGTCAGCGGGGTCCCGTAGTCCTTGAGGAAGACGCGCACGGGGTGGCGGAACAAGCTGCTCTGGCCCAGCTCGCCGCAGATGTAGGCAATGGCAAACACGAGCAGGGCCACCACGACAGACAGATAGAACGGCGCCCCGTCGCCAAGCGTCTCGAGGATCTGGACGCCCTTCTGCAGGTAGATGAAGGCGACGTAGAAGCCGAAGATGTCGCAGGGGAAGCGCGTGACGTAGCGCAGCCAGTTGCACGAGTTGGTGACAGCCAGGATCCAGTGGAAGATGAGCGACCATCTAGTGCCATGCGGGTCAGCGTCATGCCCGGCGAGCGCAACATGGTCCCAGGACTGGCTTACATGCCGATCCAGCACATGAACGCCAGATAGTTGGTGCCGGTTGGCTCCATGATGTCGTACACCGTACTGTCCCGAATCAGTCAGCTCACACATCCAGTCGCCGCTCCCCAGCCTCGCGCAGAACCAAACCCACTAATTAAACACGGTAATCGGTCCCGTAACGCCAACAATCACCAGCGGCTGGCAGGCCAGCAGCGAGAAAACCACGGCACCAAGCACCGACGCAAGCAGCACCTCGTTGACGCCGTAGTGCATGCCCGTCTTGTTGAACATGTCGAGCGCAAAGGCCAGCGCCGGCAGGATACTAAGCACATCAGTCAGCCAGCCACCGCCGCGCAGGGACGACCGCCGAACCCACTTTGCAAAGAACATGTACACCGTCGCCGGCACGACGCGGTAGTTCCACGCATCCGTCCAGTCGCTGGCATAGTACGGCGCCCGCTTCCGCACATCGTTCACCATGCCGCGGAAGAGCCGGATCTTCCACCACGCATCGGGCTTTGGCGTCCGTCTCCGGTCCGGAGGAAGGATGGAGGGGCCCGCTTCCCCTCTTCCTCCGCGCCGGGTCTGTGCCGTGCCGGTGTCCGTCCCGGGTCCGGAGCCGGAGCCGGAGCCGGAGCCGGAGCCGGTGGACTTTTCGGGTGATGTCATTGTGGGTGGGGGTCCCGCTGGTGATGGTGAGGATCCCGAATGAAGAAGGAAGGGGGGCCCTGAAGCTTGGATTTAGATTTGGATTCGAGATTCGCTGATTGTTTAGATGCTGAAGCTGTAGATGATTGTCGTCGTCGATTTATCGATATACCCAACGGTGCGATAACCCGGTCTGCTGAGAAAAGCTAGAGCAAAAAAGAATTGGATGTTTCTGAAGCTCACCGTCAATGGATCCCATCGTTTTTAGAGGTCGCGGTTGAACGGTGGCAGGGGCGAACAGGCGGTCAGACCCACAACCAATGGACGACAGAGGGTAGGAGGGCGCTAACCATCCCCGTCCCGTCCAGATCGGACTGTCGGCAACCCATTGGCACGGCCAGATACCTATCAGTTTCTCTACACCAGAGTCACGCGTGGAGCAGCCAACGACGAAGGCAGACCGGCATCGAGTGATACAAAGGGGATCCATGAGCTGCGAGCGCAGTAAATACATACATGTACAAAAGAAAATCAACAAACAGCAACACACTATCGTACAACACACTACACTCCGAACGGCCCCAGCCCAGAAGGAGGAATGCACCAACTAGTCTATAGCAACACGCAAGCTTCCCTTCCCGCCGAGGTCTTTTCGCTCGCTCCAGTCGGAAAAGCGGGGACAAAAAACCGACACCAAACGGCCTTTCTTTCTTTCGTGTAACCGGCCCCTTTCCTTCCTGATGCGCCATACGGATGATACAGACATGTATGAGCTGAGTAGTAGTGGTGCTTCAACCAAGCATGCTTCCTTCCCCTCCTGCCATCCTGTAGAGAACGGATATCCCCGGACGATCGGACACGCAACCCCCGCCTCACCTCTCCACATCCGTATTCCTCTCAAACATGCCCGGCTGCGGCTCCATGGGCGAGTCGGTGTTCTCGGTCGGGAACGGCGGCGGCGCGGCCTTCTTCCCGTTGCGGTTGTCAAAGAACTTGGTAAACTCCTCCTTCTCGGGCCACTCGCGCGGGCCGAGCAGGCGCACCATGTCGTCGCGCGTCAGCACCTCCTTGCGCAGCAGCTCCTCGGCCACGATGCCGATCTCGGCCTTCTTGGCCGTCAGGAGGTCCTTGCACTGCTTGTACGCCTCGTCGACGATGCGCCGCACCTCGGCGTCGATCATCTGGCCCGTCGACTCGGCGAACGGCTTCTGGATCTGGTTCTGGTCCTGGCTAAAGTGCAGCGGGCCCACCTTCTCCGACATGCCCCACTGCGTCACCATGGTGGTGGCCATGCGCGTCACCTTCTTGAAGTCGTCGCTCGCCCCCGTCGTCACGGTCGGGAAGTGGATCTCCTCCGAGATGCGGCCCCCGAGCGTCATGGCCATGCGGTCCATGAGCTGGTTGACCGTCATCAGGTACGCGTCGCCCGACGGCAGGTACTGCGCGTAGCCCAGCGCGCCCTGCCCGCGCGGGATGATGGACACCTTGAGCAGCGGGTCCGCCCACCGGAAGAACCAGCCGCAGATGGCGTGCCCGGCCTCGTGGTACGCAACGGTCCGCTTCTCCTCGGGGCTGAGGACGAGGGACTTGCGCTCGAGACCACCGACGACACGCTCGATGGCTTGCTCGAAGTGGATCATCTGGACCGTCTCCGCGTTTGCCCTGGCAGCTGTGATTTGTTAGTACAACGGCAATTCGCAACTGCAGAAAAAGAAGATGGAAAAGAAAAAAAGGAAAAAAAAAGGACACATACCGATCAGCGCGGCTTCATTGACGGCATTGGCAATGTCGGCGCCGGCGAAGCCCGGGGTCAGAGCGGCGAGGCGGCCAGTCAGGTATTCAATGTCCTCCTTGGTGAGGATCTTGGCCATGTGCACCTTGAAGATATCCTGCCGGCCCTTCATGGTCGGCCTGTCGATGTTGATGTGCCTGTCGAAGCGGCCGGGCCGCATCAGGGCCTGGTCCAGAACGTCGGGCCTGTTGGTGCCGGCGAGCACCACCACCTGCTCCGAGGTGTTGAAGCCGTCCATCTCGGTAAGGATCTGGTTGAGCGTGGCCTCGCGCTCGTCGTTGCCGCCGCCGCGGAACCCACCGCCCTCGGAGCGAGACCGGCCAATGGCGTCGATCTCGTCGATGAAGATGATGCAGGGCGCGTTTTTCCGCGCCGTCGCAAACAGGTCGCGGACACGCGAGGCGCCGACACCAACAAACATCTCGACGAACTCGGAGCCGCTGACGCTGTAGAAGGGCACCTGCGACTCGCCGGCCGTCGCCTTGGCGAGCAGGGTCTTGCCGGTACCGGGAGGGCCGGACAGGATGGCGCCGCGGGGGATCTTGGCGCCTAACCGCTGGAACCGCTCGGGGGTCCGGAGGAAGCTGACGAACTCCATGATTTCCGTCTTGGCCTCGTCCATGCCCGCCACGTCGGAGAACTTGACCTTGACGGCCTGGTCGTGGTTGAACATCTTGGCCTTGCTCTTGCCGAAGCCGAACATGCCGCTCGAGCCACCACCCATACCGCCCGCCCTACGGGACATCCACGCCAGGAGGCCGACAATCATGATGGTCGGGCCGAACGCCATCAGCAGACCAGCCGCGAGCCCCTCGCTGGCGTAGCTGACCGGTATCCTCTCGGCGGTGGGGATGCCGAGCTCGCGCTGGGCCTCGTCCAGCTTCCGCTCAAACGCATCGATGGAGCCGATGGAGAAGTAGTACTGGATGTTGGCGGTCGCCGCCTCGGAGTCGGGATACGTAGACCGGACAGCCTCACGGTTGAGCTCCACCGTCACACGCTTATCCTGAACGATGAGCTTCTTGACGAGGCCCTTGTCCAAGAACGTGCTGCGCAGCTCCTGCCAGGTGATCTCGCGCGAGGTCGAGCTGGGGAAGATCATCGAGTATAAGGGGTAGAAGATGGCCATACCGACGGCCCACGACAAGATCTCACCCAGCTCGAGACGGCGCGGCGGCGGTGGCGGTGGCGGGGTGCCCTTTTGGCCTTTCTGCTCCCTCTTCTTCCTCTCCTGCCGCTGCCTGAATCGCTCCTGGGGGGACAGTTTCTGCTGTCCCTCGGCCTCCTTCTGCTCACCCTCGCGGGGACCGGCCTCCTCCTGCTCGCCCGGCTTGTTCGACGTAAAGTTGGGATGCTTCCTGTTCTCCAATTCCGCCAGCTCCGACGCCATTCGGAAGGCTATCCGGGGGATCTTCAACGCATCCATCATGCTCAGCTGTCCGGCCTTCTTGGCGCGCAGAAGATCCCGAAGCTCCTCGGGGACTCCAATCTGCTTCACGTCCTGGAAGATCTCCTCCATCTGGCCCTTTTGCTGCTGCGAGGGGAGGGCCCCTAGGAATTGCTCGAGAAGCTTGTGTTCTTCCTCGTCTAGGAGAACGAAGCCCGGAGGGAGCTTCCGTTGCGGCTTGGGGGCGGACGAGTCGGCTTTGGGGAGGTCATTTGTGCTGTCGTCTTTCTCCAGCCCGCTCTCCTTCTCCTTCTCCTTCTCATTCTCCTTCTCGTGTTTCCTCGGGGAGTGTTTCTCGTCCTCGTCGTTGGGCCTCTGGGGGTTCGTGGAGTTGAATCTGGGGAGGAGCAATGCGGTGGCGGCGGGCACGCGCCGGGGGAAGCGGGCGGCCCGGTATGCTGGGCTGGCGAGTGGCCGCAGCGACAGCCTAGCGCATTGCGCCAGCTGGCGTGTTGAGGTGCGAAACATGGTTGTGAATCGGGGGTTGGTGGTGAGGTGATGTGACGATGCGAGGTACGGATACTGCTGCGGGAGAGATTGCGGGTCCGCTCTCTTCTCAAAACGGGTCCTCGGTGACTTGTCCGAGGCGTGCTTCTATCTTCTTCCCTGGGCACGTTGCCCTGCTTCCGTGTACCGTGACAATGGCCGTGTCGCCGCCAACAATATCAGCGCGGGCCGCGGTGTATGGGATCGTGGCTGGGTCGGCAATGGCCAATTCGAGGATGCAGCCGTCCAGAAAACCATTCAGATGATGGGCGCGGCGGCAAATCGGGCATTGGCCAATTGGCAAGCTAGTCTGCAAGCAGCTAGCGCGGGATCACGTGCGGCGCTGCTTCTCGGCGTTAGGCTGATTGATTCGGTGTTCGGGTCGACTGGACGCCGCCAGCAGGCAGACGACGTAGCCGTGGAATGCTTTGGAAGTACGGAACGCTTCCCAGATTCTGCGATCGCGCAAGGAACAAGCGCCCAGACACATCGAGACATCATCACAGGATCGCAGTTGACTCACGTCCAGGTTCAACTGTATTTTTGAAGTCTCAAGGCTCAGTCTTGATAACAATGAACAATTACCAGCCGGAAATAATTGATCGAGACCTTGGTCCTCCGGTTTTTGCGACACTCAGCCAGTCTCCCCGACAACAATACAACCCACATCGTACATGGAATTACAACATACAGCATAACATACAATAAGCATGAGATGGGATTCCCGACGCAAAGAAGGACAAACCCGCTGAATCCCAAACCCCAGCCCAAAGAAAGAAACCATGTCCGCGCCCGCTATGAAGTAGAAAACTGCCATCCAGCCAACCACCCAAACCCCCCCTTGAAATTATCACCTCCCCTCACCACCCCCATCCATCCCCCCGCCCCCACCATCAGCACTCCCAAAATTCCCATTCTCCACGCTCGGGTACGCGCCCCCACTCATCTCAGCCCAGTCCCAATCCAGCGTCATCGGCAAACTAAACAAATCTTGCGGTAGCATCGGCTGCTGAAAGAAGCCTCCTCCCAACTCCCCCGGCAGAGGGGGGCTGGTGATCCCGCCCTCATTCCCACCTCCGCCAATGATCCCATTCATGGCGTCAAACCCCGACAGGTCGGCATAGGCACCGTATTCTCCGTTGTCCGGGGTGAGTTCGCCGGGCCAGCCGCCCGTTGTTGGCGCCCGGCCCGGCGACGAGCTCTGGCTCATCGTGCTGCCTGCCATGGGGCTGAGCCCGCCGCCGTTTGACGGAGAGCGATGGCCGTTGGCGGGCGGCGAGAGGTGCGTGTTGTGGTTGTGCAGGGCGTGGCTAGCCTGGGGGGTGGCAGAACTGGATGTGGCGGGGCGGGAGGAAGGCGGTACCGGGTTGGGGTTGAACGACGGCGAGTCGGCCCCGGCCACAGCGGCGTTGGTGCTTGGTTTGTTGCTCGATGGCTGGTCGGTGTTCTTGCGTTTGCGCCGCGATGCGTCCTTTTCTGTCTTGTCGATCACCACCTTGGCAATGCGCTCAAACTCGGAACAGACACCGAGCATCCTATGCACACCGCCTGTCTCGGCTTCGACGCCAAGCATCGATAGGAAGGTAACAACCACATTCATCATCTTCGTATCCGAGCGTGCCCTTGGGTCAAGGGGATTCTGTAAGATATTGCCAAACAGCGTCACGAGCGCCGAGACGGGGAAATATAACACCATCCTACCAAAGGTTAGAGACGGGTCAGTCAGCCGATTCTGGGCCTACTCACCAAACACAAGAGAAATCCCCCTGTGGTATGTACTTGAGCAGAGATATCGACGCCCTGGCAGCAGAGACACACAGCGCTGCGGATGAGAAGATGCGAGGATTGAGTGGCCTGGCATTCAGCCCCTGAATGGCGTAATTGGACAAGCGACTGGTCCAGTATCCGTGATGGATTGACATGCGATGAATCGTGGTCAGACAATTGTAGTAGTTGAAGTGTAGCATGACAATGTGGAGGATGAGTGGCGTATGAGATGCTTTGATCTCACGCTCCGGCCGAAAGTCGATGGGAATACGGTCCTTCCAGTCTTCGAGTTCCTTATCAAGCTCCCCAATGGTGTTCAATATCTCGCCGTCCGACTGTTTGGTCGCCTTTGTCGAATACAGTCTGTTGTAGACTTTGCTCTCGACAATGGCCAGCTCGCACATGACCCTGAACAGATTCATCTTGCCCTTGCCATCAGCCAGCGGTATGTTGCCGATACCGTCGGCCGGATCGAGGTCGGGGAGTTCCACGTTCATATCGTCATCGTCCTGGGCCGGCGGCCTCCCTGACCGGAGACACAAGTCCTTGTCCAGCATGTACGCGATCCAGAACACCCTCTTGCGCTGCTCGATCTCGATGGGGTTCAAGTTGAAATTCGTTCCCCGCTTGTGAAGACCGATATTGTGCGACAGCCGGATTGCCGCGGCGATGAGCAGGGACGACGGCTGCGGGTTGGGAGTTCCTTGCATGAAGAGAGACATGCCTAGAAGTGCCTGCACGCTGAGGAGGTCGGTGTTGCGCATGGTCAACTCCGGGAACGCCGCCATTGCGTTCTTCATGTAGGCCCACGCCTTGTCTTCCTCCTCTTGCGGGACCAGGTTACTCATGATGCGCAGCCGGTGGGCGATGGCCAGGCCCACGTTCAAGCTTGCCCACCACCCAGATCCGGTATAGGGGTCGTTCGAATACTGCCTCTCGACCAGGTGCATGAAGGTCGGTTGGTGGAACAGCGGGAACATGCAGTTGAAATTCTCAAAGTAGTCCCTGAGCAGCGACAAGGCCTCGGGCTTTGACGGCAAGTCCTTGAAGATGGTGCGGCGGAAGAGATCCCCAAAGACGTCAGGCTTCCAGGCAGTCCACTTGTGGTCGTCCATCGAGACGTCTGATATCATTTGCTGAAATGAGCTGTCTCCCATCTTCTCATTGACCCACTGTATCCCCTTGGGCGAGAAGATGGAGAAGCCGGACGAGGATCCTGCAGGGGTTAGCGACGGGGAGTTCCGTGTATTAGTTTCCTCGACATACCGATATACCGCGTCTCGCCCTGGTTATTGGTGACCAAGGAGCACATCATCTCGGACAGCTCGGCAACCTCTTCCTGTTCCCCCTCCTGGCTGTCTTTGTCAGGGGTGGCAGGCCTCGGCTTGTCGCTGTCTTTTGCTGGTTCAGGCGACGCCAGCGAGCTGTGGGGCGTGGAGGCGTTCCCATCTTGAGCAGATGCGACTTGCGAGGGCGATGTCGGGTTCGATGCAGTTTGGGAGGCTTGCCTCGATCGATGGTGTTTTTCTACAAGCTTCTTCTCCAACGTGCCCAAGTCAGTAGCACCGTTGTCATCTTCGCCGAGCAAGCCTACACCGCGGCCGTTAGCGGCGTGTGGCCAAGAAGTCGAACATCCAGTCAGGGCAAGGAGGTTTGGGCGTACCTGATAACCTCAACAAGTGTTCCATACGACCCAGGCGGTTTTCCAGGCCTTCGATGTACTTGGCCCTTTGTCCTTTGTAAGCCAACATGGCGAAGAATGCGCCGCATGCGCGGGAAGACTCACCCTTTGGGAGGATTCCGCTTCTTCTCAACCTGGGTAAAAACACAGTCGGTCCTATAGTTGATACAGTGTGTGCACGCCGGCAGCTTTCCATCGCACTTGATCTTCTTCTTCCTGCACATGTCACAGGCCTGCGTCGCTCGAGGTCAGCGCAACGCCACATTGTCTCAGCCGACCGCAGCCACGGCCGGCGCTTCAACTCACCCTCGTAATCCTCCTCCGTTTTGCTTCGTTTGTGTCTTCGAGCAAGCCATGGTCTCCAAACATCTGCGCGGCCATCAGGTCCGGCGGGGGCTGCGGCATGGGAAGGCCATGTTCGCTGTAGCCACCAAAAATATGGGGTGGCTGGTTCATCAGTGGGGGTGGCTGGATGGGCATCTGAAAGCCCGAATGCATTTGGTCCATGGTCGAAGAAGGGTCGCCGTCGAGGCGGTCGACGCGGTATCGGTTGCGATGGTGATCACCGGTTCGGAGGTGGATGGGCGGAAACTTTGGGATCCTTGTGGATATCAATTCAGTGGGGAAGTGATGTTCGAGGCCGCGGGGGACAGGTCCGAAAACGTAGCCGCCCAACAGGGTATACTACATATGTTATTATTACCGTATCCTCTTCAGGCTGTCGAATCAGGGCCGGGGTGTCCGGGAGCACCGGAAGTCGGGGGCTGAGCAGCTTAACACCAAAACAACGGTTACCAAAGCACTTCGGAATTGCGCCTCCGCATGTACGTCGAAGGGCACTGCCGGTTGTTGCGCCGGCCGTTGGAATTATGGGAATTTCTCCTTGATCTTAGACCGGCCACTAGTGTGTTTAGATTGAAGGTGACACGACCGAGGTGGACGATGGCAGATACGGCTGAAAGACGGGCACTTGTGCACAAATTTCTCGGAAACAGTGATGAGTGGGTGTTGAGGGGTGAAATGTATGGCTGGAAATAATTTTGTACCTCGCCGAGGAGGTGCATATCAAAAGCCCCGAGAGATCAATCCAGACTGGCAGGTGGGGGCGGGGGTAGCGTCGGTGCACAGACGAGAGCCCCGGATTTCCAAGGCGCTCCTTCTACGGATACACCTGCTTGGTACATACCATAAGGCGCCACCCTACTCTAGGAAAACGTTCTTGGGTATGGTCTTGGCCAATCAAACCGATCTTCGAAATGAGGGGCGATTTTCACAGTACATAACGGTCACCAGGGCCATTTCTACAGGGCACGGCCATTTTCTACAGAAAACTATTTTAAAGTGGTAAGGTAGGTCCTATATGAAGATCGTTTTGGACCGAGAGAGCGTTTTGGAGCGTTTTCATACTAAAGTCGTTTTCCGCCGAAAAACCGTTATTATATAAAATTAGCCCCTAACTTCTAAGCCATTTTGAAATGAAAATCGTATTTTCTTTTAAGTAGTTTTATAGTATTAAGACTATCTTCTATAGAGTTAAGCCCTATATTTTAATCAATCTACTAGATCTTTAATTTTCTATCCTCTATAAGATCTTCAATCTACTATATCTTCAATTTTCAATCTACTAGATCTTCAATTTTCTCAACTATAATCTTCAATCCACTAGATCTTCAATTTTCCATCCTCCACAAGATCTTCAATCCACTAGATCTTCAATTTTCTATCCTCTATAAGATCTTCAATCTACTAGATCTTCAATTTTCAATCTACCAGATCTTCAATTTTCTCGACCATATCTTCAATCTACTATATCTTCAATTAACCAAGTCAATTAACAACCTTCTCTGCAGGTAGCATCTTAGCGTAGCTCTCCGAAACCTAGCGAGTTGGCTCACAAGCCGATTAACAACCTTCTCTGCAGCTTAGCAAGGTCAGTATAGCTCTCCAAAACCTAGCAAGTTGGCTCACAAGCTAATTAACGACCTTCTCTACAGGCCGCATCTCAGCGTAGCTCCCTACAACCCAGCGAGTTGGCTCACAAGCTGATTAACAACCTTCTCTGCAGCTTAGCAAGGTCTATAGCTCTCCGCAACCCAGCTCCCACCAACAAGTCGATTCCTAGCAAGTTGGCTCACAAGCTGATTGACGACCTTCTCTACAGGCCGCATCTTAGCGTAGCTCCCTACAACCTAGCGAGTTGGCTCACAAGCTGATTAACGACCTTCTCTACAGGCCGTATCTCAGCGTGGCTCCCTACAACCCAGCGAGTTAGCTCACAAGCTGATTGACAACCCGGAAGCTCAGCAAGGTCAGTGTAGCTCTCCGCAACCCAGCGAGTTAGCTTACAAGCTAATTAACAACCTTCTCTACAGCTTAGCAAGGTCTATGGCTCTCCGCAACCCAGCTCCCACCAACAAGTCGATTCCCAGCGAGTTGGCTCACAAGCTGATTGACGACCTTCTCTACAGGCCGCATCTTAGCGTGGCTCCCTACAACCTAGCGAGTTGGCTTACAAGCTGATTGACGACCCGGAAGCTCAGTAAGGTCAGTATGGCTCTCCGCAACCCAGCGAGTTAGCTTACAAGCTAATTAACAACCTTCTCTGCAGCTTAGCAAGGTCTGTAGCTCTCCGCAACCCAGCTCCTACCAACAAGTCGATTCCTAGCGAGTTGGCTCACAAGCTGATTGACGACCTTCTCTGCAGGCCGCATCTTAGCGTAGCTCCCTATAACCTAGCGAGTTGGCTCACAAGCTGATTGACGACCTTCTCTGCAGGCCGTATCTTAGCGTGGCTCCCTACAACCTAGCGAGTTGGCTCATAAGCTGATTGACAACCTTCTCTACAGCTCAGCAAGGTCTATGGCTCTCTACAACCTAGCTCCTACCAACAAGTCGATTCCTAGCGAGTTGGCTTACAAGCTGATTAACGACCCGGAAGCTTAGCAAGGTTAGTATAGCTCTCCGTAACCCAGCGAGTTAGCTTATAAGCTAATTGACAACCTTCTCTGCAGCTTAGCAAGGTCTATAGCTCTCCGTAACCTAGCTCCTACCAACAAGTCAATGCCTAGCGAGTTAGCTTACAAGCCGATTGACGACCTTCTATATATAGGCAGGCGCGCGGGCAGGCGAGCGGGCAGGCGCGTGGGTAGGCGAGCAGGCGGTATTATTACTATCAATTACATCGCTCGATAGAGCCGTTACGTAAGGCGGTGAGCGTTTTGAACGCAACACTGTTTTCACAGTTAAAGACGGTTAGCTAATCAAGATATTTCGTAAGCAAGACCATCTCAGCCAGCAAGATCCAATTGATTCGAAAATGCTCCAGGCAGCATAAGACTATCTCACGTACAAAACTCGGTCGGCTGAAAACAATACTAAGATAATCTTTGGCACAAAACGCTGTTGGCATCTGGGGATTGTCGCCAAGACCGTTTTCCCAGAGTGCGGTGGCGCCTTATGGTAAGTTCCAAAGGAGCGAACACTGGGCTCGGGACTTTTCCATGCCACAACCTAGTAGTGCGGCGGCACGGCGGAGGAATTCCTATCCCCAGGTCGACCGCAAGAAGTGTCTCTCTATGTAAGTTATGAGGCAGAGGATGCAGTGTACGTGCATGTATCTGTACACGCCCCACTGGCACGTCACATCTCAAGAGCTAGAGGCTGCCACAGCCTAGTGGGCCACCTACCCATTAGTAGGTATCCATCATTGACGTACATATCAACTTACCCCGGATGTTTCTAGGTTGGCGATGGGATCCCCGGAACCGAAAACAATGGCATCTAGTTCCAATCAGGCAGTGGCCAGGAGAATCACAACGAATCAGGCGTAACCCGCACTGCCAAGCCCCGGCGTCCGGTGTTTGTCGCATACTCGCAAGGGGCTATGGCATCCTGCACCACGAGAAGCACTGACAACTCGCTGACCACAGCACGCTATGCATATTGCAATTGCATACAATCCGTCAAGCCGCCGTCTCAAGGATCAATATGAAAGTATGCCACCATTTAGGTGTGGCAGACCAGTCAACTGTTCTGGTTTCTCTGGCTTGCCTATCGCTGAGGGTGAAACCATGTATCTTCATGCAAACAGTTGGGTAACCGTTCGCGAAGTTTCCATCATGTGTCTCCATCTACGAGCCCAGGTCGATCATGGTTGCACTTTCCTCAGCGGGCAACTTAGTCGATCTTGGCGAGGGGTGTACCTAGGCAGGAACTGACGTCTGTGAGACAACCATGAAACAGGCAGGCAGTCGGGAGGCGATGCTCTTCATCAATGAGAAATTCCACTTAGAAACCAATCTCGTCTTCCCAATCACGCCGTCATAGGGCAGGATTTGCTAAGTGTAATTCAACAAAAAGAGTGGGACCGCTGGCGCAACGGTAGCGCGTTCGACTCCAGATCGAAAGGTTATCCGTTCAAATCGGGTGTGGTTCAATTCCTACATTTTTGATGACTTCATCAAAGTTCACTTTTGCCCTTGGTCCTCGCCCAGATTCCAGATAATCGCAGCGCATTCCATTTTCGAGCAATACGCAATATTCTGAGGCAACGACAACAAGTTATGAGACAACTCGCGCCATCTGTTTTCTGACTTGTAATCTGACTGCACCGGTCATTAAAGAAAGCATCATCCATCTAGTGACAATCTCGGTTTTAAATGGCTAAAGATGCAGACAAATGATCAGTGGCATTTAAATGGTACCATTCCCCAAGCTTGCACATGGATATCAACTCCGCCATGAAATATATACAACGAAACCCAAAAACCCAAGCTTTATATCCTCCAACAAATCAAACAACCAGCCCGCCGGCGGCACAATGACGGCCAAGATGGTATAAAGACTGCCAGCCTGATTTACACCCATCGGGTTGCGCAGCCATGGCCATGTGTGTATCCAACAGACCGACGGGGAGCAAAAACCGCGTCAGGGTCTTCCCGTGCCCCCGCAAACCCCCCTCCTGCCCCGACGCCGTTGTTCCAGACATTATAGAATAAAGTATTGCGGCATGTACAATACAACCAATACGAACCCGTTCGAACCCGACCTCAGCCCCCCCGGTCACGCCTCCTCCGTAAATCTCGACCCTGACCCGCGCGACCCGTCCCGTGATGCAAGGCTCCGGCCGACCTGATCCGGGACGGGCAGCGTTGTCGTGGGGAAGGCCGAGGGGCGATGGCCGGGGGACGAGAGCGCGCTTTCTTGGATGGGGGTCCGTCCCGGACCGTTTCGCATGACGACAACGCCGCTCACGGGCCGCATCGGCGACCCGAGTTGCAACGGCGAGTCGTTGGAGTCGTCCACGAACGCCTGCGAGTCCCTGAAATACGACCGGTTGCTGCCGACGCTGTCGTGCGGCTTGTGTGGGTCGCTGTAGCCGTCCCCGCCGGATTCCAGGACCGAGACCAGCTTCTTGCCAGAAACCCGGTAGAAGCCCTTCTCTTGCGTGACCGGCTCGGCGGGCGGTGCGTTGATCGCTCGTTTGCCGGTCAAGTTGGCGAGTGCAGCGGGAATTGCGAACGCGCCCGACCGCTCTGCCATCCCCCCTCCACTGCTAGGGCTGGCCGGTGTTCCCGACGACACCCCCTTCCCCCGGGCGGCGCTGCCCCCGTCGCCCAAGAGCATGATGCCCTTACCATGCTGTTTCCTCCACCTGAGAAAGAACAAGAACGCAAACGCAATGAGCGCGATACAGGCAACAGTGCCCACCACCCCTCCAACAACGGCGTTTCGGGTCTCGGGGGTCAGCCCAGAGCCAGAGCCGGAGCCGGAAGACGGTTCGGTGGAAGTTGCGGCGGGCGCGGGGGCTCCGGCAGCGGTATTTGCATCGCCACCAGCTACGCCGTCCACGTCCACGGTCGTTAAAAGGACGGAAGTGGTCGTCGAGGTCAATCGAGTGGATGAACTGCTGCGCTTGGTTGTAGAAGTGAAAGTAGTATGAGAAGAATGGTGCGACGTCCTTGTGGAATTCGAAAAGAGCGCGACTGTGCTATTGTTAAAGAGCGATGGCACGACGTATGCTGCGGCAACCCGTTAGCAGGCTGACGTGGCGGAGCACTGGGCGAGCAAACACACATGTTGAAGAGTTGAAGATCCCAGTGGATAGTGTGGGAAAGACAGACGAGCTGCTGAAAGGAGTGGACGTCAGTGTCTCCGAGGACGCTGACAGGGAAGCAGACGAGGACGGCTCCGGTTCCGGCTCGGTGGAGGCCGTGGTCGATGTGGTCGATGGCGCGCCATCGATGATGTCCGGAATCAGGCCGGAGAGAGACACGCTGGGCAATGCGTCACCGAGGGTGGTGAGGCCGGCGGTGACACCCGCCGGGGTTTCTACGGGCGGCGGTGCGACAGGGTCGGAACGAAGGGTCGAGACGCTCGTGGTGGCGCCCGTACCATCGATGTAATGGACGACGGACACGGGTTGGACGACGACAACTTGGCGGTCATGCAGCTTCTCGGTAGGTGGTGAACGAATGTGTGGTGTGGTGCCGTCGGGCCCTGGCAGTTGACCCTCGGCTCGGGCGTGTGAGTGCAAACGACGGTGTTGGTGCAAATGCAGGTGCTGGTGGTTGTGGTTGTGGTGGTGCTGGGTGGTTTTGCGGGCCTGAAAGAGTGAAGACCCGCTGGTCTCGGCTTGGTTAGTCATCGCGCCTGCGCCGGGCTTGCGTGGCGGTGGGAACGAATGTGGGCAGGAGCTGCCAAAGAAAAGAAGGAGGTGTCGGTGGTGGGCTGGAATTCCCCGTATTCGAGAGCCCCGTGGCTTGGCTGGACTTGTCCAACTTGTTGCGGCTCGTAAACTCGCGGCTGGCTGTGTCTTGGGATCCGGAGCGGTCGGCTCGACATCGTCGCGATCATCCCATCATTTCGTCGGTCCTGTCGAGAGAAATCCAGGAATTCGACTTGGACCAATTTCTGACGTCCAGATACCAGATCTCGTCGCTTCACCCACTCCACATGTCAGCGTTGCTGGACGGGTTGAATTCGGACCGTCACGCCTGGCAACAAGGTGAAAAAGGAAGAAAGCAGCGCGGACAGAGGGCAGCGCCTCGTGGATGACCCTCCTTCTACATACGATCTATTTTAATTTAAATTACCGGCCCCTAAGGGAGCCCGCGGGAGCCCAGACGACGAGCTCCGCAGAACTTGGCGGGCATCAGGCCTGAGCCGTTTGCTGCAATCTCGCTTGGTCGCCCAGGTCGACTTTTGCTCCCCAGAACCCAGACCACGATTGGCCAATCGTGTTTTCGACTGCGATGCAGGAATGCAGACACCCGCGGGCCTATTGGCTGATGGCTGATTATGCATTTTACGGATGGAGGCTTGGCCCCCCACCTTGTCCAAGCGACTGCCTGCTCCTGCTTCCAAGGAGAGAAACACGAGAGGCTTGGCTTTTGGCTAGTTATGTAGTAGGACGCTGGCCCGTTACACGACACGGAATCCTCCAAGCTCAAGTCGATAGCACGCAATGTTGTTATCCCCGTCTGCAGCATGTGTTGGCCGGGATGGTGTTTGGGCAGCAATTGACTTGATGGGAAACCACACATCTCTCTTCGTTTAACCGTCTAGAGAGCCACATCCTTCGATGAGCCCGGTGGACATGAACGCTGTTGATAACCCGATGCGTGTGGATATCAACGGTCGCCCGGAATCCACTTTAACGCTAGACTGAACAACAACAGAACAATATCCGTATAGATTACAGTATCAACGGTGCTTACCTAGTTCTGGTTCCTGCTTCCTTTTATCTTATTTTCTCTTCCTCTTGTTTTATTTCCCGTTACCTGTCCCTACCTGATATCTCTTTCCGTTGTTCTGTTCCTGTTGCTCTTGCTTGAGATTGGAGATATTACCGCATACACGCATTACGTACCACTGTTAATTACTGGATTGACTGGGAAGTGGGGTAACTCTCCTGTCAACTCTCCGACTCTCAAAAACAAAACACCACTGAGTTGTTTTCTACCCTGGTTAATCTTGCAGATCACGGGGTGCTACAAATTCTGTACGCTTCATCTTGAGAGACACCATGGAGTAATACATCAACTTCCACAAACCGCTCTGAAAAAACACGGCCAGCCGGCCAGCGCAACTCTGACGTCATGCAGCCAACGCAGAGCCCAGCCCCGAGAGATACGATGAACCAGATGCCAGATGTTGATGTTGCCGGTGCCGGTGCCGGTGCCAGTGCCGGCCAATGGCCGGCCGGCGATGGCCTCGGCAGCGTACTATATTCACACAAGGCCCCGTTCGACCCCCGGACATCGTCGACACAGTCGCTGGTGTCTTCGATGGACACGGGCGAGTTGGGCGGGAGGCGGACACTCCTGGTCGTTTACATACACGGGTTTATGGGGAACAACTCATCCTTCCGTTCATTCCCGGCCCACGTACACAGCTTTCTCAAGGAGCTCCTCGCCGAGACCCATGTCATCCACACCAAGATCTACCCCCGGTACAAAACATACAAGTCCATCGAGGTGGCCTGTGAGAACTTCAGCAACTGGCTAGCCCCCCATGAATCCCGGAGCACAGATGTCGTGCTCGTTGGCCACTCGATGGGAGGGTTGCTGGCTGCAGAGGTTGTTTTGCTGGTGTGTGTTCCCTGTTCCCCTGGACAAGACACGAGTGGACGAGGCTGACACGACGCCCCAGCCTGCCCGGACCCCATACAATACATCGTCTCCTTTCCGCCACCGAATCCTAGCCACCGTGTCTCTTGACGCGCCACTCCTCGGCCTTCATCCGGGAATCGTGGTTTCTGGCATCACCAGCCTCTTTCGGCCGGCCCCCAGCCCGCCAGCTCTCGCTGATGATGCCCCGGCGGAGGCCTTCAGTTCGAGGCCACAAGACAACCTCTCCCCAGACCCCGCAATCCACTCTGAGGACTCGGCCCAGCAAGATGGCGTCTCACCTTCTCTTACACAGTACCCGTCTGGTTCAGTGGTCAGCTCCTCCGGCCCCGAGGTTCCTGATCCGTATTTCAACCCCCACTTTTTCAACGATGTCTCCTTCGTAGACCGTGGCTGGGTCAAGAACATGGTGCACTTCGTAAGTAAACATCAGGAAGAAAATATCGTCCATGCCGCAGCAAATCACATCGTCTCCCACCTCGAGTTTGGCGGGTGTATGGCCGACTACCCCGGGTTGAAGTCCAGGTACAAGCGGCTGAGGATGCTAGAGGATGTTGATGAGTGGCACCAAACAGAATCCGGCGCGCGGCTCGAACGCGTCCGATTCGTGAACTACTACACCGTCTCGACAGGCGTGATCAAAAAGCCAGAGCCGGAATCACCACAGTCACTGCGTGCGCAGCCCACGGATGCAGATACCCATCAGGACGCGGACATCGAGAAGGGCTTGAGCAAGTTGTCGCTCGACAATAGTTCGCCTGCACCAACCCCGAAGATCTCAATCAAGGCCCATAGCGATGACCACAGCGAAGACCACAGCGATGGATCGCGGCGCTCTAGCCTCCAGGAGCTCGAACCCATGCCAGAGCCCCTCGACTCGCCCACCACAATGCAGCTTACCGAACCGAGCACCGACGAAAACCCCCTCAACAACGACCCTACAAATCTGGGCCATGACCCCCAACTCGACCCCATCCCACCCCTCCCCGCGGCACCCACACCCCCAGACCTCGACGCCCTCCCGGACAAGGCCGCCCGCAAACAAGCCGAGAAAGACTTCAAGCAGGCCGTCAAGGCCCACAGCACCGCCGTCAAAGCCCGCGAGAAAGCCATCAAGAACCAGCAAAAGACCCTCGAGAACCAGCAAAAAGCCCTCGAGAAACAGCAGCGCAAAACCGCCAAGGACGAAGCCAAGCGCGCAAAGCAGCTCGAAAAGGAGGAGCAGCAGCTCCACAAACAGCAGCTCAAGGAGCAGGAGCGGCAGGAAAAACAGCAGCGGGAAGCGAAGGAGGAGGAAGAGAAGCGGAGGCGGGAGAGGGAGAAGAAGCCGAAGCTGCGCAAGTTCTGCATGCTGCCGTCGAAGGACAGCGGCGGCGCGCGGGACCCGGCCTGGGTGGAGGTGTATATGGAGGGGGTGGACGAGGTGGGCGCGCACTGCGGCCTGTTCTTTGCAGGGCCGCACTATGAGCGGCTGGTGGGGGATGTGGGGGAGAGGATTGCCGGGTGGGTGAGGGAGGACGTGTCGCGGAGGGTTATATTGGAGGGGCAACTGGATTGAGAAAGAAAGAAAATGGGGGGGTGGGGGGGGGGTTCATTACATTACGTTGATGCGTGGGTGCGCTGTTGGCGATGATAGAGGAAGAGAGAGAGATATTAGACACGTAATGTATTATGTTAGTGTATCAGTCCGAGTTGGGGGTTCGCATTGGATTAGAGGCAGGGCAGACCTTCTGCCCATTCTTGGTGGAAAGAAATAGAGAAGTACGCGAAGACTACAAGAAACACCCCGACACTGCAAATGTGCGGCGGGAACCACTCCACAACTTAAGGGAGGGGGGGGGGTGGTTACCACCAGAGTGCCACCGATGATTCCGCAATCACATTCAAAGGACCGTGAGTACACACACCCCGTGTGTTTATTTACTGCGTAACAGGCTAGTCAACAGAGAAGAAGGCCGTCCCTTCGTCCCTCTCCTCCCCTCTCAAGGTCAGGGCAGACAACCCCATGAAGAAGAGATACCAAAGCCACGACCCGAACCCCCTGTTCATCATTATTGCCCGTATTTTGATCAGCTTTCTCGGCGCATAAAAAGTCCTCCACAGCCGGCCAGGAGAAAGCCATAGGTATCTGAATGCCCGCTCGTCAAATCATCCATCCGCCTCGCATCTCTCGTCCCTCGTGCCTCGTCCCTCATCGAGCATAGCATTTCCCCTCTCCACGGCCATAACAAGCCTGCGTGCTCTTGTCTCGTCCAAGCTGCGTGCTTGTCTCGTCCAAGCCAAATCAAGTACGATTGTAAATGCCCCCGATTCCAGAAACAAATGTAATGAAAAACCCCCAACCTCGACTGTTATGGCATAGCCCTTTTTGAGTCTTGTGGGTAGAAACGACAAGCCAGAAACCCCAACGCCATGCTGAATGTATCATGAAAATGCAAATCGAGCCCCGCCTCAGCTGCCCTGTGCGATACACAGGGCAAGAGGACTGGCTTGAATACGGGCCGTGATGGTGCGAGGAGAGAACTCCTAGATCTCCATCCTGCCATCAAGCCATGAATCGTGGTTCATTTTCCCCCCACCTTCCCCTCCTCTCCCCTTCCCGGCAAAGATGCTTCCGTCCAGCGATCAGCACGCCCATGTCTCTGACCGTCTTTCTTCCGTCCCGGTTGCTGCCTTTTTGCCCAACTCCATAGCATGCTAGACGTCAAAAAGAACGTGCCGCGTCGCTGTGCGGAATGGGTTGGCCAACCGGGTTCGCCAGGTATCACCCTGAACACTGATCAGGACGATCTCGCAGCGGGCTGCCGACGGGCTCTGCCTCTGCCTCTGCCTCTGGCGGGCCGCGGCTCAGCAGACGGCTGGGCACCAGCGGGCTCCTAGGCGCCAGTGACCCCCCCACCATAAACCTGCTGCCGGGCCTTGCCATGGATAAACGGCTGCTTGGCTTGCTGGGCCTGTTTTCGAGTCAGCAGAGGGCCCTCATCAGACAGAACAGCTGTTGATGGGCACCTGTTTTCTCCGCTTAGAGATCATCTCGCCCTCTCCAGTCGAGTAGCCCGTCTCGGCGCTGAGGTCGTCGTCAGGGAAGCCGTCGCCGTAGCCCTCGAAGCTGCTTTCACCGTAGCCCCGTTTCTTGATGTTCCGTTTGGACCTGGCCGCATCCTGTGCGAGCGGCGTGCCCACCCTGGCCCGCGGCAGACCCGACAGGCCTGCCGACGGCAGGGGGGTGCTGGGCGCCGTCGGCCGGGCCGACGATGCCCGGTTCTCGCCCTTCACGGGGCCGAGCTCTCCCAGCACCGAGCTATCCCACAGCGACTTGGGCACGAAGCCCTTGGCCATGGTCACGGCCTTGGTCAGGCTCTTGCCCATTTCGTTGCTGATGCCGCCGAGGGCACTCTTGCCGCGGATATGGTGGGCATCCCACACGTCTGCCGGGCACCGGATGAGGGCGATTAGACCGTCGGGCCGGGCTGGATCCTGGGTGACCTTGTCGAAGTGGCCCTGCACGCCGAGCTTCTTGATATGGCCCTTGTATGTTTTTCTGAGCGCATTCTTCTCGCCATTGGGGAGCACACGGGCGACCTCGGCAGCGAGGTCATTCAAGCCATACCTCTCAAAGAGGTCTTGTGACACCTGTGGCCGCGGGCGGGTGTGCGCTACAAAACCACATGTTAACCAAGTTTCTGCAGCGGAGATGAAGAGAGGTCGGTGTTCCAAGCCCCGCACGAAACCGCCGACCAAGTCACAGCGGGATACGTAGGCTGTTGTAGGACTGTGTGCTGTTGCTGCTTCTCCACAGGTAGAAGGGAGCCTTACGAGTTCTGCAAAGAAGGTATTTTGAGCCGACATTCAAATGAAGGTCGTCAATACCAAGATTGCGGTCCTCGACGTAAAGTTTCTTCTGTTGTCTGTCTCCAACATCATGGGCTTCCCGCTTGCGCTTGTGCGGGGAGTCCTCTCCCATGACGGTGTCCTGTGTCATTTCTGAAGGAAACGAGCTTCCGTTGACGCTGTGGGCGGGGGTCGGCAGCGTGGTCGTGGACGACGCCAAAGAGCCGGTCATGCTCATCATCAGGTCGCTCGTGCTCGGAGACAGCTGGGAAGGGCTTTGCGGTGTCTGAGGGTGGAAGGACATCGTGGACCGAGAATGCGGGAAAGAGGTGGTGTCGAGGTCAGTCGGTGCGAAAACCTCGGCGCGACCGTCGTCTTGCTCGCGTGGCGACCGAGCCGGACAAAGAACACAAGGTTGAATCGGTCGTTCAAAATCGGGTTCCGCTCAATCTGCCGTTCGAGGTTTTCAGATCCGACTGCGATGCGGGCGGTCGGAGTGGGGAGGAGGTTGCTGTGACGAGTCGCGAAAGCGCCGACGACGACCTCCAATCCGCCAACGCTCCTCCTGCAGACGGCGGGCGACAGAAATCCGAATCCAGAGGCTGCAGCGACGAGAACGAGCGATTTTGTAAACGGCGAATCGGTGCGCGCACAGATCGCTGGCCTCGTAGCGGCGCTGTGCGATAGGATTTGCGTTGGGTGTCGGGAGATTGTTCGATGATGATGGGGTGAGGTTTGCCGGGCTGGGCTGAGGAGAGGAGGCGCAAAGTCCTTCCTCCGCCCTGACTTCCTAGGTCGGGCAACGGGCCAAGAAAGAGCACAGTGCGGAAGTCTCTGCACTCGGTGAGTGCTCGCATGACAGCCAATGGGGCTTCTCGGCTCGTCTTGAATCTACGACACGACGGGACCGCGTTCCTCTCCGGCTTCCCGCTCGATAACACTCGGCAAACAGCTTGAATAAGTCGGGTTGGTGTATTTTACAACCGCCCTTATTCACCGACTAACCGCCACAGCAGCGCGTTGGTTTGAGGTTTTTGGTCGCTTGCTGGCCGGGTAACAGGGCCAACTGTGGGGTTCCCAGACCGCCGCGCTGGTCGCCGAGGTTGAGGACGTGCGATGTATCCGTACCTTACCAAGGCGCGTCCAACAATCAATACGACGGGAGCTAGATTGGGGTTTCCTTGTTGTTAGTTTCCTCGAAGAACTCAACGGCTCATGTGGCCGTTACAGCTGGTCGGAGATCTTGGAAAGGCCAGTCGCTGCCAACCTATATTTCACCACAACTACAAACGTCCCTAGAAACTGGATCAGAAAGACAAATGATAAAGACTTCTGGGTACACCACAGCCGTGATATCCATTGGGTACCGGCACCAGCTGGCTCGCTGATTTTGACACGTTGTACGACCAAATGACCTGCCTGACTCATCGGGCGGCCAGGGTCGTCGGCCAGGCTTCCAACGCTCCCTCCCCTCAGCACAGCACCAATCGGCGTCCCCTCGACACATCGATCAAGAACCGTCGCCGTTCTGTCGCCGTCGGAACCAATCCCATCCATTTCCATGCAACCATCCATCCACCCTCTCGAAGCGGCCAAGCCCATCCTTCCTTGCCACGCTTGGCAACCAAGCGTTGGCAATGAAAGACAAGAGAAGGTCTCGAGCGAGAAAGGTCCAAAAATTCCCCAGCCAGCCTCAGCCAACTGGGAGCAGTCAGGTTGTAGTTTTCAACTAGCAAAAACGTGATCTCGGACGAATCCTCACTGATACACGTAAAACCCCTGCACCGGGATGGGAAAAGAAAAGAGAAGAGGAGCAAGAAGAGGCGGGGGAAGCGCAGATTTATAGGCTGGGGCCGTGGTCTGTGCACGTTTGCAAATCTGCAGCCAATTGTGGGGCACAAACACAACAGAGTGGGGCTTTCAAAGTGCTCAGCCATCAAAGAAACGGAAAGCTCAATGGGTTTGGGGGTGTGCCTGTACCGATGATCTCGCAGCAGACAGGCCCGGGCCCGATGATCTCACCAATGGTTGGACCAAGATGTGAATCAGCTTGGGCCCGTCCATTGGATGCCCATGCTCTGTGTAAACACAAAGACTTCTCATGGCAGAGGAAGGGAAGAGTATTGAAACGGCTCTCAAAAGGGCATCGATATTTGGCAGAAAATGTTACATTTACAGCGACTGTGACGGCACCCGCTGGAATATAGTACAATCAAACGAGCCTGACCGCGCAGCTCCCGCCTCTCACCGGACAAGCGGCTGGCCGAGCGAGGGAGCCCTCTGCAGCCCCTTGACAACCACGCGCGAGACAAGATCGCTCGAGTGGTCCCTGATCATCTCCCTCAGCGCGCTCCGCTCAATGACGATCCGGCCCGTCTCCAGCAGGTCCTTGACATCGACGTCCTCCAGCTCCAGCGCCCTGCCGTTCTCGCCGGCAATCTCCATGCCCGTGAACAGGTTCGGCCGCCGGTCGCCCGTGATGAACGTCGTCCGGCCGTTGGCGGCGTCCCACTGCAGCGACGTCATCAGCTCGCCGACGTACTTCTTGACGAAGGCGTCCTCGAGCTCGCGGCCCATGGTGCCGCTCTCGGCCAGCTGGAGGAAGTCCTCGGGCAGCGGCAGCTCCAGCCCGTCCTCGGTCACGACCAGCTCGCCGCGGCGGTAGCGGTACGACAGCGCGGTGCGCCACGCGAGGTCGTAGACTTTCCGGTTGAGCTTGGTGCTGAAGTCGCGCGGCCGCGGCCCGTGCGCCTTGCCGCCGCCGCGGCGCAGCGGCGACTGCTTCGTGCCGGCGCGGGCGCGGCCGGTGCCCTTTTGCGGGTGGATCTTGCGGTGCGAGCCGTGGACCTCCCAGCGCGTCTTGGCCAGGGCCGAGCCCTGCCGCGTCTTGTCGCCCTCGTAGACGACGGCCAGATGGAGGATGTCGCGGCGCAGCGGGAGGTGCAGGTGTCTGGTGGACCAGGCTTCGAGGGAGCGCGGCTCGAGCGACGGGAAGGCGTGGATGGTGAGGGGGACGGTGGTGACTGTAGACTGCATTAGCGAGCGCCGCAGCCGGAGACGGGATGTCCGGTGCGCATACTGGGGTTCCAGGCGTCGGCGACGGATCTTGTGATGTTGGACGGCCGGATGTCGGATGCGGTGGCCATGGACCGCCTGCACGTCAGGGGGGTTTGCCGGACCTGGCGCACGCATGGTTCACCGGTCAGCGAGACGGACACATGTCAAAGCAGAGAGAGTCGGGCACAGCACAGGGCAGGGCAGGGAGGCCGGAGGGCACGAACCGGCAGTGTCCTGCATGGCTGCGCTGCGAGATTCAGGCCTCTCATGAGCTCGCTGAGGCTCTTCATCCCCTTGCCGGCCATGGCGGCGGCGTGTCGGGCGGCAATTGCAGCTGCAAATTGGGGTTGTGCGGCAATCGGGTCTCGGTCGAGGTCGCCCGCGGTGTGCTTGTCCGTCACGTAATCGGCCGCTCGCGCAATCGCCTGTGCTGGTGTTCTGAGGAAAAAAGATCTGGAGTCGCGGCGCACAGACGGCGCTAGCAGCGGAGGTTGCCGAGCGGTCTCCCTGGTGCATGGGTCCTGGAAATTTCGTCGGAGCGCGTTTCTGGGGCCGCAAGCTCGCTCGCTCCAGCCTCCGATCCCCAAATTGCCAATTGCACCGCCCGAAGACCCCGACGCTCAACGCCGCCATGTCGAGGCCACAGCAGGTCGCACGGCCAATTGTCCGGTCGCTCCGGCAAGCCACGGGCAGCTCCGCAGCATGCCACTCCCGCCCCATTGCGCTCCGCCAATTCTCGTCGACGTCGATCCGCAAAGATGAGACGACAACGACGACACCAGCCGCCGCAGAACCCGCCGCCGATGCTGCCCTGCCAGGCGACAAGAAGCCCGCGTCGTTCTCCACGACAATCAAGCAGGGGTCCGAGGAGCAGCTGTCCAGATTCCTGGTGCCCGAGCTCGGCTCGCGGAGAAGGAGAGCCGCGCTGGCCACGACAGGCGAGGTCCCCTTCGAGCAGCTGCCGTACCAGTGCTTCCAGGAGGCCCGCAAGATCCTGGCCCAGGACCGCGACGAGAAGGTGGCCAAGATTGTTGCCGAGACCGCCAAGGCGGAGCGGCTGGAGGCGGCCGATGCGAGCACCTTCCGGGGCGGCGAGCAGTACAAGCAGAGGCGGCTGGAAAGCCTGAGGGAACACATCGAGGAGCTCAAGATCCTGGCGGACATCAACGACCCGCTCGTCAAGCGGCGCTTTGAGGATGGCAAGGGTGCGTATCAGCGTGCCCTCTCTCCCCCCCCCTGCCCGACCCTGCTAACTCCGCGGCAGGCGACATGAACAAGCCCGTCTACCGCTATCTCGCGCACCGCAAGTGGTCCAGCATGGACCGCAAGATCGTGCTGCAGCGTCTCGAGCAGTTCCACATCGTGCCCGATCTCCTGCCCAAGTTCGAGCCCGTCATGGACGTCAAGATGACCTTCCGCGGCTACAAGGTGTCCCCCGGCGCCATCCTCAACAGCCGCATCACCGAGAGCGCCCCGACGCTGCGCATGCAGGTCTTCGACAAGGGCGAGCGCGTCTTCTCCGTCGTGGTCATGGACGCCGACGTGCCCGACGCCGAGTCCGACTCGTTCGGCAAGCGCCTGCACTTCCTGGCCACCAACATCCCGTGGGACCCCACGAAATCGATCCTCCCGCTGACCCGGGTGGGGATCGACCCGTCCGCGTCCACCACCTACACCGTCACGCCGGAGCCCGGGGCGCTCGCCGTCCCGTGGCTGCCGGCCTTTGCGCAGAAGGGCGCGCCGTACCACCGCATGGCCGTCTTCGTGCTGCAGCACGCCGACGACGCCGAGCTCGACGCGGCCAAGCTCAAGGAGCTGTACGACGGCGCGGGCCGCGAGGGCTTCAGCCTCAAGAGCTTCCGCGACAAGTTCGCGCTGACCCCCGTCGGCTTCTCCATGTTCCGCAGCGTGTGGGACGAGAACACGGCCGACGTCATGATCCGCAACGAGATCCCCGGCGTCGACGTCGAGTTCAAGCGCCAGCGCATCGTGTCGCTCAAGCCGCCGCGCAAGGCCCGCGGCTGGGAGGCCAAGCGCCAGGGGCCAAAGTTCCGCCACCTGTGGAAGTACACCAAGCGGATCAAGGGCGTGTCGTTCACGAAGCGGGGAGAGCGGAAGCGCTAGAGTGGCGCGTGTGCTTGTATGATGTCCATAGTGTACCAGATACGTATAAATGTGAACCGGGCCGTGTCCGGGTTTTGTTCCACACACACACACACACACACGTCAAAACGAGCCATGGAGCTGCATTGTCCTCTCTTGCGACGGTAACTACTATCCCAACCCATACACTTCTAGATCTATCGCCACCGTATCCTACGTACTAATCCTATTCTCCTCCCCCATTCCACCCCCACCACAAACACCCATCTCCCGAATCCGCCGCTCCAGCCCCTTCCCATCCTTAACCGCCGCCTCCGGGGCCCCTTCCAACAACGACGACAACAAAACCACCCCTGGCTGCCATCCCTCCCCCACCCCATTCCCCGGTCCCATCCTGCTCTCCAGCATCACCACCCGCCCCTCAGCCCGCTCCGCCCTCTCCCGCCACCGCGCACACGCCTCTTCCGCCCGACACAGCCGCTCCCTCAGGCCGGCAAGCTCTGCTTCAGCGCCCCCATGTTGCTGCTGTTGCTGTTGCTGAGGCTGCTGGGAAGCGGTGGTAATGACGGCGGCTCGTTTCGAGCTGCGGCGGGTCAGGGGTGGCGGTGGCGGTGTTGGGGCTTTGGGTGGTGCCGTTGCAGAATGCTGCTGCTGCTGGAGTAGGGTAGGTGATACGGGGGGCCGGCGTCGCGGAGGGGGCGAAGGGGGGGCGGGTTCCGCTGCTTCGTGCTCGGGCGGGGCAGGTGTTTGATGAGGTGCTGGTGATGATGTCGCTCGGTCGTGGGGAAGGGGTGCAGATGTTGGGATTTCCGGCGACGGATCGACCGTGTACTGCGACACCACGCTGCTTGGTTTGAAATCATCCCGGCCGCCGACCTTCTTCTTGCGGCCCCGAACGAGTGACGGGTTCCTGGTGACGCCCTCGAACCTCGCTGCCATCGCCCTGACTGCGGTGCCCGTCGTCCGCACTGGCTTGAGCCGCGCGACCGAACCGAGAGTTGGCTGCGTCGGGGGGGTTGTGGGGTTGGAAGGTGATGTACACTTAAGCAGGGCGGGGGATGCTCCTTTCCCTCGTCGTCTCAAAAGGTCCGTTCTCGCGATAGATGTGCTCTGCGCTGTTGATTTGCCGATAGTCTCGACCGTGCCGGCCGGCTCATCAACAGATCTGGCGACCACATCGCCTTCGTTGGCAGGGGCTGGCTTCGAACCAGCAACACGCTGGTGAACCGAGCGTCCTCGCGGACTCGGCGAGCCCAGGTATTCCGGCCTAGCCTCCCGCCGAATCACAGACCGAGATACGGGGCTTCCTGTATCCGTGGAAAGACTCGCTCGACGTCTGGATCTCCACGCCGACAATCGTGATCGTCCGCGCGTAAACACGTCGGTCTTGGCGTTGCCGTCTCCGGGGGCCGTATCCGCAACCCCTACAGGTGTGGTCGTGGTACGTCTCACAAATCTTCGGATGGGCGACTTGGGCGTGTGTGTTTTCTCGATTTCAATCTCTGGCCCCTCGGCTTGGTCTCGCGCCTCGGCGAGATCCAACGACTTCTTCTCCCCGCAAAGCATGAGCTCCGAAGAGTGTATTGATGACTTGGAATCCACCCACTCTTCCCTCTCGACGCCCTGGCTCTCGATTGACGTCGTGCGGGTGGACGGAGACCCAGGCTCGACTCCTCCTGGCCGAGGGGAGAAGACGCTTCTTTCTTGGGTCCCAAACTGAACCTCTGTCGTGGTCGTATCATCATGTAACGTGTTAAAGTGTTCGCGGGGTACAGCGTCCAGCGTTGACGGCGCCGAAGACGATGGTTTTCGTTGAGTTGTGTGTTCCCTGTGTGAAACTACTAGAGACGCCCCAGTTGTACCGCAGTCTGCTTCACGAAACGAGTCTAGAGCGTACGCTGGAACTGACACCAGGACCCCCCCTGAAGCGAAATCCGGGACTGGGCAAGGCGAGAGTGGTTCCTGCGCGGCCATGTGATGATGCCCAGCGGGGGGGGAGTTATCTGGGTCTTCCATGACTTTCAGTCCGGAACCGGCGTCAGACGGCTCCTCCGGGGGTGGCGAAAGCAACGGGGCAGCTCGCGCACTCGCACGACCGTCATATAAGGACCGCGCAGCTCTGGGCCTCCGACGTGGGATCATGAGCGCGAAGGGAGGATTGTCGGGCCGCTCTACACGGTTGTCGGCCCCGTTCGCTTGCACCATATTAGCCTCTTTCCATCACATCAACGGCAGGAGAGCTTACGCGCTTCAGGCGTAGGAGCTGCCGAAGCATGCGACCCGCTGCTATCAAACAGCCCGCGCCTAGGCCATGTAGAACTCGATTCCGCAGACCCTCCCGTCATGGACGGTTCCGACACGGATGACCGCATCTCAGCCTTCCGCTGGACCAACTGCGCGAAACGCCCGTGCCCATCTTTTCCGGTGTGTGGTTTTGGCACTTCGAGGTGTTTCATTTGCCTGACAACTTCCCGCCAGTGAGTGATGACCATCTCGGTAATGTTGTTTGCCACGTGGACTTTGTCGATGGAAAGAGGGCGCGATCGAGAATCCTCCGAGGCCCTGCACTTCCGCGCCTCCTTGCCGGCAAGAGGTGGAGGCACGGGGAGCAGGACAAGACTGGCGCGGCGATCGGCAATCTCCATTGGATAGAAACTGATCAGATCCCCGATCAGGAGCGGCCCGAATATGATTCCCAGGGCGTTGTACCCCACTAGATCAGTCGCGGGAAGCGGCCGTCCATGCTCATCTTCTCGTGGGGCCTGTTCAGCGGTGCGTCCGATCTGACAAAGCAGACCAAAGACGGCGCATATCAGATCACGGCGCAGCTGGGACCCGACAGTGCGGATGGCCATGGCAATGAGCGTCGCCCGGACCCTCGTCTGCTTTGTTCTGGGAAGCTCGGGATCTCCCTTCAGCTGGCCGTGGATGGCGACCAAGGCGTCAAACAGGGACAGCGAGCCGAGGATGCCCCCGGGGAGACCGGAAAGCAGACGCTTGAAGGCCGAGGCCACATCGTGTGTGCCGGCTTTGATGTGTGCCGGCAGGTTTGGACACCGAATTGTGCTGGCGATTTCACCCATGTCCTCCTCATCCGCGCAGTAGTAGTCGTAGAGCGCGTTGACAACCCGGACTGAACCAGGTATTCGGAACATACCCTTGACGCCAGCCCCTGTCTCCTCGTTAGCATACAGCCCCGTGGCCTACCATGCCGCGCCCGATCCAGATGGCAGCTCTTACCATGCTGCAAAAGATGGTGCGCCGTAGCCCGAAGACATGTTGGGAGAACCAGCCGGCCAGGGGCGTATTCGGGAGACAAGCAGAGCACGCTCTTGCCGCACAGCCGGACGAGCGATTGGAGGTCTTCGTCCTTGAGGGTATCCTTCTTGGCCCCATTCACGAGTTGCATCGCCAGATCGCCGACGCTACGCCTGTGTGGGACTCTTTTATCCGACCTCGTAGAGCTGGCATCGCTTGTGTTAGAGACCTGGCGTAAGAAGGTGCGCGAGAACCAGCTTCGTCTTTGCTGCTGCGGGGGCGATCTGCTGGCCAGCGACGGGGTGTAGATCTCGGGCATGAGGGGTCGAATGCCGTGCTAACACAGTCAGCGAGGGTCGTGTCTCGACGGGGACGGGAAACATGACCAACCTCGTTCGCCATTTCGTTGTACTCGTCAACAAACCCACGGCGATCCTCGACGTCGTCGGCATCGGCATCGGATGGGCTGGCCGAGTCCCCACTAGACGCGGTCCAGGTTGCGCTGCTTGCAGTTACACGTCTCTCGTGTCCCGGGACGGCATGGGCCCCCTCCGAATGGCGGATTGGTCGTTCAGGGCGGCCAAACGAGCTCCAGCCGGTCGCGGGCGTGCCGCCGAGCAAGGGTGCAAACGCGCCACCCATCGCGTACGTCGTCGTGGCAAACGGACGGATCCGTACACACTCCGTCCAGTGCGTCCAGTGCGTCAAGAGGCCCAAAGTAGTGGCAGATATCCGTACACTGCAGAAAGCAGGGGAGGGTGATCGGGGGGCCGGATATGTTGGTTAACCATGGGCCGACTGGGAAATAACAGCGGAATAACAGAGAAAATAAACGGGTTCAATGGTCCTAGAACTGAAGCTTGGTCTGTCGCGATCAGGTGTGGCCTGGGGTAGGCCCGCCTGCTGCTTCCCGTCTTGCATGACCAACCAGTTCGCACAGACTTTCCTTCCCCTGAAAGAACAACAAACAGAAAGAGAGACGGAGGGTGGCATGAGCCAAACGAGACCGAAAGTTTCGGCCTGGCCGTTGGGCTCTCTCAAGCAGACCCTCACTAATACGGCCCCCTTGGGCATCGTGGCCCCCCCTTTGGGCTGCCCGTTTTGTTCGTTATTCGGGATTCACAAATCACATCAAATGCGAGGGATGGGTTGCAGGTATCTTGTCGAATCTCCGAGGACAAGAAAGCAGATCTATACCGTAGGATAGAAAAACAATACGTAACCATGGTATTCGGTGTCCACATCCCGGCCCTGACGCCATGCAAATGCAAAATCAAAGAGAGGACGAGATAAAGGGGAAAGGTGGCGGGGTAAGCCAGCATAACCCCAAACCAAGCAGGATCCGCAGAACGGTGTCCTCTTGTCCTCTCTGGGGGGCCGCGCTAACCACCTCGGATATTGTCATCTTCCTCTCCAAAGAGGAGGACATACTTGAGTATGTCGGAGAGTGAAATGATTCCCTTGAGACGGCTGTCGTCATCGACCACAATCAGCCGGTGGACGCGGGACTTGCGGATCGTGTCGAAGATTGCGTCCAGACGGTCGTCCTCGAAGCACGTGTAGATGCCCGGGAAGTCCTCGGCCCGTCTCGACAAGGCGTCGCCGACGGACGACGCGAGCTCGTCGTAAGCCCCGCCCTTGATGCAGGGGATGACGTCGACCGCCTCGAAGACGTTCAGCAGCTTGTTCCCCCTGTCGACAATCGGCACGGCCGAGATGTTGTGCTTGACCATCTGGTGGATCACATCCAGGACCGAGTTGTTCATGGTGGACGTTGCGAGGTTGTTGTACGTGCCAAGGCCAATCTCCCTCACAGACTTCTTCAGCAGCATTGTGTACTTTTCGTTGTTGACCGCGATGAATTTGAGAATGCGGTACTGCGTGATGACGCTCACCACCATCTCGCGGCCCGTCTCGTCGTCGGCGTCGATCAGCGGGATCCTCCGCGCCCGCGTCTTGAGCATGCGCCGGCACGCCTCGTACAGAGGCCGCATGGGGGGGACCGACACCGTCTCCAGCGGCAGGACCCCAATGGCCCGCTCGATGTCTGTCCAGCACACCCAGGGTTTAGCCTCTTCGTCCCCAGCTCCATGGGGTCGGGCGACAAGACCTACCTCGAAGGCTGCTCAGGCGGAACTGGTCGATATGCGCGATCTCATCGGGGTACTGGCAGTAGTACTGGATCACGTTGATGAAGTCGGTGCTGGTTAGCAAGCCGGCGAAGGCCGAGTTGTGCGAGTCCCAGAGCGGCGCCGAGACGATGCCTGCGTTTTGCTTTCGGTCAGCCCGGCGCTTCCCCCGCGTGCGACCTCCCGGCCGAGACCAACCATTCAGGGAGACGCACCATTCTGGAGGAGGATGTTCAGGCTCTTCCTGATAAGCAGGTCGTTGTCGAGCACGACGAGACGGAACGAGAGCGGGAGCACATCGTAGCTAGTCCGGACCTTGAGAAACTCGCGAATTCCCCTCTGTTTGCCCAGCAACACCCGTTAGCGCTGTCGAGTCGAGATTGCATGGAGGCTCGGAACCCCGCATCGCGGCCCTGGACTGTTAAATCCGGAGACGCCGCGGGGTACGGCGGGCAGATAAACAGATGGATGGAGGGACGGATGGATGGACGGCTGTCGCGGGATGGCCATTGCTCACCAGGCCCTGCATCTGCTCCCAGTCGAGGGCATTTGGAGTCTTCTCCGACATTGTGCGACTAACGGGCTTCGGCCGGAGGTACGACGACGGCGCGACGAAGGGGTACTCGTGACCAGTTCGGAGCGGCAGCTGTGCCGTGCCATTATTTCCGCCCTCCACGGTGGTGGGAGTCATGGCAGCCGGGGCGCTGCTGGAGCTGGGATGTGCCTTTTCGGGGGGAGCACGAAAGTCGTCCATTATCGCGATCGTGGAACATACATCGGGGAAGGCTCCCAGCCGGGGAACAAGTTCAGCGCTGCCTTGAGGCTCGGGCCCAAATGGCAGATCACCCGCCGAGGCTGAACCGCGTTGCCGCTCGGCAGACCGAAGACCGGAGACAAAAGAAAAGGCAATCCCTGGGGCTGGCGAAAATTGAGCTGCAGTGATATTCGTGTCCTCAATTACTCTAAAGTCCAAGCCAGCAGGGTCGCAAGTTGTCGCCTCAGAATAGGTATGGGAAAAGCAGGTATGAAAGTTCTGGTTCGGTCATGTCGAGCTTGAAGTCTCCGCTTTCTCTAATGCATGCCCCAAAGAATAAGGTGCAACGCTATCGCAGGCCCTGCCTGAGCGGGTGCCGATCGCATCGCTGCCTCGCTGCCTACACGTACTGACCCGCCGGCTCTCCAGCGCACTGTACCTAAAATTTAGCACCGATCCGGGGAATGTGTTTGCCATGCCATAGGTATGTATTACCTCTGTGCGCACCAGACCTGTGCTAGGCCATCGCGCCGCCGCGAGGTACCTATCCCCCAGGTAGAGACACCGGGAGGGCAACCAAGAAACAGTACCCTATGCAGGACAAACAAAGATAGAGGTCTGATTTCCTTGAAGGTCCAATTCTTTTGAAATGCAGAAGCTGCAATCTATAAGTCTAAAGGACGTTGTAAACATAGGTTGTTGCCGCCAGGATTGTTACACGAGAAAACGTTACCCCGCAGTGTCATTAAGCTGTTAAACTGCCCCACTTATGATCTCCAAAACTCTCAACATTGATAAAAACAGCCAGCATCAGCATGCCACTGCGGTACGGACTAGGACAAGACAAATCGAGAGGTAAAAAGCGCATTCTGATGCCCATAGCCATGCACACGATAGCAAATCATCAATATTGCAAGCACCTGTGTTGATATTGCAAGCACCTGTGTTGATAGATTGCGGGTACTGCTATTTAACACCCAGCGGTCCATGAACTGAACCTCAGCAAGCACATGATACCTAGATACATACAAGTTGCCTTGTCCTTAACCGGTGTCTCGAGAAAACACGCATTTGGCTCAAGATCACGAAGACCCCGCCTCCAAGTCGACCGATGCACGAACTGATGAGGTGTTCTTGTGCAAACCTGCTGACTTGAGCAACAGTCTGGGGAGCTATCCAATGGATGTCGGACAAGAACCCATGGTTGGTCCAGGGCTCCAATGCTGCTGCAGATCAAATCGCTAAAAAGGTGTGAGGTACACGTTTATTAGAGGTAGTGTATCCGTAATATTTACTGTATGTAATCCGTAATTAATCCACAAGCCCCACCGCGCACGCACGGTCCTCAAAAAGGACCCCGAGTTGGTCGGCATGACAAGGCAGCGTAGCTTCAATGCTGGCTGGCGCCGAACTTCCGGTTCTGTTTCCGCTTCGACGCTCTAGGCCGAACCGCCAAACAATCCAGCATCGCACCCGTCGGCCAACACCTGTGAACGCAGCAACGCCATCGTTATTGGCCGCCCAGAAAGCGCATCCCATCCGAGGATGTCCCTTTGAATCTTGCGGCATCTTTTTGAGGCACTCGGTCACATTGTGCCTACGACCGAGCGACCGCTCCCAGCTCGTCCGAACCCACAAGCACGAACCAAGCCCGCCCCAACATCACAACAACTCAAAGCCATCACAAAGCAGGTGCCGTTTGGACCCGTCGCCCTCCCCCCGCCAGCGGCCATGGGTATCTGCAGCTCCTCATGCTGCGGAGGTAATGCCGTCTCGGGTCCGCGCGTGAAATCGTCATGGCGCTAACAAGCTTGCTTACCCAGGCCAATCCCGCGATGCCCTTTACGAGAATGTCCTTGCCGAGAACGAGCGGGAGGCTGTCGCCGACCTCCTGCAATACCTTGAACACGTTCGCACACCTACCGACGCCCTGCAAATCCCATCCGGTGCTGACCATGTACCAGCGCGCAGAGACCGACTTCTTCACCGGCGAGCCTCTCCGAGCGCTGAGCACTCTTGTTTACTCGGACAACATCGACCTTCAACGAAGCGCAAGTTTGACATTTGCCGAAATAACAGAGCGAGGTCAGTGTTGGGTGCAGCCGTACTTGGCTGGGCTTATCTGGGACTGGAACACGCTGGCTGACCTTGATGCGTCAGATGTCCGGGCCGTTGACCGCGATACCCTCGGGCCTATTCTCTTTCTCCTGGAGAACTCTGACATTGAGGTGCAAAGAGCCGCTAGTGCCGCCCTCGGGAACCTCGCTGTCAACAGTATGACCCCCTCTCTCAAGGACTGCGCCGCCAAGAGTTGCTAATCCAAGAACCACATAGCCGAGAACAAAGTCTTGATTGTCCAGCTCGGCGGTCTGCCGCCCCTGATTCGGCAGATGATGTCGCCAAACGTCGAGGTCCAGTGCAACGCCGTCGGGTGCATCACCAACTTGGCAACGCACGAAGATAACAAGGCCAAAATCGCAAGATCTGGCGCTCTGGGCCCGTTGACGCGGCTGGCAAAGTCGAAGGACATGAGGGTCCAGAGGAACGCCACCGGGGCCCTCCTCAACATGACACACTCTGGTATGTTTTGGCCGCAGGTTGTCGGCGGCTTGCAGCTAACAATCTGCAGATGAGAACCGGCAGCAGCTAGTCAATGCCGGCGCCATCCCGGTGCTAGTCCAGCTCCTGTCGTCTCCGGACGTGGATGTCCAGTACTACTGTACCACTGCCTTGAGCAATATCGCCGTCGATGCTAATAACCGCCGGAGGCTCGCCGAGACGGAAACCAGACTGGTTCAATATTTGGTTAACCTGACAGAGTCCTCGTCACCCAAAGTCCAGTGCCAGGCGGCGTTGGCTCTTCGAAATCTTGCATCTGACGAGAAGTATCAGTTGGAGATTGTCCAGGCCCATGGACTCTTGCCGCTTCTTCGCCTCCTTCGGTCGTCGTATCTTCCACTCATCCTCTCGGCGGTCGCATGCATCCGAAACATCTCGATCCACCCCGATAACGAGTTGCCCATCATCGAAGCGGGCTTCTTGAAACCATTGGTCGATCTGCTCGGGTCGGCTGATAACGAGGAGATCCAGTGCCACGCCATCTCGACGCTCCGCAATCTAGCAGCGAGCTCGGACCGGAACAAGTCTCTCGTGCTCGAGGCCGGAGCAGTGCAGAAATGCAAGCAGCTCATCCTCGAAGTCCCCGTCACAGTCCAGTCCGAGATGACGGCTGCCATTGCAGTTCTCGCCCTAAGCGACGAGCTCAAGACACAGCTTTTAGAGCTCGGTGTTTTCGAGATCCTGATCCCCCTTACCAAGTCCCAAAGCGTTGAGGTCCAGGGTAACAGCGCTGCGGCTTTGGGCAACCTCTCCTCAAAAGGTCGGTTCACTGATTCCCCGACGCAGAATTCCACACTAACTAGGACCAGTGGGAGATTACAGCATATTCGTCCAGAACTGGACCGAGCCGAGCGACGGCATCCACGGCTATCTCAGCAGGTTCCTGGCCAGCGGCGACGCCACATTCCAGCACATTGCGATCTGGACCTTGCTTCAGCTGCTCGAGTCGGAGGACCAGAAGCTCATTGGGCTTATCGGCAAGTCGGAGGGTGTTGTGGAAATGATCAAGCAGATTGCCAACCGGCAGATTGAGTCGGACCCCGAGGTCGAGGATGATGACGAGGGCGAGGTGGTCAGCCTTGCGCAGCGTTGCCTGGAGCTGTTGGGACAGGGTGTGGCCAAGAGCCACATCGAGGGCTGATCTGGGCAGCGTTTACCCCTGGTCGGTGAGGGCATGAGGCGCTTTGTTGCGCCGCGTGCCCGTGTTTTCATCGCGTTCTTGGCTTGTTGATTGCGCATAGGGCCGGCGAGGAGTTGGTGGCGTCAGTATTTGTCTACTACAGGAATTGGACGTTGGGAGCTCTGTATTTTGCTGCTGAGCATCCGGGATAGGGTCACGGCCATGTTGGGGCGTGTGTTTCGCGGCAACTTGACCCTCTGTTTTGGTGGCTTTAGCATTTTGTTTGTATTATGAGGCAGAAGAGTCCCTCGCGGACTATGCCCGGATAACCCGAACTATCATCATACCCCCCCGGGCGTTTTTCCCGGAATGCCTCGCCCAGATCATCAGCACGGCCTGTACCCGGACCCGGCACAATGTAATTCGATTCGCGATTCAGCAATACCCGTGATTATGATTCATACTTGGTGTGTCCGTCAACCGTTGCGACGGGCCCGGGTGTACAATATGGATACAAGAGGCAATAATATCCGAGACTTCATGCCTCGGATGCATCGTCTGCCCTCCGCAAGGGATTGGTAATCCACTTGAATTCTGAAAAAGGCCGCATCGTCGCAATGACCTTGCCCCGGATCAGTCCCAGCGGCACAGGGCCAAAATACCTCGAGTCCCGCGACGCGATCAAGTTATCCCCCACAATCCAGCAATGCCCCTTCGGCACCTATTTTCCCATCCCACACATCAACACTCACTCGCATCTCGCCAGCGCACAGATCAGGCCGGCACCAGCCACACGGATCACATACATACCTGGATCATACTCCCGGGCCCCCATCCGGTGAGCGGGCCCTCCCCGGCACCGTCGGGCGTGTCCATGAGCACGTAGTCGCCCTCGAGCCCCAGGACGCGCTTCACCCCGACCTCGTCGTTGATCGGGATGCTGTACGCCACCACGTCGCCGATGCCGATGTTGCGCCCGAACCGGTGCCGCTTCGACACCACCAGCCACTCGCCCACCACCTCGAATGTCGGCAGCATCGACGGGCCCGACGCCGGCGACATGGACACGCCGTACTCCCACAGCAGGTGCGTGAAGGCGACGAATTTGAGCGTCGTCAGGATCACCCGCAGCGGGTGGCCGATCCAGGATGGGGGGGCATCGCTGCTGCTGCCGCCCGGTGGTGGTGGTGGTGGTGGTGGTGGTGATTTTGGTTTTTGGAGGGGCCTGGTTGACCTGAGGAGGCCCCGCAGGATTGGGGTGAAGGAGGGCATGGGGTTGGCGGGTGGGGCGTGGTTGGATTAGCGGTTCATGGTGTTGGCCGTCGCGATGGGTTGTTCATTCATTGGCGGTTAGGTTTGAGATGGGAGCGCCGCAGTGCGATGACATGCAGTGGGTGGGCTGCCAAGCCTGCCAAGTCGCGATTATCGGCGCGTCATTGGCTTATATTATCCGATGGCCAAGGGTGTGTCAAAACCGTCCCGTCTTGTTCCAGCTTCCCAAAAACCTGGAGCTGCCCGTCCAACACACATATTCTTACCAAACCCCGGCTCATTTCCCGCCCCAAGACCAATCCAACATGACGCGCTCGCAATGTCTCTTCAACTCGGCCATCGCCCTCCGCCAGATCTTCATCAGCAATGCGCCTGCCTCGGAGGGCTCAGGCCGCGTGCTGCTGCTGCCCACGATGGCTGTTCCCCTTCGGCCGTCCGCATCCTCGCCATCACGGCGCCTCTTTTCCACCCAGCCCGCCGCCCAACAGCGAAGTAAAAACAATCGTCTCGATACCCGGCCCAAGGCCACAACCGCCAAGATAATGCGCGACTACGACATCATCTACCCGTGGGTCCAGGTGCGCACAGAGGACGGCAAGCTCGGGGCGCCGCTACGGACCAGCGCCGTTCTGAAGCAGCTTAACCGGGAGACGCACAGCCTCGTGCTGGTCGTCCCGCCTCGAAAAGACGACGCCTCCAAGGGCCCCGAATACCCCATCGTGCGGCTCGTCGACAAGAAGGCCGAATACGCCGCCGTCAGCGCGGCCAAGGGGCCGGTGGAGCAGAAGAAGGGGCCCAAGATAGTGTCCAAGGAGGTGGAGCTGAACTGGGCGATTGCGCCGCATGATCTGGAGACGCGGATGGGACGACTCGCCAAGTTCCTGGAGAAGGGATACCGCGTGCAGCTCACCATCGCGAACCCCAAGAAGAAGGCCAAGCGGCGCGCGACCGATGACGAGGCCAAGGCCGTGTACAAGCGCGTCAAGCAGACGCTGGAAGAGATGGTTGGGACGACGGAGTACAAGCCTCAGGAGGGGCTTGTCAAGCAGACGGTTATCATGTATCTGCAGGGCAGCGGGAAACCTGCAGAGAGCCCACCAGCTGCGGTAGCAAGCTCTGCAGAGGAGGAGGTTCCGGCAACGGAACAACAGGAGGGCAGGATCTAAAGGACCATCCTAACCGACCAGCGCGGCACAGCCTTGAAACCAGGCGAGTACTGCTGTATTGGCGATGTATTGGGGTCAGTGCGATTTGTAGGATGTGTATTTTTAGGCCCAGCTCATACGGAAGGAATATTGAAAGAGTACACCTAGTCATGAACCGGAGCTTGCAGTCTAACTTGTATCGGGAATTCATTCCTCCGCGTTTCTTTGTACTAAAATGTTCCAGACTGATCCCCCGCGCTACTCATAACCATCTCGGCACGTCGACCGGCTTTCTCAGCCTCCCAAACGAAGTTCGAAACATGGTGTATAAACTACATTCAGTACAGAAGGCTCCAATCTGGCCCGTGCCGGCGGGCTTTCCACTCGGAAGCCGGCTTATACCAGGATTGTACACACGTGCGCTACTTCTCGCCAACAAAGCCGTCCATCGCGAAGCCAGCTCGATTTTCCACGGCCTGAATTGCTTCGACTTCATCGGGCTTTCGAGTGACAAGCTGGTTTCATTCCTGGTGCAAATCGGGGCTCAGAATGCAGGCTATATCCGACACCTCATTATCGACTTTCCGGATTTCAATTTCCTACCCTCTGGTCTCGTCACCTTCAAAGACCATACCATCATAATCTTCGCAAACATTCAGAGTCGCTGTGTCAACTTGACGACACTTACGACGACCGAAAGCAGCACATATGAGATGGAACTTGACCTCAACGGCCCAGAAGATGACGACGCCGTTACGGACGCGCTAGAGCTGGTCGACACTTCGTTTAGAGCCATTCCTTCGTTACGAGAGATCAACATCCAGTCGTCTAAACGTGGCCCGGACGAACACTACAGACAAACAGTCAAGTGGCCCGGGTGGGCCGTCAGCATCATGAAGGATTACAATAGTGATTATGGTCGGGATGATGATGATGGTTATAGCGATGAAAACCAACCACCCATGAGAGAGACAACGGGCCAATGGCGAAATTAAGCTTTGGAGCTTCGCGAACAATGGCAGGGGTCCCGAGCGTATTTTGCGGGGCGCGGGGCAGAGCGGTCTTTCTTGCGTGGATGCTTGCAGCCCGGTTCTCCATTTTATTGTGACTCAATTCCCCAAACCAACCATATAAAATTCTGGTGGACCGCAGAACGCCGATTCGAGATTCAGATTCGCCAGGAACGCCCTAGACAAAGAGACATCATTGCCGATTTGGTCAGTAAGAATCGGTAGTTCCTCGCATTCCGGAAAGCCATCGCGACAAAGACTCCGTCTTCGGCACACCCCACCATACGTCAATTCTATCTCCATCTGGCCGTCGCCTCAATCGCGCAACGCTCGCCGGCGAGTTTGGAACCCACAGCATGGCTGGCGAGAGCAACGGAGCTCCCCCCAGCGGCGCTTCGATAGCACAGGTGGCCGCACCAGCTCCCGCCAATGAACCTCTTGCCGCGACGAATCCAGAGAAGCTTACGCCGGCCCAGCTAAAAGCCAAGGCCAAGGCTGAGAAGGCGGCACGGCGCGCGCAAGTGAAGGAAGCCAGAGCTGCGGTTGTGACAGCACCGCCGACATCACAAGCAGGCGGCGCGGGCGCGGATGCGAAGGGAGGCAAAGGCAAGGGGAAGCAGGATGGACAGCTAGGGGGACAGGGCAAAGGCGGGCATCTGCATGCGCACCGGCCGTCTGTGAGCGGCCGGCGCCCGTCGATGCCGCCCGTCGAGAGGGATGTCAGGGGTGGCATTCCCGAGTGCTTCAGCCACATCTCAATGGCGAAGCGGATACCACTGTCCCAGGCGCACAAGGACGTGCACCCGGCCGTCCTCGTCATCGGCCAGCAGATGGCGACGTTCGCTCTGAAAGATAGCATCTCCCGCCTCAGGGCGACTCTGCTGGCCTTTAGGAAGGTTCGTACTGCGCCCTGCCCGCCACGCCCTCTGACTCGGCTGACACCAGCGACAGGTGATCGAACCGTACGAGACACCTAAGGGGAACTCGCTCTCTCGGCACTTTGTCCCACACGTCCTGAACCCCCAGATCGAATACCTCACCGAGTGCCGGCCAATGTGCTTTGCTATGGGCAACGCCATCCGACTGCTCAAGGCGAAAGTCAACAAATTCGACATCGACACGCCCGAGGACGAAGCAAAGGAGGGTCTCCTCGAGTGGATCGACTTTCTGATAAACGAGCGCATCACACTGGCCGAGTATGTCATTGCGCAGAACGCGGCCCAGTCGATCAACGACGGCGATACCATCGTCACGTACGGCCGGCATCGGCTGGTCGAGAAGACGCTTCTCGGGGCCAAGAAGATTGGCAAGTCGTTTGATGTCACCATCATCGACGACCCGTACGAGCTCGGCGGCCAAGAGCTTGCCACCGTACTGAGAGAGGCGGGTATCGACGTGGTCTACTCGCCCAATCTTGGCGGGCTACGGCCCAAGGTGGCGGCCGCATCGAACCTGTTCCTCGGGGGGGAGGCCATCTTTGCCAACGGCGCGCTCCAGGCTCCGTCGGGGACCGCAGACGTAGCCATGGCGGCCATGAATGCGGGCGCCAAGGTGATTGTCCTGTGCGAGACGATCAACTTTGACCGGGAGCGTGTGTCGGTCGACGCGCTGACGTACAACGAGATTGACCCCGAGCGGTGCACCGCCGAGTCTTTCCGGCTGCTGTTTGACAACACCCATGACAAGTACATTACGGGGGTCATCACCGAGTTTGAGTTTGGCGGCGGCAATTCGCCCGCCCAAGCCATCCTGGCCCTGTTGAGGAAGCAGGAGGACCCTCTTATTGCTTGAGCTGGGCTAGATGGGCGGGCGGTGTAATGGAGACGAGCGAGTGCAGCTGGACCATGCGAGACCAAGGCGTAGATTTCAGGGCGCGGGAATCCATCTAGCTGGGTAGCCCACCTCGGGGAATCAAATCATTTGTACACTGTCTACCTCGCCCGCGGTCCGTAGCTTGCCAACCTGGCTGTACCACCACAACCAGGCAGTCCTCATCCCCATCCCCATCCCCATCCCCATCCCCATCTTCACCGACCCCCTTCCATCCCATCCCATCCCATCTCGCCTTTTGTATGTAGGTACCCCGCTCGCTCGGCGCTCAAGCAACAACCGCGCCCTCGGCATCCGCCGTCGCCGTGGCCGCCGCCTGCCGCGCCGCCTTGCGCGCCCGCTTCTCCAGGATCGCCGCCTTGCGCTCCTGCAGCATCTTGGTCTGCCGCTCGTCCACCCCCTGCATCCAGTACCCGAAGCTGGCGCCCACGCCGCCGAACAACGGGTACGCCCAGAGCGACTTGCGGTTGAAGAAGGGCCGCATCTCGATGCCGAGTTGCCAGAAGCGGACAACGAAGCCTGTGGTTGGGGGGAGGGGGGGGAGACGCGGCGGGTTAGTGGGTTGCGTTTGGTTGGGAGGAGGGTTGGTAGGTTGGGTTGGGTTGGGTTGGGAAGGCGAGGGAGGGAGGGAGGGAATTTGGTTGGGGGGGGGGGTTGTTACCGAAACCGGTCCAGAAGACGACTCGGGAGACCATTTTTGTGGTGGTGAGTGGTGAGTCAGTGGTTGGTTGGTGGGTTGCCTGTGAGGAGAAGAGAGAGAGGCGGTGGCGGGCCTGCCAGCTGTGTTGTGCGTCGGGGGAGAGTGCAATTGGCGCGCCCGGCGTGAGCTGTCGACTGCTCTGGGGGGGGGTTCGTGATCTGACGTTGCGGACTGGTTTGCGGGCGTTCGGCTGCTGCTGCTGCTGCTGCTGCTGCGAATTGGCCAAGCCACAGCTTAACCTTTGCTTGAGCTGGGTTCTGCGGAGCGGTGGGGGGTGAGGCGCCTGGCTGTGGCTTGGTGTGCACCCTTGCATGCCCACCATTGACCACCCCCTGTCGTGCGCTAGGCGACACTGGCGGGCTCCACATGAATCTTTCGCGGGACCAGCCGAGCCTTTCGTTGCCTTGCACGCGTTTCCTGAGTGATTGATCGATCCATCCATCGGCTTTCTCAGCCTCGCTGTCTGAGTGAGATTCCTTCTTTAGGGGACGGCGCTGGGACAGAACGCGCTGGAAATGACCTGACCCGGCGCTTTGAACCTTCTCCATTGCCATCGGCGTTGCTGTGAACCCAGACGCAGGTGACGCCGACGCTGACGCTGACGCTTCCTGGTAACCAACCCTCTCGCCCGAGGCGACCCACGTTCACGACATTCTGGTCCCAATCATGTCTGCAGTTGTCGAGTCTCCGGCTGCGGCTGCCAACCCAACCGCGTTGGCCACAGCCGCACCCGCACAGGATGTGCTTTCCATTCCGCGAAAATTCAAAGCCTCCGATCTCCCACTTCCCTCGGCCACGCGAACAGCGATTGAGGGTCTGGCACACAGCTTCAAAAAGAAGGGCGGCTACGACACAATCCGCAAGCAAGTGTGGGAGAAATTCGAGGCGAGCGTATGCCGTCCCTGCGCTTTTCCCCGGCTATTTCCTGTGTGGCTGACAACATATCTAGGACTACGAAGCCCAGGTCACCAAAGCCATTCTCGAAGTCGCCGAGCAGGAAGTCGAGCGTAACCCGACACAATTACTGACGCTCGAACGTGGGAAAGCGGCCGCGCTTATTGATGGCGCCCTCGACCGCGGCGGCGTTTACCAGAAAGCAGAGGAGGTCATTGGCGCGCTGATTGACAGCCGCGCCATCGAGGCTCACATCCGACAACTACGCCGCGCCGAAATTGGCGACGAGGCAGCCGAGGAGGAGCGCAATCGCGGCGCAAAGACCGACATGCAATACGCTGCCGAGACCACTGCCCGCCGAGCCGAGCGGGAGCGCGTTCGCACGGAGCTCAAGGCCGTTGAGGAGAAGAAACGACAACTCGAGCGCGAGATCAAGGCAAGGGAGGATATGAAGCGGCGCGAGGTCGAGAGAGCTGCGCGCGAGGAGCGGAGGAAGAAGGAGCGGGAGGAAGACGAACGCCGAGACAAAGAGCGCCGGGAACGCCGGGAAAAGGAGAGGGAACTGGAGAGGGAGCGGGAGAAGGAGCGGGAGCGAGAGCGAGAAGAGAGACACAGGAACCGGAGTCGCGACCGAGACAGGGACGGGGACCGTGATCGAGACCGCGACCGCTTTCGGCTGGGTGGTTATGACAGCTACCGAGGCACTCCCCGAGATCGGTCAACTGGGCGCGACAGGGACAGGCCTCGGGATAAGGATCGGGATCGAGACCGGCGAGATAGCCGCGACAGCAGGCCAAAGCCTCCGGCCGACGGGCGTGCAGGGGAGACCAAGAAAGAGCTCACCAAGGAGGACCATGAGCGCCTCGAGCAAGAAGCGCTGGCAGACCTTCTCAGGGAGAGCAAGCGTGTCGCTACGAAGCAGCCTGAGTTGGAGGTTGATGCGGCTCTGGTACCACCGCCAAAGAGGACTAAGCCTGCGTCTGCTATAAACCCGATCCACCGGCCGTCTTCGCGACCTCCCGAACCCAGGAAGTTAGTCGAAACCAAGGAAATCAAGGTCACCAAGGATCCCGCGTCCGTAAACACCCCCAAGGGCCCGGAAATCAGGCTTGAGAAGGTTGAGAAGCCCGAGAGGCGGAAGAGCAGGAGTCCCTCTCGTGTCCCACGCGCACCGCGTGGCAGAGATAGGAGCCGATCCAGAGATGACGATCGCCGACGTAAAGATGACCACTCGCGTTCTGCACGACCTCGACAAACCGAACGGAGCCGCTCACGCAAAAGGAGCCGGTCGAGGCTGCGGGACAGGAGAGACGACCGAAGATACAGAAGCCGATCGCGACCGAGAACGGACCGGAGAGACGAACGCCGGGACAGCCGTCACGATGACGCCCGCACCAACCGAAAGGACGAACGCAAAGACGACCGTAAAGATGAGCCGACAGAACCCGGCACCTCTCAAGTCAAGACCGACCGGCGAGAACGAAGCCGTTCCCGCCCCAGGACCGCCAAAACAGACGAGAGGAAGGACCGCAGCCGCTCCCGACGCCGTGACGCCCGCGATCGTAGTCGCTCGCCGCGTCCCAGAACCGAACGGCGAGACCGTTCTCGCTCCCGGCTGCGGTTTGGCCGCCGAGAGAGGAGTCGGTCCCGCTCCAGAGATCGCGACCCCCGTGACAGGCGGGAACGCAGTCGCTCCCGCACCCGCATTGACCCACGAGATCGAAGCCGCGAGCGCGGCCGAGAAAAGGACAGCGAGAAGGACAAGGAAAAGGACGGCAAGGACCGGGCCCGCAAGAGCTGTTCCCGCTCGCCTCGGCCGTCCTCGCGCCTCAGCCACACAGACAAGGAGACCTGGAAGCAGGCCGAGGTCAAGAAACGCGAGCAGGAAGCCAAGGCTTATCTTGCGGCCCAGAAAGAGGCCCGCGCGAAGGGCATGCCGATCCCAGGCATCGATGACCGCCGTGCCGGGGAAAGGTCGCCGGATCTGAAGCGCCGCCGTGATCCGGAGGAGGCCGACCGCTACTTGCCGCACGAGCGCGATCGAGACCGCGCCCGCGAGGGACCGGACTACCGGGGCAACGACCGCTATGGTGGCGACCGCGATCGGCTGAGGGATAGGGACAGGGACCGGGACAGGGACCGTGACAGGCGTGACCGCGACCGGTCTCGCGATCGGCGGGACACGAGGCGGCGCAGCCGGTCCAGGAGCCCCAGCCGCGAGCGGGATCGGGATCGGGACTACCGCCGCAGCAGCCGCCGCGAGCGGAGCGTGTCAAACCGACGCGACCGGGATCGGGATAGAGACCGCGACCGCGACCGCGACCGCGACCACGGCCATGGCCGTAGCCGGCACGACAGCCGGCGGCGGAGCAGGAGTCGCGGCTAGATGTTGCGGCTTCGACAGCCGCCGGTGGGTAGCTACGGCGGCAATGCCGGATTTTAGAATTACCAGTGGTGCATACGGCCTCGGCGTACTTAGTTGGGGTTTATTGAGCGATGGGAGAGGAGGGCCTTGCTTGGGAAGCGTGGGTGGGTATGAACTTGTACTGGGTAGATCAGGGGGCATTGATAATGATATCTATTCTGTGAAGGCTACAGTGGTGACTTCTCGGAATCACGGCCATACTCTCTCTGGCAAGAAGACCAGTCAGTCCCAAGAGTCAAGAAACCAAGTCTATGTCACCACCAGGCGTGCCCCTTCCTAGGTACCTTCTCTGCAGCATGTTTCTCCCAAAACATGTTCAGCATCCCAAGCAAACCAACAGACCACACAAGAGACCTCATGAACGCCGCCTAGGTAGGCAAGAACTACGACATCGATCCAACCAACCATCCCGGCCCGTTCTATTCCTTAACCAGTCACGCTACATTACACCAACCAGCCCAAAAAGCCGTCCACCCAGTTCATATGCACAGGAGGGCAAATAAAATCCAACCATCTTTACCGCGCCCATCGCTTCGTCTTCCCCCCTTTATTCCTCATATTAAAAAAACAATTAACCCCCCTCTCCCCCTGGCCCAAGATCAATCCTCCCGCGACCCTCCCGACCCCCCAAATTGCTCCCCCACTGCCGCAGCCCCGCCCCCGTAAAAGAACCCGCCGACCAGAATCAACAGCGTCACCAGCGCGAGCCCGATGACCAGCGCCCTGCGCACGGCAGAGGGCAGGCGGCCGGCGGAGTCGTCGGGGCCGGCGGCGCCGGCCCCCGTCGCGGGCGGGCTGGAGAAGACGCCGTTGGCGTACAGCCAGATCCCCGTGGACAGGGCGACGAGCTGGTCCCAGCCGAGTGAGTAGTAGACGAGGCCCCCGAGGGCGATGGCGTAGCCGAGGCACTGCAGCCACGAGATGGAGGTGTGCCAGATGAGGACGGAGATGATGACGAGGAGGATGTTCTTGAGGATCCCGGTGAGGGTCATGACGAGGCCGGAGGTTTTGCCGATCTGGGTGTGGGGATGAGGGTTAGTTTTTTTTTTTTGGTTTTTTTCGTTTGGAAAAGGGGGGGGGGGGGGGGGCCGTACCAGGAAAACGCTGGACACGTTGAGCATGAAGGCTACCATGGCGTTGAGCAGGAGGAGGCCGTAGCCTGCCTTGGCGAGGTCGGCTGGGTCGAAGCGGTTGGCTTCGGTGCCGATGGCGATGACGACGTTCATGACGGCGCAGACGGGCGCGTAGTAGTACAAGCTGACGAGCGGGTCCATCTTCTGGGAGTCGCCGGATAGCAGAACCTGGATCATGATGAGGCGCATGGCCTCGAAGACGATGCCGCCGACCTGGAACGTGAAGCCGACCCAGCTAAAGTCAACCGCGCCAAAGCTGGCGAGCCCCACGCCGGCGACGATGAAGGTGACATTGAGGAAGCGGCGCAGCGAGGGCTCCTCGACGCCCCAGGCCCAGGCCGTCAGCAGCACGGCGACGGGCGCGGCCGCCTTGAGCATCTGGATAAAGGCCACGCTCAGGTACAGATACACCATGTTGCTGCAGACCAAGCTGGCGCTGTAGACGAGGCCGATGGGCACGATGGCGCGCAGGTAGGTGCGGCCCGTCATGGTGACATTCTTGCGGCCGTCGAGGAGTTTTGTCGTCCGCGCGAGGATCTGGGTCGCCATGGTCGCAAAGATGAGATGCCAGCATGTTAGGATGACAGCTGTCGGAGACGGTCAGTGGGCTGCGGACGGGGGGAGATCGGGGATGGGCAAACCAACGGTATCCTGCAAGGAGCGGTTAGCATTTTGGCTTGTACAGTTCCCTGTTCGTGGAGAATCCACTTACTGAACCCTCTGCCGTCGATCATCCATTTGTTGAAGAGGATGGTCAGGTTGGAGAAGAAGATCCAACTCCTGCGCAACGCCAATTGTCAACGACAGCCCTGACAAAAACAACCATCCCGTGCCGAACTCACGCGATGTAGAATACCGCATGGACGCCGCCTCGTTCAGCCGGGCGCGGCTTCTCGGCTTGGCGCTCAACATCGTCTTCGGCCATGTCGTGGGCGACGGTCGGCAGGGGCGGTTCCGGAGCGTCGAGGGGCGCGGGGCGTCTCGGTCGGGAAGGCGACCAACCAAGCGGGCGGCGGAATGCCAGAATCAAATCCCCTCTGTGGCCCAAGAAAAGGATGCGGTTGAGCGAGCGAAAGCGAAAAACGAGCGTTGATTTCTCAGTCGGGCATTCGCACGATTGGATTTTCGGCTTCAACTAGCGATCGGTGCCGAGTAACGAGTTGGAAGAAAAATCGAGGCGGGATTGGATTGGATCGGCAAAGGCAACAGGCAAGCAAGTTCGTGTTCGCAGTGAGTGGGCGCGCCAAAAAGTCAGTGTCAGCAATTCCCCCGGAACAACGATGCGAAGGCTGAAGGGTCGCCGCGCTCCCGTTATCCGTAGCCCCCCTCCCCCTTGTCGACGAAGCCCGAAAAGGATGGCTCGTCGGGAGTGGGGTCCAGGCTGCCTGAGACCCTGGGCGGTCAACCTGGCAGGGATCCGGTCCGCTGCCAGACTGGGCAGCCAATCAACTTTGCATGAAAAACACGAGGCATAAAAAAGGGGGGAAGATTGGATGAATGCAGAGACCCAACGAAATACATGAACTGAGAATTGCTGTCCACTATCTTTACTTCGTCTTGGAGTTTTTGCCTGACAGCACAGATTCAAGATGATCCTGGTTGAGGCTCGCGGATCATGGCGCTACCGCACTTGGCATTTTCTGTCAAGCGTACCGTACCCTCAGTGGAGCTGACGATTCCAATCGATTGGCCCGGTGTTTTCCATCCCGTTGGGTTGTGTCACTGTCAACTGCACTCCGAGATCACAAACGGAACTTGGAAGACGTCGGGTCAACTACGGTCTGGTCAAAAAAGCAATGGCAGAGCAAACAACAGCGTGCAAACACCCCTCCAGATCCTGTAGCGTCGCGCCGAGACTCGATCGCAACATTGGCGCTTGGGAAAAGTCAACATGTCCCGTCCAGACTGATCATGGAAACTGCTGAAGTTGTCGACGGTGCGCTTGCCATACCCTGATATCATCACGGCAGTCCGCCCTATCCATATTCCCGGGTGTGTCTGACAGCGGGTAGCACAGCGGCAGGGGTGCACAAGGCTCAAACAGCCGCGCCTGCCGAAATGTTCAACTTGGGTGGCACGACGCGAGAAACGCATGCCAGGAAGGGTGAACAGCGCCCAGAAGCAACAGGTGGGGCGGACAAGACTCGAAGGTATTCACAGACCGTCGTCCTGTAGAGGCGCGGGTGAGCCAGAGCCATGCGCGCAGGAGCGCAATATTCCCAAATCCCCCAACACGCCTTTCGCTATGCATGAAAAATAACAAAAATCAAGACCCAACGAATCCCGCTCCAATCCCCTCCTCACCGCGCATTACCGTACTCCGGCAACGGGGCCCACGCCTCCTCCGCCAAAGAATCCCGGTCCCCCCCAGCCCCAGCCTCAGCCTTCCCAACCGACCCATTCTCGTCCCCAGCCACATCCCGCGACGTATCGGGGGTTTCAACACAGAGTGTAGGCGAGTCCTCATCCCTCTGGCAGTCCCCATCGAGAGACTGGGCGTCGTCCCGCCCCGAAACCAAGACCGAGCCGTGGTCCACGCAGTCATAAAACAGCATGAACACACCGCTCTGGTTGAGCGCCGTGCTCTCGTCCACCCGGTAGACCCTCTCGTCGCTGAACCGCCACCACTGCGACCGCGCCGCCTCTCCGTCCTGGGCTGGCGGCAGCGGGGTCGGGGTCGGGGTCGGGGTCGGGGTCCCATGCTGTTGCTGCTCTGCGCCCAGCGACTCCCCATCCGCGTCTGGGTCCGGAGTACTGTCCGTCTCCGTCTCCGTCTCCAAAGCGAGCCTGGCCAAGTCTTTGATGATGTCGTTTTGGCCGTCCGCAGTCTTCGCGGGGGGTATGGTGTGCCGCCTGTAGCAGACGTAGTGGCCGTTGTCATGGTGCCCTTGATGCGTGACAACGGCGCGCAGTTCGTAGATTGGTCCCGTGATTTTGGACGGCTGGCTGTCTCCAGCCACCATGGATAGAGTCGGGTCGAGCGGCCATTGCTCTTCGCCTTGGCGGGCGAGCAGGTCCTCTCCCGTGGCTGCCCGGCCATCGGCACTACCGAGACACCAGGGCCCGAGGTCCAGCGTCATCGGAAACCTGACCGCTGCCGAGTTCTTGAACATGTCGCCGGTGGTTTCGTTAAATACCGACCGGTTCATGTGAAATACTAGGCTCTGCGGGGGTCTGGCAATGGCCACCTGTTTTGTCTTCGTCGAGCTGACCCGAGACCTGGCTGGCACCTTGCACTTTACGAGCGTCTCGTCATCGAACGACTCTTCCTCGATGACCTCTGTCACAAGTCGTAACCTTTCGCGGAGTTCTGGGAGGTCCCCGGCCCGTTGAAGCAGCGTCTCGAATCCAACTCGAACTTTGAGCAGCGTACATTTGAGGCACTCGACGCCTCCGATCGCCTCGAGTTTTGTGTAATGATCCAGCCTTTCGTAAACGTCGTGGTCCGAGGAATTGCCGAGGGAGAGCGTCAGGCAGTTGAACGGAATCATGGTCAGCCCTTCGCAATAGCCGCAAGAAACGCAAGCTACTCGCTGTGCCATGAGCCCCTCGAGTGGATTCCTGGCAAGGCCAAGTTCTGACCCAGCTTTACGGTGACTGGGCAAGCTCTGATAACCGCTATCGTCGCTCTGTTCGCTGTGCTGGCTGTTTTGGCTGTCCGAAGCGTCATCACGGGGCAGTTCGGATTCAAACCCCGCCCCTTTCTGGAGGGCAAGTACCGTCTTGCCGATCTCGTTGTCGATCTGATCGAGGAGCTTCGAGTAGTACTCCTGCGCGTCTTGTTGCTGCCATGTGCTCATGTTCTTCAGCACCTTGGGCGTCCAGAGCGTTCTGCCGTTGTTTGTAGAGCTTTTGAGATTGGCGACCAAGTCGCGGAGCGCGTCGGCAGTTCGGTTTGGCGGTAAACCGGCGCTCTTTTCGGGAGACAGCGCAGAGAGGTATGCTGGGAGTGGTTTGAGCGACGTGAGGCCCTGAAGAATGCTGTTCTGATAGCACGAGTTGTCGTAGTTCCCCAGGCCAGGCGGCCGGTCTGCGACAGCCTTGCTCCCGGGCGTGGCACCGGACAGACCGCTCAGGCCTTTGCGGCCAACATGAGAGAAGGAGCCAACGATCCCTCCCGGCCCGTCGAGCCCGAGAATCCTCCGCAGGACATCGCTTTTGGCGGCATGGGTTGGCGACTGTGTTTTGAGCATCGGATTAGGAAACAGTGGCGGATTGATTAGGCGATCGATGGCAAAGAGAAGACGAGCTGGTGTTAGGGAGACCCCAACGTCCCAAAGGATCTGGACAAGCGACGGCACCTGGCCCTGCTGGTAAGCCGCTTGGTATACTATGGTAACGGCGAGAACAACAACAGTGACGATGACGGTCGGGTTGGCGATGCGGTCTCGCAATCGGCCGTCAACATAATATTGATACAAGTCCGGGCCAGCGCGAGTGTCGAACTGGCTTTGGATGCGTCGGGCGTCGGAGTTCATATTCTCGAGCGAAAGGCGGCGGGAGCGCAAGACAGAGCGGAAGACAGACAGGGAGACCAAGTCAAGGATCGAGTGGTAGACGGGACTGGCCGTCTAGCGTCGGGGTCAGGCAGCAGGCGGCGTGGGGGCGGACGATCTAGACAGCAATGCCATGTCCGGTATCAGAACGAGTGGTTGCAGCCAAAACGGACCAAACAGGTGGAAGAGTGAAGAGCGAACTGGAGATGCATCGATTGGCAAAGCGAAGCAACAAAAGAAGCATCTGGCTGCTTGGCGTTTCGTCCCGCTGGCGCCGGTCATTGGCCGCCTGGAACGTTAGCAGGCATAGCGTGACAGGGGTGGGATGGTCGACGCGAAGCTAGCGAGCTGGCCCCTGCTGCAGGCGGGGCAGAAGCCCCACCAGCGATCGGGAACAAAATCTACCTGATCCTGCTGATAAGAAATTCCTCACGATCGGGCCTCCCGATAACCATCGTCTCGACAACAACCCAAACTTCAACAGCCGCACAAGATGGCCAAACCTACTATTGCCAAGGGGAAGAAGGGTATATAAACACCCCACCACATGCTCTGGCCTTTGCCCTAAAACTGACCCCCCACCTCTTTCCAGGCCCCTCAAAACACTCCCGCGAGGCCAGGCGAGCGAGCTCCCCGAGCATCAACACGGACAAGTCCCTCAAGAACGTCAAGCTCCCGCAGGAATCCACCGACCGCCGCCCGGCGGTCCTCGCGGCACACCACGCCGGCGGCGTGACGAAAAAGAGCAAGTCCGGCCGCAAGGCCGTGCTGAGCACCAAGGCGCGGCGGCGGCAGGAGAAGAGCATGGACCGGGCCGAGGCCGTCATGGACCGGACGGCGGTCAAGGTGCAGCGCAGCAAGGTCCACGCGCGGGTGGTCGACTCGCGCAAGAAGACGTGGGACCAGGTCAACCGGGAGGCGCTGGAGCAGGACGAGCCGCCGAAGCTCAGCAAGAAGGCCAAGGCCAAGCAGGAGGAGGACGCCATGGTCGAGGCCTTCTATGCCAACGACGACGGCGATGCGGAGATGGCGGGGTGGGAGGATGTCGAGGGCCCGCAGGGTGGCGCCGGGCGCGCCGTCGCCCCGTTGCAGTCGGCGTTTGCCGTACTGGGGTCGGCGATGGATGAGGAGGAGGAGGTGCTATAGATGGGTCGGGGCATTGGCTGGGCTTACCGTACATACGATGTTGGGGATACTGTCCGTCGGGTGCGACTGAGATCGCCGCGCCACAGGGGCTAGTCCTCGGGCTCTAGTCACAAGGCACTCCAAGAGGGAGCAAGACGGGGTCGCCATACTCCGCGAGGTGAAATACCTGGCGCCGCCCTCGCCAAAAAGACGGTCCTGGACGACCGCCACCTGCCGAACCCGAGAGAAAAGCTAGCTCACTGTTGGCCGCTAGGGATGTTGGCCAGTAAAGAGGTCTGGTTGTCTTTCCTTGGTGGCTTATCCGATACTATGCGTTACCATGGCATCAGGCTGAAAAGCAAGCTGCGACTAGAAAGTCAGGCAGGTAAATGATAAAAATAGACGGCTGCGATGAAGCAGTCGATGAAGCCATTTCGCCCCAGGTTCCATCCACTCACTCTTTGTATGTGTTGGTTGTCACAACCTCTCAATAATAACAACGCAGCAGGTGCTGCTCCCTCGGAGCACCGTTGGACTGAGGTCTTTTCCAGCAACTCATCCAGAGACCATACGTACACTTACCTTGAGATAAGAATGTATTCAACACCATAAATGTTGGTGAAGTCTTTCTGTGGGTCCAATGCACGCGCTGTGATAGGAACGCCAAGTTTTATTTACATGTGCCGTTAACCTTTTCAAGCGGTGTGATAATAGCAGCTCGGATGGCGCGGACTTGCAGGCGTATCGACAAAGAACGAAAGAGTCAACTGCTACAATATGGCGTTAAAGGCCGAAACAAAAAAAGTCTTCAGAGAGAATAACATTCGTTTTGATGTATTACACTACAATGTCCCAAGTATGTACAGCCAAACACTCAACTCATACCCACCACAACCCATATCTCCCTCCCTCCTGGAACCAAACAACTGGCGAGTTGACCAACTCGGCAATGAGCAACACCGATTATGACGTACATGACCTCAAAAGAAGGCCACACCAATGGTTCTAACCCCTCAACCCCCCTTCCGCTCATCCACGACGCCATAATGACCACCTAATTCAACTGATACTCATTATGATACATTAAGAAGAAACAGGCCGAACCTCTACACCATACACCATACGCCAACCTAACCGAACCCGACCGAGCTTTCAGCCTCCCGGCAAATCGGACACGATGGATTCCAGCCATCCCCATGTTTTATTTGTTTTATTCGTTGTCGTCTCAACCGGGAGCGGCATGCCATTCGTCAAAGGGTCGGGGCTGAAGCAGTTCAGATACATGCGTGTTTGGCCATGTCAAAGGCGCGAGTGTGCGATATCATCTCCAGTCTGCTGGCTGCGCCGACATTTCCATTTCCAGGAAGTAGAGCGAGCGATAGCAGTTGATGAGTCCGCTATTGTTGTGGCGAAGAAGGTTCGTTGGCTTTTCATTGGTTGTTGTGTTCCGGGTTGACCACCACGGCAGTCCTATCGCCCCCCGAGGGTCGACTGCTCAGGACTGAACATGGAATCCGGCATGTGGTCATAATTGATGCCCGGCTCGCGCTTCAAGTGAGGCGAGAGACAGGGGAATATCTCGTCTGTGGGGGATGTGTACAAGGAACCGCCTCCTGATGATGGCAAAATGAGTCTATGCGCGCGAGAGAGGATTGGACGGTCTGCAACTCACCGTGGGAATAGGCCATGGCCCCCTGATGCTCACCAGGGCCCATCCCGTCAAACTGTTGCATATTCTGCAAGGATGGATACGACGAGGCGATGCTGTCATTGCGACTGCGCGGGGAGCCCGTCAGCGGTGGTGGTGGGCCGGCCTGGTCGGGCTGGCCAAAGGGTGTGAACTGGCCGAACAACTCGTTTGAGGTCTCGACAAATTTCCTGGCCTCGTTGTTGATCCACCGGTCGATATTGGGGTCGTTGCACTTGGCGTGGGCCATCAAGTGGTGCTTCAGCCCGCTGATCTCCCCGATCAGGCCGCTGTACTCGAGCTGCAAGTGCTGGTGCTGTGCCTCGAGGCTGATTTTGGTATCCTCCAGCTCCGTCACGTACAGCTTCTTCTTCTCGCGGCACTTGCTGGCCGCGATACGGTTCCGCTCCAAGAACTTGTTCCTCTTGTGGTCGTCCTCGGCCACGTTCGATTCCCTTTTTATCTTTCTGGCCTTTCGCTTCTTGGGAGGGGAGTCCGGCTCCGGTGGAGTGACGTCGGTCGACGAGCTTCCGGACTTGGAGCTCCGCTGCGAGTACTTGCTGCTTGAGGCCCGCCGCGCGGATGCCCGGGACAAGCCCATGGGAATCACCTGGATCTGGGCCTTCATATCGTCGCTGTCGCTGCCGGGGCTATACAGGCCGGGGTCGACAAAGAGGGGCTTCTGGTCTGCCGTGGCCATGGCTCCAAGATGCCCCGCGAAGCCATCCCATACATCGGCTCTCTGCTCTGGGTCTCTAGCGTCGGCGGGAGTCGGCGAGGGGCAGAGGTCTAGTTTGCCGCCGTATGGATTGAAGGGTTGCAGCGTGATGGTGCCGGCTTCTGCGTCCTGTTCTGGACTTTGATACGAGTTTGGGTCGTCAAAGTCCAGGCAGTCGTTGAAGAAGTGAGACGACGCGTCCATTTTTGCCTCTTTCTCTGATGGCCCGCCTGCCCTGACCCGCGGCATCAAGCGATGCTTGCAATTGACTGGATTGGCGGCAGTGAGCGGGGCGCTGGTCGGGAGAGGGAGCCCTGTGGGCGTGAAACTGAATGCTGCGAGCTTTGTTGGGAAGGCGCTGTGAGATCGCGCGATGGCCGGAATTGTGCTCCGGCCTCTGCCGGGAAGGACCGAGACACCGGGGGTAGCTACCTCGGGGATCTCGCCCTCTGCGTTGTCCTTTTCGAGCGATTAGTCCAGTGGCTTTCTTCAAGGTATCAGGGGAGTGCGAAGAGTCCGAAGGGCCAGGCGCGATGTCTTCTCAAGGGCGGGGTGGATTGGGTGTCAAGATCATGGGATGGTGTTTCGCCGTGCCTTCGTTTGGCCAGAACTACTTGGTCGGACATACCTCGTTTGTTTGGTGCGGCGGTGCGTGTGTCACGGCTGGCACGGATGCGGCGGCCGGATTAAGGAACGCCGGGCTTGGCTTCTCTGCAGTACTTGTTGCTGATCTCTGGCGGGAACGCCGTGTGACTGCGCGTGGTTGCTCACGCTCGGCAGGGTAGGATTCGCATTCCTGGGGAGAGAGAGGTATGCGGTTGTGTGTTGGTTGGAGACTCTACTGTACGCTGGCTCGAAGGTGATAAAAGGTCAAACTGATAAGACGGTGGGGCGTGGCGGGGCTGCTCGGTGTCTGTCTGGCGATGTCTGCATGGCGGCAGCTGGGGTCGGGCAAGCAATCCAAATCCCAGAACCTGGCGGACATATGGCCAACCCGGCACTGCGGGGAAAGGCCAGAATCAAGCATGGGAGATAGCGCCGTAGTCCGGCTGCTTCCAGACAAAGAGTGCTTCTGTTGGCATGCGCGGATGCGCGGATGTGGGTTACGAGCTCTGAAGCTGTGCAAGCCGGCTGCAAGTTCCCCAGCCCCTGCGAGAGCTTCCCCTTCCGGCAGTTGCCGTGGCGGGGGACCGGCGTTCAAGCATCGATCGTCCCACAACTGTGTATGATCCGTGCGTGTTTTGGCCGAGCTCCCTGGGAGAGCTCAACCGCTCCCGAAGATGCCTAGACCCTCCGGACTCCGCCATCCGCCATGACTGTTCGATGCGCCAGGAACATGCCTGAAATGCGATGCGGGCAGGCGGCGATCGGGACATCCTCAGCAGGCTAGCTCAAGGTTGGCACGGAAGCACGGCTGCTGGGCTGGCAAGGTTAGCAAGTTCAACAACCTGGAAGTTGTCGCGCGGCGCTGCAATGCAACGTCGCCAAGCCTTGGAGACTTGTTCGAGACCAAACAAACGAGGTTGAAATCGACAACCTGGAAAGGAAAGCGGGTCCCGCATGGCAATCTCCAAGAATCCCATAGGACAGTTTCATCTGCAGCCATCTGACGCTAACGAGCTGTACCCAGCAAGCCCCACCCACCCTGACACTGGGCAACCCTGGCTGTCCAGCGATGAACGTGCGGGAACCGATATCAAGGGCAACAGATCATGTAGTATATAGTATGGATTGAACCTGGCCTTGCCAATTGCTTCGCAGAAGATATATCCCCTTGCCAGCGGGCTTCAGGGGAACGGAATGAAGCCCAATGGCGGGGGTCCGGCTGCAATGCAACAGGATAGCGCGCGCTCTAGAGGTACTCTGGAAATAAAAGTTAAAAGACATTTGGACAGGTGCCATTAAGCGTCAGGTAGGATGGCAGTGGGGCCATGTCAGCTGCTCTCGATCGGACCTCTTCGCAATTCGCACAGACTGCCGAGGGAGGGCGGGACCGCTAACAACCTCCTAACCTAACAACCATTAATAAGAGCTCAGCTGAGCTCAGGCACATCCGTCGTCCGGACCCCACATACTCGACTCAACCAAGCTCAGCAGAAATGGGCGGGGCTTGTCCCAACTAAACGGGGAAATCCGTCTTGCTCAGGTGCATTGTGCAGGCTGTGCGGGGGCAAGTGTGTATTGGCGGCGATTAGCGATTTCCGATCGCCGAGCAGCCAGAGCTCCCGTCGTACTTTCAAATGAAGGCGTTATGGGCGTTCTTCCTTGATAAACCAAGTGCCTTCGCAGGGCCCTCTGGAACGGCTCGAACGTGCCAGTCTAGAGCTCTTTTCTGGCGCGGCGTTATTGCACAGATCTGGCCCAGTCTGTCTGAGGAGTCGGGCGCCTTCCGAGAACGGCGGCCGACCGTAGTTGTAGAGAATCGGGCCGTGAATCAACGCAAGGGCCATGCAAAGTCTCCCTTGTCGACGTTTGCGGTGGCGAGCAACAAGAGTACTGGGCATTCTGTTCGCGGAAGAGAAACGCACTGGGCATGGCGAACTCGCTCGGGGACTCTGGAAGCTGGGCCCGTTCATTCGATCCCATCAGTTTCATTCTCATCCCATGCCTTCTCAATATTAGGGACAGCAATAAGCAAGAGCAACCTCGGCTCGAGACCGGCTCTAGCTATTTCAAGTGCAGGTCTTTTGGCACCATCACGACTGCGGCTCAGCGCTGGCAGGGGTCTCAATGCCAAGGGCGATCGAGATCTCTGCCCCCGCCGCGCTGCCTGGACTTTGGGACTAGCGGATTGCAGGAGTCCACTCACCTCACGCACGGCAAGGACCATCTCCAGCACCGCGGTCCGTCCCACTTGCCCAACTTCAAGTCTAGTTACAGATAGTCTGATTTAATTCACCATTCGGCAACGCGGAAATAATCCAGTCACCGTCACCAAAGAGGATTTTCGGAAGCAGTAATGGAGGCAACTTCCAACCCCCGCATCACATGCGGCTACCTCAACACGTACGTTGGCAGGAATGTCATTATAGTGGGCAAAGTCATCCAACTGCGCGGAGATGAGGCGCTCATTGATGCCGATGGCAACATCACCGTCAACCTGAATCGCGTAAGCCTTTTCTGGCCGCTCAGCTTGCCCAGCTGCTCTTTTCTCGTCCCACGCTGACCCGCACACAGGATGCGCATCTCCTACCTGGCAATGGTGTCCAAATCATCGGCAAGGTGAATCCGGATCTTTCCGTCAAGGCGCTCACCTCGATGGACCTGGGCACCGCAGTCGGTGAGTCAAGACCCTTTCCTTTCCTTTACTCCCGGCTCGATTGTGGCGAGACGAGACCAGACGACAATCTGCCCAGGTCGCATCCGCTCGTCCTGACAAAATCAATCTGATCATTCCGGAGTTTCTAACGCGCAAATCCCAGACTACGACCTGGCCAACACTGTCGTCGAGATCTCGCACCAGCACAAGGGTATCTTTGCTTAGACAGTACCTACCACAAAACAGATCAACACTACCTGCTTCCTGCTCTGGAGGTCAGCCGACCCGCAAGTCCTTTGCTTTGGACCCTTTCCCGCGCAGTGTCGCAGAAACATAGCCAGACAGATACAAACCTGTCAGGCGGTGAACGGACGTAAACAATCATAAGAGTCCCGCGTCTGAGCGCGCTGTCCCAAGACCCGAACTAAGGCAAGACATCTCCTTGACACTAATGCATGTGATATATTTGACTCTTTGCACCCCATACGAACCGCGCCCGAGGCAGTTTGTACGTACCTAGTTGAACAGCCTGCCACCAATCATCCTGATGTCATGGACAGGCTCGAAAACACACCCAGCTATGTTGAACGCCCTCGCGGCTGCGGTCCATCCACCGATACAGCTGGCTCTGCCCCAAAAATAACAGCGCCACCCGCCGTAGCGGCCGTGGCCAAGCAAGCAATGCTGCTGCACCCACCCACCCATACCCTGAGTAAACAAGCAACGCTATTCGAGCAACCACAGTAAGTAAGCCAAAGAATGGGCAAATGCAAAACAAAAAGAAAAGGGACAAGGGAACGCGAGCCACGTCAGCTCGTCAGGTAGGCAGGTCCGAACTCAGTCCCTCCCACTCCCCAAATCCCCCCACATCTCAACCCCCGCCTCCCCACCACCGCCATGCATCAACACACCCCCAAACTCCACCCCCCCTCCCCGCCCACCCCTCAACATCGGCGGACTGCTCGGCATCAAGCCCATGCCCAGATCCCCGCCCAAGAAATTCCCAAAGTCCATCCCGTGTTGGTCCTGTTCGTCTTGCTGCTGCTGGTGCTGTTGCTGGTGCTGTTGCAAATGGTGGTGACCAGCGTCCATGCTCAGCTCGAGGGCCCCGAGACCGTGCGCAGGCGAGCCCGCCGTGAAATCATTGGCCTCGCTGAGTAGCTGGTTCAGGGTCGCGGTGAATGGGGAGTCGAACTGGAGGTGGACGACCGGGTGGTCGTCGTCGACAGCGAAGTGAGCGTGGAGTTGCTGTTGCTGTTGTTGTTGTTGTTGTTGGTGGTGGTGGTGGGCGTGGCGCGGGCTGGTGCGGCGCCTGCTGGCGGCGCTGGAGGGGGGCACGGTGAGGTTGAGGCCGAAACCGAGGCCGCCGCTTCCGAGGACGGAGGAGTCGGGGGTCTTGGACGGCGTGCGCTGGCCGAGGTGGAAGGGGAAGAGGTTGCCGGGGGATTTCGGGAGGGCGCGGATCGAGCGGATCGAGCGCGAGATGCTGCGGGTGATGGGGCGGTGGGAGGGGGTTGGGCGGGTCGGGGTTTTGAAGGGGCCTGGACCGGCCTTAGGAGGCGGGGTGGAGGGGCGGCGGGGAGGGGTGCCGAAGAGCTCCTGTTCGAGGTCGTCGTGCGCGTCGGGGACGGGGGTCCCCCGGCGTTCGGACCGGTCGGTGTTCTCCTTGCCAGCCGTTGCGGACTTGGTCTCGTGGCCGTTTGCGGGTTTCTGGACACTATTCACTGCAAGCTCCCCAAGAACCTTGGGCACTCCATCCTTCCTGGGCGACGGGAAGAGCAGCCTTCTTGTGCGGCCTAGGTCGTCCTCGACTGCGATGGGGCTGTCCGCAGTTCCACTACCCCTCGAGTGAGTCGATCCAGGCAGGCGCTGTTTTGGGGAGCTCTGCAAGTTTAAAAGAAGCTTGTCCTCTACCGTGCTTTGCTCTCTGGATTGCAGAATTCCATTCGCGCCCATGTCATCGGGCGAGTCGTGGTCCGGTGGGCCGATCGGATCGGTGGTCAAGTAGGCTTCCGACGTAGGGTTTCCCTTGGCATCGCTCTTTGTGCGTGCCTTCTTCGACCGCGAGTTGTTGCCCTTGTATTCGCGCTTCTTACGCGGTTGGTTAAGTCGCGCTGCATCCTTGTCCCATCTGTCAGGTGGGCGATGCACCTTGAACTTGCCGAGCCAGATGCCGCAAGGATTGCAGAGCAGAGTTTCTGTCCACTCCTTCTTGTCATCCTGCGTACCAAGATTCTTCTTGACCATTCGATATGCCGCAGGTTGCCCTTCGGAATCCCGCTCGGTGATGTCAATCATGGTGACTGCTCCTGGCTTGTCTGAGAACTCGTGAAAGCTGGGAACGCCTTTATGATCCCTGGTCCAGATTTTGCGCCACGTTGGCGTCTCGATCGCCCCGCAGTTGTTGCAAAACGGAGGGGACTCTCCCTTCTGAATGGCGTTCTCGAGCCGTTCCTTGATGGTTTGCTTCTTGACCAGATTTTTACTAAATCGAGGTCCCAAAGGCCCTAAATCGCCGGCAGGGCCGGGCGCTTCCGACATAAAAGGGCGAGGCAAGGTCAAGACAGACTCCATAACTGGATCGCTTGCCGGAACAGCGGGAAGCGGGAGCCCTCTTGAGGCGGGTCTTGAGGCTGATCGAGACGGCGGCCCCGTCGGCAGACACAAGACAGGATCCAGTTCCGGGCGTTCAGGGATGGGCATCAACATCGCGGGCGTTGGCGTATCTCGCTGAGCAACCTCCGCATATACGTTCGCAGCACTTTCCGCCATAGGCGGCGTTTTCCCGGTCGTACCGTTAGATGAAGGAGCATGTTCGAGATCCTGCTGCAACTGGTTCCCGTTTTTCAAGTCGTTCGGCTGTCGTTGCCCATGTGGTTCCTGCTCTGACACAGTTGGGGTTGGCGCTGTATTTGACCTTTTGAGCGCCCGGTTGGTCGCCTTCTTTGGCATGGGCTGGGAGGAGGGTGGTGCGGGAGCAGGCCTGTTGAGGGTCTTGGCCTTGCCTGCGGGGTTGAAGAGGCTTTTGGTGGGTAACAGTTCGGGCGGGCCAGGATTCACTTCCTGAAACGGATAATTGGGTGACTGTTTCTTCCGCTTGTTCGTTTTGTTGGGTACAGGGAGTGATAGAACCGGTAGCATCTGATCCTGCATTTGCCCCGGGGAAATCTGTTGCAAGATGTCGTCCTCATCAAAGAAGTCGTCGAGTCCGCCGCTCATAAAACCTGAGTCGAGATGAGGAACGGGCATGGTAGGGAGGACGGGGCTTGAAGTCGGCGGACTGTATTGGATTATGTAGGCACTCGTTCGTGGGACAGGGGGTGACGAGCCCAAATCGCCCGCGCTGTCCTCGGGCGAATAACCGTGGTCGGGGGACTGCGAAACCGACTCTACGGGCGATCGAGCATCCTGGCTCGGGTTTTGCAGTGCTGGTTTCCCGGGTGCTGGTTGGCCCATGCCAACCAGGGAATCGGTCCTCGCCTTGATGTCCAACCCCCTCCTCTTCTGCTGTTGCTGTAAAAGAGGCGCATCCGGGATCGGAGTAGGCGCACGAGGAATATCTTGAAGATGGTTCGCGGCGGGGATGTCTCCGCCAGCACCGACGGGTCTCATGGCGCGCAAGGAACCCGATGTGCTGGCGGCCACCCTCAGGGAATCTGGCACAGCGCCGAATGGGGCGATGGCGCTGTATTCGGTTCTGATGACTTTGGCCCTCTTCTTCTGCGACCCGTCGTCGCCATCAGTAGCTTCCTCGGCTGCCGATGTATTGCCAGTCTCCAGTGGCCTTTTCCGCGGCCGACCCCTTGGTCTGCCAGTTGGTTGTTTGCTACGGGATCTCGACGCGGGCCGTGAAGGCCGTGCAGGCCTCGGTTGCGGCTGTGGTGGCGGTTGGGGGACGTAGTCGAGGGACTGAAGGGGAGCAGGTGACGGCGCGTTTTCTGCGGGGGCCCGGGAACCTGGCCGGGTAGGCACAACACTGGGTGCCCTGCTTGCGGGAGGGATCGCGACTGGTGGTGGCGCATTCGCCGGAGGAATACTGGCCGGTCGGATGGGTTGTGGGGGGTAGCTGCCGCTTCGTGCGTCCATTCGTCTGTTCTCACTCATCGATGCCGAATAGTGGTTCAATTGGGCCGGGGCTAGTGCTGGTGAGGATACCGCACCAATATTCGAGCTGTGGCCCAACATCGGGTTCGATTGGATGAAGGAATTCCACTCGGACACTGCGTCGGCAGGGGTCGGAGCAGATTTTGCGCCGTTGATCGCCTCGATGCTGGGATAATCTGTGCGTTGAACCATCCTCGCAACGGCTATCAACTTCAGCTTGACTTCCAATGTGTCCCGGCTTCCATTATTCAGAATCGTCAAGACGCTTCGTGTGACGCGGCCCGTTACCAACTGTGGTTGTGGTTGTTGAGTCCCATTTCGCGGATCGAGGGTCCATGACAGCATGCCCTGCCCGACCAGGGGCACATCCGGCTCGGAATAGTCGTAGGCATAGACGCTGAAGTCGTTCTCTTGCAGGTTCAAGATTTCGGGGCTGCACTGGGCAATCGCCTGCAGGCAGATCCGGAGGTCGACCACGCCGATTGTGGTCTTCTCGTCGAGCGGCATCGTCTGAATCTGGAGAAGGTGGGGCCACCGCGCGAGGCAGTTGACCATGCTCTCGCGATCGAAGGTGTATTGTACCTTCACTAGAGGCAGGACCGGATTAGAGGACTACCGGCGTTGGAACGGAACAACAAGCCAGATTGAACTCACATCCCATCGGCCTCGTCTGCAGGCCCATTTCTTCCCCGCCAGCCGGCTGCGCAGCAGCAGGGCACGGCGAAGACATGGCCCACTGATTTGCCGGGCCAGCCATCTTTTCGAACGTCCACTGTGCCGTGTCACTGTCGCTGCTGCAAACAATGGACAACGGGGAGATGTGTGGACGTCGGTGATGGCGAGATGGCGAGACGTCGCGTCTCTGGTGGTGTTGGGAGGATATCGGGGAATTGGCGTACAGATGTTAGGACGGGATGCAATTGGGAACCTAACGGCGGGTGGGTCGAATTTGAGAGGCTGGTCTCATTCTTTGGGAGCGCGTCCTGGCCCGTCGCGTCGGTGGGTCACCACGCCTCATGCGGGCAATCCAGATCCCGTCTCTCGCTTGCCTGCCGCGGCGTGCAGGCAGGGATAAAAGAGCGCAACAAGAATGCGGGAGGGTTGGTGGAATGGAAATACAAAATTATGCATAGGGAGGATGAAATCCCAAGATACCTGCGTGCCACTACAGCATATGCATCGTGGAAAGACTCAACTCAAACTGCTGAAGAAGTCGTGTGCCCCGTCAAATGTTGGCGTTGAATTGAGCCGTTCGCTTCTCTTGGCGCGGCGAGGCGTCCCACACATGCGGGTGGATGACGCGAAGTGGAGCTGAGTTTTGTTACCGCTCCGTGCTGCCAACGCGCCTGAGCACGACAGCACGGACCACCCCACGAAGGAGGCACCTGCTGTGTTTTTGCCAAATGGGTTAGACTTTTGCGGCCCAGCACTGCTTGCCAAAAAACTGGCAGACGCACGACCAAAAGTCGATGAAAATGGAACAAAATTTGCAACGTTTTTTGGGCGCGGGGCGTCGGGGCTGCTATTTATACCCCGCAAAGCCCTTCGATCGGCTCCGGTTCTAGGCAACAGCGCCGCCCCGGCTGCGACCGCTTTGATCGCATCTTGTGCCCGTAGTCTGATAAAAGTGAAGCCGCCCACCCTCCCCTTTCTCCAACTCATCGCTTTTCTAAAACATGCACTATGGTAACCAAAGAGCACAAATGTCTTCAACATGTTGTTGCCATGGAGAGCAGAAAACAAAAGGTTGCAGGAGGAATTCGTTGTCTCACGTGTGAATGACGATCAAGGAGAAGATATCGACTCAACTACCCAGGACCTGGTATTGACATCACACAAGCAGCCAACAGCCTCTGGACGTTAGACCCACGGTTCCCGACCCATACCATCAACACCCTCCACTACCAGCTTCCAACCCTCCAATCCATCACCAGTCCTTCAGGTTCATCGTCCTCCCGGCCCCGACCAACTCCTTCGCATAGTCGGTCCGCAAAAGCCGGCTCTTCCACCGCCACCACACCATCCACCCCCACACCTTCCACCCGCCCATCTGCCTGCGACGGTGATTTGCTTGAGACCAATGAGGTCGTGCTCCTGGTCGGTCGCGCCGGCGAGTTCGATGCCTGTGATCTCCTTATGGCGCGTTGATGGCAGAGGCAACATTGCCCTGATGACGACTGGTTCAGGGTGAAACAATTCCCAAGGCGTCTCATGTAACGCTGAGGCGCATCACACCCAGCCCGGGCCGGGCGCACAGAGATCCACTGGAATATCTGGAAATAATAGGACAGGCAAGATTTAAGGTGGGCAGAATGCGGCTTCCAAGACATGGTCCAACTGGTATTTGCGAGCGTCATGTGTGTGACGTCCGACCAGGCTATTCTCTGAAGGGGGGGAATGGGAATACCACGGGGTTTGGGTCCGAAAATACAGAAGGGTTATTGCCCGGTCTGCTGGAGTAAAACCGAAAGCAACGGAAGTCTTTCCATTGTGTTGATAGAGCCTTGAGAGTTGAGATAACTATCTTGGTGGTTGAAGAGTCGCGCTATTTCCTAGGGTCTGGATCTCAACATGGCCAGGCTTCTTGGCACCTGCAAAGGGGTCCCACAGACTCCACCGCCAAGCCAAAGGTGCATGGCTGTGGGCTCGGATGACGACGAATCTCTGCAGTGCAGTGCAATAGGTAGTACGAGTAAAGCCCGGTGTTTCACCCCTACCGTCGCCGTCTAAATACACCCCAAAACCTCCTCTCCTTGACCTCGGTTGTGTACGACGTCAGTGGGAACGTGGGGCGCACATTATACTCGTCCCCGTCTGGGTCAGTCGCGGTAGCGTAATACGCCGACTGCAACTTCCTTTGTGGTATTTCTCCTAGCTTGGTGCTGTCTGAGGAGAAGGACATGAATGAGATCCTGTTGGGGACTGCTGTCTTGGTTTTTCGCAGACTCTGGCTAACGGGCCGAGGAGAACGACTGCGAGGTTTTGTGCCGGGTGCCTCCGTCGAAGACGGCGACCGTTTGGCTTCTGACTTCACCTGTTTGCTTATACCTTTGCGCTCCTTGGGTGGGGGGGGTGACTCGTTGCTCGATGACTTCTTCAGCCGGTCTTTGGTTTGTTTGGAAGACAGCTGTTTGGATGGCGGTCTGTGTTTCCGTTGAGAAGACAACGACGTTTTGGATGTTTTGGAAGATGACGAGCCGGCCACGGATGACCGAGACGGCCTTCCTAGTCGGCGGGAGAGGCCGTCGATGGCGCTGATGGCATCAGCTCTGGATGCATTCGACAGGGTCATGAGCGACTGGTAGTCCAAGCTGGGGCCATCTTTGTTGCTGGAAAGACGCAGTAGGCCTGTGATTGAGTCCTTCAGTCGTTTGAGGACTCGGGTGAGGGCGGAAACGGCGCGGCCTTTGGTTCAAGTTTAGCAACTCCATGGGGACTCAATGGGTGGCAGCTGCAAAGCTCACTCACCATCGCCTTTCTCGAACCGGCTTCCTGCCTCGGACAACCTCGACGAATAGGCACGCCTAACCGAAGAACGATCCGACCTCAAGGATTTGCGCAGATGGTGATGCTGTGTTCCGGCTGCGGTGTTCTCGTCGTGGCCGTGTTTTAATGCTTTCAGGAGCGAAATGCAGTTTGCGTACGTGTCAAGCAGCGCGGTTATGCTGTCGCGGAATGCCATCTTTTACAAGACGATAATCCGTGCTCGTGGAAGAGATGAATTGAGCTCAACTGCGGGGTTAACGGTGGTATTCTATCAGCGACAAGAGCGCATTCCATGATCCATCTCCATCTGTAACCGCCAGGCGCGCAAGCCGCTTGCCACCTCGATGGCCAATAGCATCGTCAAGACAGGAACAGTTGTCGGCAGCTGCTGGACAGCCCGGGTTGGCAAGGCAGCCCAGTTCTCGCCATTAGTCTATAGGTAATCATGTCTACCGAGGTACGGATACTTTGTCTGACCTGGGCGTAGCACATGTAAGAAGAGTGAAGAATGAAACAGGAGAGCAAAAGAGGATCTTGAGACTTCTTCCGACGTCAAATGACAAACCGAGCTACTTTGGGTTAAACACTGTCTGACTAACCAACTCGGGTAGTTGGTTGAAATCGTCCGCCCGCCCCCACCCGCGCCCCCACCCGCCCACTGGTGGCAACCTGGAACAATGCATTAGCTGCACCTGGATTTCTTTTGGCTTTTGGGAGACCTCTAACCGTTTCAAGTGCGCTTCGACGTTGCACATCACGACTCGAAGATGCGATTATCAGCACCAAAACTCGTCGCCCTGCCCGTCGCTGTTGCGCTTGCCCTCTCGTTCCCGGGCGCTAGCGGCGCCGGCATCCTCCCATCGCACTACGAGGGAGATGGCCGTCCCGACTCCTCCGGCCATGTCTTCCCATTCCTAAAATGGTTGCGCGACAGCGCCGTTGAAGTCGTCTTCGGGAAGCCGTCGACCAGACCAAAGGCCTCGAGGCCGGGCGCAAATCTACAATCTCGATACCGGAACGACGTTGTGGTCCGCTTCAATGTCACCAATTCAGACGAGGAGGGCGCGCTCGCGAGGGCGGCTGAGCAGATGTTCCTAGACATTTGGGCGTTCACGCCCGACTTTGTTGATGTCAGGCTAGACAAGGACGACGTTACGTCTCTCCAAACTCTCCTGCCAAAATCGCTAGAGTTCTCAGTCCTGATCCCCGACGTGGCTGCGGCGATATGGGCGACCTACCCCTCGACAGCGGTTGAAACCTACCGATTCGACCCGAGTAAGGCTGATCCGGGTAAGATGAGAGCCTCGTTGGCTGGGATGGGGAATATCTTCTTTCAGGATTACCAGACTCTCGCGGTGAGTTGGAGTCTTCTCTATCGCCCGATGACCATGGCGCTGATGCTGGTTAGGTTATCACAAGCTGGATGCGCCTTCTCGAGGCCATGTTCCCTTCGATTGCGGAAATGGTCAGTATCGGCAATTCATATGAAGGCAGAGATGTCTACGCACTGCGTGTCGGTGCGCGCGACGAGCACGACCCGGCCAAAGGTCCCAGAAAAACGATCCTCATCACCGGCGGCCTCCATGGTCGGGAATGGATCTCAACAAGCACCGCAACCTACCTGCTATGGTCGGTCATCACATCATATGACAACGAGCCAATGATCACCAAGCTGCTGAAGCAGTTTGACATTGTGTTCATCCCCGTTCTCAACCCGGACGGTTACGAATACACATGGCAAACCGACCGCCTTTGGCGAAAGTCGAGACAGCAAACCAAGCTGCGCTTCTGCCGCGGCTTCGACCTCGACCATGCCTTTGGCTACGCGTGGGACGCCGTTGAGCACCAGAGCGACCCGTGCTCGGAGAGCTACGGGGGGGACCAGCCCTTCCAGGCCGTGGAGGCATCCAAGCTGGCCACATGGGCAAAGAATGAGACAGAGAACGGAGCCACGTTTGTGGCGTTCCTCGATCTACACTCTTACTCCCAGCAGGTCCTGTACCCGTATTCATACACGTGCTCGATTGACCCGCCTAATCGCGAGAACCTTGAAGAACTCGCGGTGGGGCTGGCCAAGGCGCTTCGCCTCTCGAGCGGAGAGTCGTATAGCGTCGCGTCGGCCTGCGAGGGTGCCGTTGCTCGTGCTGAGAGCGAGATCGATTCCCCTCCGCGTCTCGAGGCCGGCGGTGGTGCAGCCATTGATTGGTTTTACCGTATGTTTCCAGAATCCTATCCTCTCCCCCACAGTCCCCGAAGCCAGGACACCGACACCCGACGGCAAGCTAACGTCTTGATAGATGAGCTCCAAGCCCGATACAGCTACCAAATCAAGCTGCGAGACACCGGCAGCTATGGATTCTTGCTGCCCAGCGACAACATTGTCCCAACCGGCGAGGAGACGTTGAATGCCTTGAAATACCTTGGCGATTACCTGCTCGGAAACAACGGCATAGAGAAGTCGTTTCAGCCGTCGCCCGAGCTGTGGAGGGATTTAAGGAGGCGAAAACGGTAAGGATGTGGCTTTCTCGGTGAAACATGTGGAGTGTTTGTTTCGTTGGCCAGCATTACGACTTTGGGACTTGAGATTTTCATTTGGATATGAACAGGCGAAAGGCGTTTACTGTGTATTCCGTGTGGAGGGGTTCTAGGTACACATCTTGGGTTACGGAATCCATTTAGAACAACGCCTGTCTATGTCGTGCTCGAGAGACCATGGTCTGTCAACGTGGGTGCCACGTAAGGCTGCAAGGTGTCAGGGTACATACATGCATGTACATGTACCAGCTGATGGGGTTGGGGTGGCTCGGGTGGAAACTGAATGATTGAGGTGTCTATTAATATGGTATCGTACCCATAAAATCAAACCAAAAAAGAACATGGCGAAGATCTTCCAGGGGCTCGAATGCCCATCTCCAAGTTTGCAATTTGTCGCTGCGGAGCATGCTCACAATAAGGAGGGCAGGGCTGGCAGGAGAAGGAGAAGCAGGCAATGAACATGCAGGGGTGTGGAGTCGGTGGCTGATTGGAGATCCGAACGGGACTAGCGGCATAAGATACCAGCGCGCAGCTTGGCAGGAGCTGACCCATCTGGGCCCCACGCCCGCTTCCATGTTCCTTGGGTTTGGCATCCATCGATTGGCAGTATCCGTATCCGTAGTAGGACGTCGTTCCTAACTAACGTCTCTCCAAAGTTAAACCTACCATCGCCCCTCCTCATCGTCCTACGGTTGGGATTTCTTGTTCCGAAAACTCGACCCGAGTATTATCTCGCCACAAACAACCAACTGGCCAGACCCGCGGCTTGCGCGACCTCAATTCGCTCGTTTTCTACTTGGTCGCTGCACACAGGTCGTCCCCTGCGAGAGTTGCCCAATTGACTGGGTCCGCCGGTTCCGGTTATTTCCAAGTTGCAGAGCGCACTCCGCGAGAGTGTTTCCCGCCATTCTACATCCCCATGGATCATGACGATCACTGCCGCCTATAACCATGCCGTTCTTACGACGTCGCGTCAACATGGTCAGTGAGACCGACATGCGGCGCCATTCGCTGTTCGACGGTCTCGCTGCGCCCGCGCCAAAGCAGCAACCACCATTTCCATCCCAGTCCACCACCGCGCTGCCCGCCCTGACGTCGGTAGCGGAGGATCTACCATCCTCCAGCGCCCCCGATCTCCCCCGGGATTCCATTTCCGTAGCCTCAAGCCGCGCCGTCCCGTCAATAATCGAACCCTGCGACGAGCCTGCGTCCCTCGCGCCCCACGACTACTCGCACAAACATCGACGCTTCTCCATGTTGCGGTTTCGTAATGCGTCCGACTCGCAACTGGCCGCCAAGGCGAAACTCCATGCGGCAGCACAACAACCACCCCCCGTGCCGCGCCGTATGTGTCTCTCTCTTGCATTGGCCGTGGCGCACCTGGCCGAGACCCCCGGCTCCAATTACCAGGCGCTAACACGTAGAATTCTAGCTCCCGAAATCATCACCACAGCCCCAACATCTGACTCTTTTGCCCCCCGGAAGAAGCCTTCCCGGGTAAACTTTGCGGCACGAATACGGCGGTCCGGCGAGATATCTAGGGCCGAGCTAGCGGGTGAAGCCAACGACCGATATGTCGGCCACAAGTTGGACCCCCGAGTTCCCGAGGAGAGCACAAGGGGAAAACACAGCGTGTCGTTTGACGAAAGTAACCGCCCATTATCTTTGCACGCCCATGCCCCCCCAGCCTACTACGATGAGCACTCTTCGGCACTGGCACTACCTGCCAACCGATTGTCCGAGTCGTCGAGATCAGATGCAAGCTCAGGAGATCGGGTCTACGGAAGCACCACGACGACGACTACAATCCACACAACAACAACATTCTTCAGACTCCCGCGCCGGAAACAAAAGCAACCCGAGCCGCTGTTCCCCATCTCTCATCTCCAGCCAAAGAGCAAATCGTCCTTTTCAGATGACTCCGCAAACCCATCGCCAGCTAATTTCTTCCAAGGCTCCCAGTCTACGCCGACACCGTCAAGGACGCCATCAAGAAATGGTGTCAAGACCCCGCCTCCTCAAAATCAGGCCGTTGGTTTGCTCGCCAGGCCCACCGCGTCACCGGCAACTGCTTTGTTTCGGCCCAGCTCGAGGCATTCCGGGCACTCCTCCCCGACCCGGAGTTATATCAATAGGAGGGGTAGGTCCTCGACTATGAGCTCTTTGGGAAGAAACTCCCCGCGGGAATCGGTGGATGAGCACTTGGCTCCCCCAACCGCCAGAACCTCAATTTCAACGGGCCGCAAGAGCTTCGGTGATCTCCTTGGCCTCAGTCGGCTACGGCATAACGGGGATTCAGGACTGTCTCGCCAAGGAACACTAACTCCTGTGACGCCCGCCTCCGCTACCTCGAAGGACAACTCTATCCAGCTCCCGAGGGACTCGCTCATCCTGCCAGAGCGCCGCGACGACGATACACCGGCCAAGTACCTCGAGCGTCTGTTGGAAGTTGTCAGCCGGAGCGTGATAGCAGCTGCTGTCTCCAAGAGCGTCGAGCCCTTTTCGCAAGCGGTGCTGCGGAGTTACATGCGTGGTTTTAGATTCTTCGGAGACCCCATGGATATGGCGCTGAGGAAGCTTTTGATGGAAGCAGAACTACCCAAGGAGACGCAGCAGATCGACCGTTTCGTGCAAGCCTTTGCCAATCGGTATCATGAGTGCAATCCTGGGATTTACTCGAGCCCGGACCAGGCCTACTTCATCGCCTTCTCCCTCTTGATCCTCCACACGGACGTGTTCAACAAGAACAATAAGCACAAGATGCAAAAAGCCGACTACTTGAAGAACACACGTGGCGAAGGCATCTTTGACGATATCCTCGAGGTCTTTTATGACAACATCTCCTACACGCCCTTCATTCATGTCGAGGACGATTTCGATATTAATGGCGAGCGAATCATTGCCCAGAAAGCCCGCAAGAAGTCGTTATTTCCGCACGGCGCTGCGGACCCCGCCAAGAGGGTCGCAAAGGAGCCCGTCGACCCATACACACTCATCATCGATCACAGATTGGACTTGCTCAGGCCTAACCTGAAGGAAGTGATGCAAATGGACGACCCCTACACCTACCTCGGAACTGCCAAGTCGTTCAACATGAGGGAGCTTCAGAGGACCTTCTTCAAGACCGGAGTGTTGCAAATAATCTCGGCAAGATCTCGCCCCGATGCGTTCATGACGGAAAAGACGGCCACCAACCCGGAGGAGGCGCACCCGGGCATCGTCGACATCAAAATCACAAAGGTCGGCTTGCTGTGGCGGAAGGATGCCAAAAAGAAGAAGACCAGGTCTCCGTGGCAAGAGTGGGGCGCCATCCTCACGGGCGCTCAACTCTATTTCTTCCGCAACACGACATGGATCAAGCACCTGATGCACCAGCAAAAGGACCACCTTAGGAAGGGCCATGACGGCGACCCGTGCATCTTCAAGCCGCCACTCGACCAGTTCAAGCCCGATGCCCTGATCTCGACCGACGGCGCCGTGGCCTTGATGGATTCGACGTACAACAAGCACAAGCATGCCTTTCTGTATGTGCGGCATGGCGGGTTCGAGGAAGTCTTTTTGGCTGAAGACGACGATGAAATGAACGACTGGCTCGCCAAGCTCAACTATGCCGCTGCCTTCAGGACGTCGGGGGTCCGGATGCGAGGCGTTATAGGAGGCAACTACGACGGACAAAACCGACGGGCCATCAGGGGTGGCAGCGGCAATGTCCAAGTCATCCAGACGCCAAGCGGCGAAGTGACGGTCTCGCGGAGTCGGATAGACCACAAGATGGCGCAGGACATCTTGGCCGCGCGGCGGGAAATCATGAGCCACAAGATCGACGATGCCAACGAGAAGCTGAAGGAGGTTGAGGGAACCCTCGAATCCCAGCTGCGGAACTCGAGGCACCTCCAGATCCTGGCGCCCATATCACCCAAGACCCGAGAGCAGGTGTTACAGTCGGCGGCACGGATGGCGGCGCAGCTAAAGTGGACTCGGATGGATATTTGGAAAGTGAAGTGCCACCGCGATATCCTGCAGATGGATCTCGAAGAGGAGCGCCAGCTTCTCGACCCGCCAACCGTCGAACCCCCCATGAGAATCATCACCAGGGAGGAGTCGAAGGCAAGCCGTGTTTCAGGTAAGCAGAGGAGCCAATCGTCCACTCGGGCTTCCTTGACAAGAAGTTCCACGGCCACCGCAAGGTCCGACGAGGACTCTTCTTCGATGGTAACAGACGCCTTTCAAACTCCGCCTACCAGTGTAACAACTGCGAGCCGGGATGATCTGTATGATCTGCCAGGCCTACCAGTCAACCGTGGCGATCTCCGGAAGGCGTCTGTTTCGACAGCGGTTTCTTCCAACGTCTCCGGTCCGGCAACGCCGCCGAGGAACGAGGCTGGTTCTTCCGCTTCCCCGGAGAAATCCAAGTTCCGGCAGCAGGAGGAGGTGGATGCGGATGAGCGTGACTTGTTGCAACAAGCGGGGCTGCTCGAGTCTGCGCTCTCGCGGGCTTCAGAACGCAAGGGTTCGACCCATGGTGCGGACATCGAAGATACTCCGGAACGGCGCGAGCGCGGTCACAGCGGCACTCCGGCCGAGCGGCTCGAACGGAGCAAGATCCGCCGTAGTCTACAGCGCACACTCAGAGAAGGTGCGGGACACATATCGCACCACCGCCACCGCCGGGGGAGGGACTCGATTTCGAACGGCCCCTTGGCTGATGACGCCAACCGGGATGCGCCTGATGTTCTGCCGCGAGGTTCCGGATCTTTTGTCGTGCATGGTAAGAAGGCGTCGGTGATCACGTTTGGAAACGAGCTGCAGATGCAGGGCCTCTCATCCGAAGTCCGCCAGCGGATTCAGCGCGACGATGCCTCGGGCAACCGCGTTATCTCAGGAGAAAGCTCCGACTTCCACTCGATCCTGAACGCGCGGTCCATCGCGGATCGCGAACATCGCGGGTCTGCCGCCAGCGCCAGCACCGCGACGGCGAGAAGCTTTAGGGATCTGCATAGGAGGGTCTCGACTGCCCAGGGCGCCAACCGGGCCCTGGGTGGTAGCCTCGGATTGCCGTATGACGAGGACAGCGACGCGGCGGTCAGCTTCTCGGACGGCCGGCGCACGCCCCTGCCGCCAATTGACGGCGAGGAGGAACGGGAACGGCCCCGGGAACAAGAGCTGGCCACGGCAAACTACATCGTGGGCGACGACATGGACGGCGTCGAGTACCGCGACGTCAGCCCGCCGCCCAATCGCGAGGGCCGCAACACGGCCTACTTCACCCCCGAATCGTCCGGATCGCCCGTCAGACAGACATCCAGGGAGAGGGAGGTCGAGCACAGGGATGTGGCGGAGGGCGGTGGCCGCCTCCCGAGCCCGCCGCTGCAGGCTGTCAGCGCGTAGTCCTACGTCGCGACAAGCCGCCGCTCATTCATTCGTCCATTCATCCATCCATTCACACTGCCGCTGTCAATCCCCCCCCCTTTTTTTTATTTACTCGATCCGGTTCCTCATGTTGACGCCATCCATTCGTTCTCTTTTTCCAACATGGCATTGTGTTAACGCACTATACATACTGTAATGCAGAGGCACCCACTCGACGGACGGACGGCACCACAGTCTCTTTTCCTTTCCCTTCTCTGCATTTTCATCGTCATTCTGTTGTCCCCTCACGGGTTAATCAGGGGAAGCAACAAGCAAGCGCGCGCCCCATGCAAGCGGGGAGGATGGGATGGGAATTTGGGATCCGGGACTTGGGGTGTTTGGGGTTGTTGGGATCCCAGTATGAAACCATCGCTCTTTGTTTCTTTTTCTTTGGGTTTGTCCTTTCTTTTTGCCGTTTTGCCGTTTTGCCGTTTTGCCGTTTTGCCGGTGTTCATTCGTTTTCTTCTCGTTCAGTGGGCAGGATAAGAGGAGTGGGTGGAAGGTAGCAGCACCTTGCCGGGGGGGTTGTTGGAAATGGATGATAGGCAGGCAGGCAGACAGATAGGTGAGTGAGTGAGTGGGTGTCGATCAAGTCAGTGGTCGGGTCGCGGTTGGTTGAGGGACTTGAGTTTGCCGTTCGTTCATTCACCAACCGTCTGTGTGCGTACGGGGGCGGTTGGTAATCAAAAAGAACCCCCATCGGGTTTTTTCTTTCTCTGTGGGGTTGGTTGGGCGGGCGGTGGTGATGAAATGGCAGCAAGGGCCGCGGCGCAAGAAAGGGAGGGGATCGCTACCGGTAGCCAGGTATCATGGTAGATTACTATTGAGCAGTTTCTACGAGAAACAAAGCCGGACCGTGTAATGCATCTTTTTTCCCAGCTTGTCGTGCAATCAAGCCTGGCCCGGCTTGAAGTCTGCCTATTCTGACTGCCCACTCTGACACAACCCACACCTAGTACCGCGCGAAGCATCCCGTCACTTCTTCCCCTTCTTCTTCTTCTTGTTCCCCCCTCCGCCGCCGCCGCCGCCGCCGCCGCCGCCGCCGCCGCCCGCAGGCGCCTTCTCCACCTTGACAGACCCCGCGCCGCCCGCCAGCTCGAGCGTCTCCTCGTCGCGCACGGGGCCGCCCTGCGTCGCCTCGGCCGCCCGCTTCTTGCCCTTGCGGCCCTTGGGCCGGTAGCTGCTGCGGTCGCGCAGCGGCAGCCACCGCTCCGGGTCGGGCTGCTTGCTGGGGTCGTGCGACGCCGGCAGCTTTCTGCGGCGGCGCTTCCTCGCGGCCGACTGCGGCGGTTTCCCTTGGTGGTCGTCCTCCTCGGGCGCGCGCTTCTTGCCCCGCGCTGGCGGGGCGGCTGCGGGGAGGGCGGCGACGCCGGCGGCGATGAGGGCGGCGATGTCGACGTTTCGTGTCAGGTCTTCGACCGGGCCCAGGGCGTCGAGGTAGGGCTGCGCTTTGGCGAAGTCGGTTGTCGCGAAGCTGGCGACGAGGCCGGCCCTGGCGGTGCGGTCCGCGGGCTGGGTGGCGACGAGGTGGGAGAAGGCCTCGCCGGCGGCGGTGAGGTCGGTGGGGTGGGAGGAACGCAGGAGCTCGATGCCGGCTTCGCGCAGGAGTGAGTTGCCGGCGCCGGAGGAGGCGGGGTCGGTCTTCTTTTGCCAGTGGTCGGCCGCCTTGGCGAGCTCGTTGCGGATTGCCGCGTGCCGGTTTTGCGTGCGGTAGAGGGACACGGTCAGGGCGACGAGGCCCGGGGCGAAGCGCACATCGGCGTGGTCGGCTGTGGCGGCAGCCTCGAGGCGCTTGAGGAACGCTTCGAGGAGGCTGATGGCGGGAACGGGGTTCTGGAGTTGGACGTAGAGTTGGATGATGGTAAGCAAGAGACCCACGTCGTTTGGCTGGGCTTCGAGCAGGGGCAGCATCTTGCGTAGCGCTTCTTTGCCGGTCTGTAGTTGGCAGGCAGCTGCGGCACCGAGGACGCCGAGGTCGCACTTGGAACTCGAGATGGCCGGGACGATCTTGTTGGAGAGGATTCTGGAGGTGGACTTTTGCACGCCGGGGAATTTCTGGACTTGAAGGTTGAGAACATATTTATTGTGTCGCAGTACCGCGTCCTGGAAGTCAAAGAGCCGGTCGTTCCCCTTGGTTCCGGGCAGCAGCTCGGACAGCCGGTGCGCCATGTAGGGGTTGCTCTCGGATTGGATGACGAGTGCGTTGGTTCGGGCAACCACTTTCGTTGAAGAGTCGGGGATGCTAGGGGGGCTCTGTCAGAACGGACGCAAGTCGCCTGTGGTAGCATAACAGAAACACTTACTCGTCGTAGCTGAGCAGCTTTTGGAGACTCGCCGCCTCGTCCAGCTTCCCGAGCTGTGTAAAGACATACGCCTGCTGCACGAGGATGGGCACCAGCTCGGCCTTCTTCTCATCCTCGTCCAGCTCCTCGGTCGCCTCACACAGATCTCTGGAGCGCTTCAGCAGGACGGCCGCCTTCCCAAAGTCGGCGCGGGATATGCAGCCGCAGGCGGCGTTGTAGGCCGTCTCAAAGGCCTCCAAGTCCTCCCTGGCCGGCTGCTTCTCCTCCTGGGGCACCGCCCAGCCCTTGCCCTGCCACTCGAGCTGCGCGTTGGTCGCCGACAGGTTGATGCGCAGGTCGTTCTCCTCGCCGTACTTGGCGCCGCCGTCGTCCTCGGCAAGGCGGCGGTACGCGGCGGCGGCCTGGTCGAACTTCTCGGCGCGGTAGGCCACCTGGCCGGCAACGTGCTGCAAGCCCCGGTGGGCGTGGCCGGCGCCGGCACCAGCGTCCTGCTGCAGCACGGCCGCGGCAGCTTCCAGGTTCCCCGTCTTGTAGAGCGCATAGGCCCGCTCGAACATGCACTCCTTCTCGAGGGCGTCGCCGGCCTCGGCGATGGCGCGCAGGGCGTCGTCGAAACGGTCGAGCTTCAGGAGCGCCACCACGCGCGTGTGTTGGGCTGCGGCCAGATGGGGACCACGGCTCGTGCGAGCGCGCAGGGCGGCGTTTGCGAGCTGGAGCGCTTCGGCATGGTCGTCGATGGAGGCGCCCCGGAGAAGGGAGTTGAGAGCCACGACGGCGGGGTCTGCCATGTTGGCGGTGGGCAGGGCGGCTGGAGTGATGACCGTTTATTCGTGGTTTTGCGCATTCATTCGGCGTTCTCCGCTGGCGGGGAGAACTAATCGTCTGTGCTTTCTCTCTGCTTTGTCCTCGACGGGTGGGCGGTGGGGGGGGCGCTGTGTGAAATGTCGGGGTCAACCTGGGACGGGTGTGGCTCAGATGGTGTGCTGCGCTCCAGGTGTCAACTGCTGCTGGCTGGCGTGAGGTTGACTGCGGGGCACCCCGTGGACAATTTTGATGGGAATTGTGGGGTAAATCGACAGGAGCTCTGCCCTTGCATCCAATTCACCCCAGCGAAATTGGGGCCGATACCTCCCCTTCCGGGCTCAACTTACACGATTACCGATGACGTATATGATCTGTGCACTGCCTAAATTTTACCTTGGGGAGGATACCTACCTGGGACGGCTGCAAGGTTTGCGATAACAGCGGCAGCTCCAAACCCAAGATTTCGCAATTGTGTCCTTGTATAGATTTGACTGGGCAGCGGTGTTGGGCGTTCTGTTGCACTCGTTTGCATTGATTGTTCGCTTCAGGAAAAGAACAAGAATCAAGAAATGATTGCCGTCACATCGCTCTCATCGGCCGTCCGGCAGGCATCCGGATGCGCCCGCCGAGTTCGGTTGCCGGCGCCGGTCTTTGCGTCGGCCGCTTCGGCCTTGACGAGGTCAATGGCCACGGTCTCGCTCGCCTATGATCTGCATGAGCCCCCGACGCCCGTGGCCGACAAGCAGACGGCGCCTATTATCGTCATGCACGGATTGTTTGGGTCCAAGAAGAACAACCGGACCATCAGTAAGTAAGTGGCATTCATACGTTTCCATCCCATCAATGATGGGAAATGTCGCTAATCAGGGGTTGTCTACTACAGGGTCTTGGCACGCGATCTAGGACGGCATGTCTATGCGGTGGTGGGTATGAGTCCGAGCAACCTCACTCGATTTCCATGGTGCTGACGAATCCCCCAGGACCTGCGCAACCACGGCGACTCGCCCCATAACGACCGGCACGACTATCCCGCCATGGCCGCCGACGTGGCCGACTTCATCCGCCAGCACGGCCTGAAGGACTCGACGTTGATCGGGCACTCGATGTAAGCGCCCCCCCTCGCGCCGTGTCTCATGAGCGAGTGGAGCGAGATGCCAACACGCACACCAGGGGCGCCAAAACCGCCCTCGCGCTCGCCCTCCACGAGCCGGACCTTGTCGCGGACCTCGTCGCCGTCGACAACGCGCCCGTCGACGTCCGCCTCGGCTCCGACTTTGCGCGCTACATCCAGGCCATGAAGAAGATCGACGCGGCCGACGTGACGCGCCAGGCCGAGGCCGACAAGATCCTCGAGCCCTACGAGAAGTCCCTCGCCGTGCGCCAGTTCCTGCTCGGCAACCTGCACCGGTCGGCCGACGGCGACGGCAAGACGCAAAAGTTCCGCGTGCCGCTGCCCATCCTCGCCAAGGCCCTCGACCACCTGGGCGACTTCCCCTTCAAGGACCCCGGCGAGGTGCGCTTCCTGAAGCCCGCGCTCTTTGTCCGCGGCACCAAGAGCAAGTACGTGCCGGACGAGGTGATCCCGCTCATTGGCCAGTTCTTCCCCAAGTTTGAGCTGGTTGATATCGAGGCGGGGCACTGGGTTATCTCAGAGAACCCGGAGGCGTTTAGGCAAGGTGAGCCGTCTTTTTGCTAGCGGTGAATTTGCTCTAGATGTGTAGCTGACGAGGAATCAACAGCTGTAATCCGGTTTTTGGAGCCGAAGGAGTAGGGGGAGGCGAGAGAACTGCAAAGGCCACCCGGTATCCATACCCACGTATCCATACCATCATAATACCCAGCAATAGACATAGACCAAGTAGCGAGTACAAAACCCATCCCAACCTAACCCACAACAACGGGTATCACAATCGCGTCGCTTGCCTCCACCACCCCAACCTCCCGCCCCGCTCAGCAAAAACACCCCGGCATGTAACCACCACCGCCACCACCGGGCCCACCACGCCCATCCACAACCACCGTCCCAGGCGCCCGCCCCGATTTTATGGCCGCCAGCAGGCCGGGGCTCTGCACGATGCGATCGACGACCTCGACAAACGGCCGCCGGACATTCGCGCACGTCTTGGCGCTGGCCTCGCAGAAGCCCGCCGCGCCCAGCGCCTCGGCCAGCGCTCGGCCCTCCTCGGTCGAGACCGCCCGGCCGCCGGCCCCGGGCGCCCGCTCGGTCTTGTCGAGCTTGGATCCGACCTGGTGGTTGGTGTCAGTCTGCTTGTTTGCCCGTCTGAGAAGGATGGGGAGGACGGGACGGACGAGGTAGATCACGACGCCCTCGGCGGTATTGGCCTTTGCCTCGTTGAACCACTTCTCCACCGTCAGGAAGCTCGGCCGGCTGGAGATGTCGTACACGAGCAGCACCCCATGCGCGCCGCGGTAGAAGCTGGTGGAGAGGGTGCGGAATCGCTCCTGGCCGGCCTGGGAGCAGAGCAACGGTCTGTCAGCAGAGCACGCCCGCCCACTGGGCAAAAAGGGTCGCAGCCGTCTCTTCAACTCACCGTGTCAAACAGCATCAACCGATACGGCTTGCCTCGAACAGACAGGTTCTTGCTCTGCAATTCCCAACGAGAAATAAGCACAACCACCACCAGTGCACCCCCCCCCCCCCCCGGCAAAGGACCAAACCAACCTTGAAGTCAACCCCAATCGTAGCCGCCGCCGTCTCCGGATCAAACTCATCATCACAGTACCGCGTAAGCACTACACCAGCCACGCACCACGTCAGCCAACCGGCCGCGCCTCAAAAAAAAAAACCAACGAGCGCACATTGCGAACCGACGAAGGAGGAGAGGAGAGGAGAGGAGAGGAGAGGCGAGCAGGACTCACGAGCCGACTTCCCCGCCCCAGACGGCCCAACCAGCAGCAGCTTGAGCGCCGTAAACGAGCCGTCTGCCGCCATGGAGCGCGGTGCGTGCCGTGCCTGCGGCGAGTCCACGCTGAACAAGTTTGCGTAGCGTTGCACGGGATGGGATCGTCACCGAGCCGACGGATCGACCAGCCTCTTCCACAACGGCGTAAACCCCTTTTTCTTCAGACAGACAGAGGCGAAACCGAACAGTACGAACCACCAATCGCCAGCCGAGCTGGGTTGGAATGTACCTTGGTTGATGAGGCCTTGACGAGGCAATTTCAGCTGCTGCCGATGCCGAGTCAAAAGAGGGGCAGAGCTGATCGGGCCAAGTGGGTTTAGGCCGGAACAATACGAGAACGGGAGGGTGGCACAGTTGGGTGCCCAGCGGTCTTTGTGAGATGGATGCAGCGTCAGGACCTGGGGGTGGGAGGGTGTGTTGTTTTGGTGCCAAGGTTGGGACAGGCAATGAACTCCGGGATAGGATGACGTTATGACCCTGACCCAGACACAAAATCAGCTAACCCGTTTCCAAGTGAACTAATCGCCCACACGACCCGCGAACGCTCTCAGATGTGCAAAGGGTTTGTATTTGTGGAAAAGGCATAGGCAGAGGCGAGTTAGTTGGCGGGGCATTCGCTGAAACTCTAGCTCGATGCACAACAGCTCCCACCATGTCCCCGAGGCCTGCCACCCGACCAACCCGTCTCCACCAACATACATCACGGGGGGGGCCCGTCTTTAGGTATCGTAGACTGCCCAATCCACAAATACTTGGTGCCCTCGCTGCGAAACGCTGTGTTGGTCGTGTCACGGTGTTTTTGCCATCCTGTTTGATTCCGTGCGCTCCGTCTTCGGGACGGAAAATTCGTTGACCTTGACTACTGTACCATGATACCACGCCAAATGCAACGAAAGCAAGCCCAATGCCCTAAAGAGGTATTGCTGATGAAAACCCGGCCCAGTGCGTTCCCAATAACAACCCCTTTATACGTTCTCGAGAACCTGCTCACGGAACTCCCGCTCAACCTTCTGGCCCTGCTCATCCGTGCTCGACTCGCCATGGAGAGTCATCAGAGCACCGAGGTCGAACTTGGGCGCCTTGAGGAGCTTGACCTTGCGGATGTGGACCTGTTTGCGTGTTAGCGCCTGCTCTGCACACACCTTCCGAATCCCAGCGCCCGCCAGAATATACACGTACGTTCTGGAGAGGGTAGATGCCCTGGGTAGCCTTCTCGATCTCGCGGCCGATGACCTCGGGGATCAGCTTGGAGGTGAGCTGGGTCAGGGTGCAGCTCGAGGCCTCGCGCTGGATGATCTCGGTCATCTTGCGGCGGATGGCGCGGATTTGTGACGAAGCGGCATAGGTCGTCTTCTTGATCTGGTTGGGGCGGCGCTTGGTGAAGGCGATGGCGAAGAGGCGGAGGAGGTAGTGGTCGGTGGTCATGACGGTGACGTTGGCCTCAATGAGAGTCTGCCACTTGCGGACGAGCGAGCGGAGCTTGTCCGAGGTGAAGTCGAGACCGTGGAAGTTGGTCAGGCAGTTCTTGCCCTGGACCTCGTCGACCCGGAGCTTGACCTTGCGGAAGGCATGGTCCTCATCCTTCTGCAGATCGGCGAGCGAAACCTCGAAGATCCGGCCCTTCAGAGCATCGTTGGCGTTCTTGAGACCGGTGGTGCGGTTGACCAGGGTCTTGCCGACGCTGGGTATGAATGTTAGAGTCAATCCGTCTCGAGCTCGGTGGTAGCAGTCTGGTGCTGTTCCTGTGCCGCGGGCGTATCGTGGGAATGGGCTTACTCTCGGATGGCGAAAGGCGCAGGGGCCTGTGGTGGCAAGAATGTTAGTTCTGATGTGACCCGAATCGATATCCGGTATATGGCGACTAACCTTGATGCCGTACCAGTCCTTGCGGGCAAAGGGGTCCTGGGCCTTCTTCTTGAGGCCCTTCTTGCCCTTGGACAGTCTCTTGTTCCTGCGCGAGACTGTCAGCCATCGGACATCCACCAGGCGACAGAACCGCGGCTCGATGCCGTGCAATCGGCGCAGAGCTCGAATATCGGGAGCATAACGTACTTGCCAACAGCCATCTTGACGAGCAGCGATGTCAACGGTGGACGATGTGCTGCTTTGTTAGTGATGGAGACCGTGCAATCGAGGTCGCGGAATTTGGGGTTTCTTCGCTCGTGTCAAAATTGTGAATTCGTTGTGTGGGAGCAGCCCACCAGCGGAAAAACTCAAAGTGTGGGGCAGCTGAACGTCGCCCTGATTGGTTATTCGGGGCTTAGGGCTCGGAGGGCCGTGCGTTTTGGCAATGCGCTGCGTTTGCGCCGACGGTTCACGGCAGCAGCGATGGCCATATTTCTCGCTTTTGGGGAGAGTACAGTACTGAACAGTACGGGACATGCAGAGGGGCTTCTCGCCGCGATATGACACGATGTCAATCCTGTTCCGTTTACTACATAATCTCACCCTAATTTACAATTTCAACCTCCCTCTGATCTCCAATTGAGAACTTGGGATTCCATGAGAATGACCCGACAGTGCAACGCGAAAACCTGGAAAACTCGAGCTCGAGGAAGGAACAACAAGAGATTGATTTCTCTGCAAGGTTGGCTCAATCTTCGCCAATCAATTCCGTTGCCGACCCGATTTTGGCCGCGTTCGCGCCTTTCCTTTCCTCTCCCTTTCCAGATCCTCAAAATATACATTATGTACACAAACACCGCAGTGCGCGGGTGCTGGGGTATTACGGCTTTCCATCTTCTCCTCTTCCCGTGGTGGGCAAGCCCTCTCGACTGCCAGGGATGCGACTCCAGGCGCTGGGTCTGTTCGGTTTTGACGGGCCCCCTTCACCAAGCCTAGAAATCCACAGCGATAAGGGATATTATGCGCTGCTCAAAAGGAACTCCTCCGCCGCCTTGCTTCCTCCACCGAAACCCCCAGCTTCCATCCATGGGCTTTGCCATGTTTGCGTGGCACTGGGGTGTTGATGGTCCGGGCGTGCCTCACCGTCGCTTCGCGGCGCGGTGCTGCTGTCTCCGGGCAGAACAAGCGTTGGCATTCTTGAAGTGCTGCTGTTTCGCTTCTCGCGGTCGGTCGAGTCAAGTCTTGCTGTGAACACTTGACATCGCCCCGCGGCTCGGCCTCTCGTTCAAGGTTGGATTCCTCAGTGCGACTTCGTGTCCGCCTCCTTTTCTTCGCCTTGCTCCCTGGCTTCGTACAGGTCGAAGCTGGGGAAGCTAACGTATCGCTTTGTGACTGTGTTCAGGGTTAACTGGGATTCTGGACTTGCCAGCGCCAAGGAGACGTACATTGACGAGGATGCATGTCGTCGAAAGAATCCGTTTGGCTGCCGGGCGACGTTGAGAGCGAACTCTCCCGGTCGACGCTGTCGAACATGGGTGTCCGAGTCGATAGCAGAGACGGAGACCTAAGGACGGAATCGGGCGGCGAGCCGGATACGAAAGCGACCCGACTCAAGAGCTCTGTTGCTCTCCCGCCCGGTTGTGTGGCAAGCGCATTTCGGCTGGCGTTTGAAGTCGTGATGGTCGCCTCGGTCGCGGATGCGCGCAGCAGCCTTGGTCTCCTCGCACCGGCGCTCCGGTCCGACGAGTCTCTTCGTTGCATACGGCCGAGGTCTGGAGAAAGCGAAGCCATGGTGGTGTGTCGGTTGGGGATTGGTCAATTGATCGCAGTGGGTTGACTCTTGTGTGTGTATTGCTGATAGTCGAGACGACTCTTGCAGGTTCCGGTTGGTTGGTATTTATTCCGCACAGGTTGGTGAATGAAGGAGGGAAGGAGGGTCGAGATCAGCTGCTGGTGCAAGCACCTTTATGAAAGCCACCCGCTTGGGCCGAAATACGATCCCACTCGATGGATCTTTACGGGTTCTGCGAGTGACGGCACTGTCGGGCGACATTGCCACTTGTCAGTCCATGGATGTGTTGTATGGCAAGGGAGGGGGGAGGCTAAGCCAATTCGCATCCGCTGTTCATCGAAGGCCAAGCATGGGTGTGTGGGACGGCGTTGCCTGGCCCGGCCCCCCCTGGGCCTGGGCCATCTCGGCCTGGCACCCGCAAGCACAACCTTGCTCGGACGACCACGACCGGGCTTCGGCGAACACCCACCACAAGAGGCGGTCGCCCGCCCACCCGGTTTCCCACGGGCCGGCCACACGAGGGAGTGACGCTACTGCTGGCATAGTCGGGGTACTTGGGCATCCACCACGCCAACCCCCCAAGTCAGCGACCGCCAGCGACCGCCAGCGACTGCAGACCGGTGTCCAGGGACCTCCGTGTCCAGTGTCCCGCAGCGGGGGAACTGCCAAGGGTGGCCCCGTCAGGCTTCCAGACAAGTCCGAGGTGGGGCGCGGCAGCAATCATCAGCCATTCAAGGCCTGACACTTCAGGAGCTCTGAAGCAGCAACCTGCAGGCTGTGCAAGGGTGTTTGACTGCGATTGGCGACCTGGACTCACAGGGCCAAACACCTCAGAGTGGCCAAGAAACCGGATGGGACTACATAGTATGGGTGGGCTCGGTACATCCATTGTCAAGGAGAACCCTCGCACAGGTAATACGGAGTACGGAGCACTTCAGGTTGTAATCCCAGGCATCAACAAGGGCCTCACCACACCGCCGTCAGTACATCATCATCAACCATCCACAATATGCAAGCTTATTACGGGCCGACCAAACGCGCCGCGCAGCTAGGCCCTTTGGGATAGCCTCCATCGTTTCCGTCCCGGCCTCGTGACAGCCCAGACCTGTTCCAATCTCGCCAATTGACTACCACGTGCCCGCCGACCGACTTTTCGTGGTGGATGGGATTCACATTCACCGGTGCTGCAACGCAACCGCACCTCTTTCCCCGTGGCACCGCGGAAAGCAGTCGAGACTCATAATGGACGAACCGCCCCGATCATGTCTGCGACTCTCTTCCTGCCATTGGCGCAGTCATTCAGAGGGCTGAAGCGGACGAAGTCTCACAGCCAGCCCGCAACAAGACAGGAACAGGGGGCTGGGTTGAATTGCCGTGTCAGACCAAGCAAGTCCACAGCGCCGCCGCCGCCGCCCACATCCGCTCTCCATCCCATCTCCTACAAGAAACGTGGCCGTGGGGAACCAGGGGACCGGGGACCGTCTCCCTCCGCCACAAACGAACAATATTACTACTCCCTCCGTGTGAGCAGGGTCCCGAAATGGGATCAGATCAGGACCCCCTCGGGCCAAGACGACCAAAAGACTTGTTGCTGTTGCGCGATTTTTCCATGCTCTTCTCGCATGCCCAATTGCCGATTCCCCATGGTCCAATCGCCGGGGCCCGGCTCTCTGCCTGACTGGGGGTTGTTTCCCCGGATTCGGATCCCGGATCGTGTCACTCTCGCACCAGCAGGAGAAATGAAACCCAGCCCGGGAAACCAGTCCCAGGAAAACCCATCCCTGCTTCGACAGACTTGCACATCGCCATACCGAAAAAGGGATCCCCTCCGCAGCTGCCATCCCATGTCAGCCACTTTCCGAACCGAACAGGGCTAACGGGACGGCCGGGATGGGCAGGGCAGGGATCACGTCATATTTCGGGCAGACAGATTTCCAGAACATGCGGGAGAAGCGGGACAAGTTGGGATCCGGTGCAGCTTTTGATGATAAACTTACGAGCTCGCCTCCAGAGTGCTGCGTCGCCGAGGGACAAAACACGCGACACACGGCGGGACCCCCCCCAGTCAGCAGCTTCCTCGGTCGGTAATCCCAGCCGGGGCAGACAAAGGATTGTGAATATACGGATACACTACAGCGCCGCACGTGGGCAGTCCATTCATTGCCACAGGAACACGGCCCCTCGACCGCCCGACAGGGACGGATCGACACAAGGGGGGAGGGG
>MU853402.1:1759985-1777288 GCA_033297235.1 Trichocladium antarcticum
ATAGATATAGGTATAAGTATAGACTATCTATAGTAAGTCTAGGCTATATAATATAGATAAATCTAGTAAAGCCTTATAAATTCTAGCTATAAAGTATAGATATAGTAATATATTTTCCTTTAAATGTTTAAGTCTATAATTATAACTAGAGAGATAGCGTAATATACCTAATAACAAACTAGTTTCTATTATTACATATACAATAGAGCAATCGTTAAAAGCAAAATTTGGTGCGGGTTTGTTAGTAAGACGGCAGGGTGAGCAGATAAGATTTTTAGTTTTGGGACTCATGTAGACTTGACGCTCCGTAATGGGATTTCTTTTTCTGTATCTCTGTTTTCCCCTTATCCCTTACCCGTGCGTGGGGGGCGTTGATGATGAAAATGCCTCTGCAAGAATCTAAAACATTTTGAGGGACAGGGTGAGAGAGCGCGGGGGGACAACCAAAGGGGACCAATCTGCTATTGTCGAGTTTCTTTTCTGCCCCGTGGCACGGGACCCGGATGGTATTGGTTTAAATCCGGCTTCGAGCACCGGTTCGGCTCGCAACGGGACCGGTTGAAGGGCACCTATTGCGATGACTCTGCAGGCGTGGTGGAGTTTTAGTGGTCGATACTGTGTCTCTGGTCAGCCCTGCACCCCACGATTTGCCAGCAAATATTGGATGGGGGGTGGTGCTGCCTACTCCTCCCATATCCGGCCCTGCACGGCCTTGAGTTCCTCCTCAGTCATTCGGTGGCCTGTGGTGAAATATCCTGCCAGGACAGTCTCGTCAGAAGTGAGGTCGTGTGGGACTATGGGGGTTGTCTCATACCAGCGTTGATCTTGGCATCCATCTCGACTCTTGAATCGGCGGGAATCCACGACTCAGGAAGTTCAACCCGCTCAAGGATGGGGATACTACCGGGTGCACTGTCAGCAATCCCTGCTTGGGCAGCAGCACAGCGGGTTTGTACTCACCCTTGCCCTACGATGGCATCGTGTTTCATGCTGAACATCGTGGCGCGTTAGTCTCGAGAGGGCGAAGCCGGACACATGTGTGACTCACTTGCTCATGCTGAGCATCCTGTCAATCTTGGTAATGCCGAGCCAGTGCAGGATGTCAGGCATCAGGGCTTGGAAGCGCATATCCTTGACCCCGGCGATGTTTTCGGTCCGCTTGAAGTAGTCGGAAGCCCGGTCTTCCCCGCGCTTGCGGGCGTTGTACACGACTGTAGATCTCCGTTAGACAGCCCAGTGAGACGTACAGGGAGGGGGCCTCTGATGCGAGTAGCACTAGGAGTTTCGACGTACGGTACTGTATCTTGGTGAGTCTCTGATGCATCAGGGCCGGAGATCGGAGGAGGGCTAACCTTTGTTACTTCGCCCAGGGCCCTGCCTTCCTTTCGGAAGTAGATGACAACACCACTGCCGCCATTTTGTGCCTCCTTGACGGCCTCCTCAATACCGAACATGAGATACGGCCGGCAGGTACAGATATCGGAGCAAAAGACATCGCTGCCATTGCACTACAGTTGGCGTCAGTGGAGAATCTAGAAGACGAATGTCACAACAACTTGCCTCGTCGTGTACGCGCAATGCAAGCTTCTTGGAAGGATCGGACATCGCCGCCGGATCTCCGAAGCAGTAAACCGTCAAGCCGCCTGCAGTCTGTCAGACCACATCGAAGGGGGGATGACCTTTCGGGCGGATGATGCTTACCAATGGGGGGTAGGAACACCTTGATGTCGGACCGGGTTATCAACTAGACGGTGCGTCAGTTTTATGGTATGATCGTGATCGAACCCCTTTCCCCCCGAAACATACCTCAGGATACATGCCGCCTGTATGCTCAAAGAGCGACCTCCGCAGCGTGCCCTCGTCGATGCCAAACCGCTCAGCCACTCCGGGAAGATACCAAACAGGCTCAACGGCGAACTTGGTCACGTTGAGTTCGCCAAACTTGCTGATGCATACCTTGCCGTCGGGAACGAGGCGTCCGCTCTTGACGCTCTCTTCGAGTTCAGGCAGTTTCATATGGGCTCTGGTGATGGCAATGGTGGGTCGGAGATCGACTAGCACGGTGTTAGAGATGCTGCATGCGGCGTCATGGCAGGTAACATGCCGTTGTCCTTGTCCATGATGTCCTGGTAAAGCCAAGGCACCATGTGGCCCCATGGGTCCATGGCCACGATTTTCTTCTTATCTCCCCACTGAGGGAAGGGGCCAATGTTTACCGCGGGCTCGGCGTTGGTGAAGTCGGGCTTGTGGTCCGCCTCAAGCTCCTTGCTGGCCACGGCCAGGGCATTGTAGATGCAGTACGAGCCCCCGTGGGCCCCGATAGCGTTCCGTTTGCCGATGGTGGATGGGCTCCTGGACACGGTCACGGGGCCGCGCTGCAGCGGATCTGCGGCGCCCCATTCCATGGGCAACGGCTTGATGCCGATCTGCTTGGGGTAGGTGGTGAGGACGACGCGCGATGAGAAGCTGGACTTGGAGTCCGAGGAAGCAGGCAGGGGGGAGGTCGTCTGGGTGCCCGCTTCGGCCGGTAGCAGGGTTGATGGTGACGGGGTGAAACCGCCGACGAGGGGCGTGGCTGTCCGTCCAAGACCATCGGGGTCGGCGCCCGAGGGCCGACGACCTTCCTCACGAGATTTCTCCAGATCACCGACACGTTGCGAGATGGAGTTGACTGCCGTTAGCAGCTGTCCCTGGCCCAGGGAAATGACCTTCAGGGCTTCCTGCACGCCTTCTAAGCCCGATGCCATGATGTCGAGCAGCAGACGGCCGAGGGTAGAAAGTGGAAGCGGGATTCAATGCGTTGCAGCAACGACACGATATCAGACGGAAAGCAGCACAAAGGACAACCGACGACGGGAAACCAAGACAGGATGAATGACCCAACTAGCGATGGCCTTGACCCCAACAAGCTCGGGATTTGGGATGATTATGGGGAAGCGGAATCGGCGACAATCAGCAATAAATAGTATTCTTGGTGTCTGAAAAGGATCAAGAGTCGTTGCATGCCAGTGTCAAGAAGAAGTTCGAGAAAGGAAAGAGACACCCAACTGCCTTGGGCACGCTGGGACGGTGCGCTCGGAATGCGCCAACTTCCGCCCCGGGTCCAGGTGAGACCCGACCTCGTGATAAGGAATAGGCGGCATCGGGCGGCGCATCTGGTATCACCGCGAACGACAGCGGTCGGTGAGGTGCTGGCACTGGCACGGACAGTGCCTGAGAGTGCCCAGGTGATCGATTGGCAAGGGTTGTGGCGTCCGGTAGCGCTCATGAAACCCCTGTAGAACCACGGCCCAGCGCTCCACTCGGGGAGCCAGCAGCGGGGAACCGCAATCGGATCGGGCTCCCGCACTGGTGGATCTCGACTGCAACGTGTGCTGGTTGTGCAAGTTGGACACGTCGGTAAATAGCGTTGATGCCCGGATTGACGGTGAAGACGCGGCAAGCTGTCGCGAGAGACTCGATACCGAGCAAAAGCAACCTGTCGAGACTGACGATATCGTTACCAAAAGATGGTCGAGTATCGATCGCAGCTAGGTCTACCCGTAATTATCTCATCTTCGAACCTGCTCGGCCCTCTTATGTGCCTAAGGAAATCCCGACTTTGGTGCCCAAGTTAGGCAGGTAGGGATCAAGGTCGTAGTGACTGCCCGGTGCTCGCTGGCTGTAGAATACCAGCCTAGTACAGATAACGGCCATGTAAGTACAGAGTCGATGTGTGGTTCTTTCGGTACCATATCGAATTGACATTTCGAAGCTATGTCATTGACCGAAGCGAAGCTTCATCGACACGAAGAAACAAGGGATCTTCGTGCTCCTGTTTGAATGCATTGACTGGAATATGTGTCTCGCTACCTATTCATGGCAGTATCTAGAGCACCTCGGCGCTTTTATACCCATTCTCCACTAGACCAGCAAAACTTGGCAGGCTAGCCCAACAAGACAGCCTGTTCAAGACCTTTAATCCATGCCTCTTCTCGAGATATTTATCTTGACGCCAAGCTCCCAAGCTGTAGACCTTGAGAGTGGACCCTGTTATCCCCAGCCGGCTGCCGGCTTGGCGCGAGGCCCGGACCCTCTCCTCGGATTGCAAGGCTGTCGCTGAACCTTTAACTTGTGGCGGGGTATTAACATAATTCAAACCCGCGACAGCACACATCAAAGCGAGCAGGCCCTCTACGATTCCACCGACCCGCACAGCGGTCAAACAAACAAAGAACCAAATTCCATCAATCGCCGCAATTCAGATTCTTCACCGGTCCACCGTCAAACCCATCCATCGACCGAAGCGTCCACAAACAAAAGATGGGCAAGCGCAAGAGCTCAAGCAAGCCCCAGGGGCCAAAGAGGGTACAGTCCCACCCGGCATTTCTCTCTTTGCCGGTGCTCAGCGTGGATTGTTCCAAGCTGACCAAACCCGCCCCCCCCGCTTCCCCAGCGCGATCCTCTGCCGACACTCTTCACATGCCTCTTCTGCAACCACGAGAACTCGGTCTCGGTCAAGCTCGACAAGAAAGCTGGTGTCGGCACGCTCGAGTGCAAAGTCTGCGGGCAAAAGTTCCAATGCGGAATCAACTGTGAGGATTGCCGCTAGCTCGTGGCCGAGGGGAAATGAACAGGAGAGCTGACCAGCATGGCAGACCTTGCTGCGGCGGTAGACGTGTATAGCGAGTGGGTCGACGCAGCAGGTGAGCAACGCCACCATCTTCTACCCAGTAGCGCTGGCACTGAGCCTAACAATTCTAGATGCCGTTGCCCAGGAAGCCGCTGCCGAGACTCAACCCCCCAAGTCCAGCGCCGGGCGAGCGGGTGCGTCCAGCCGCAGAATAGACGAGGAGGAGGATTTAGGAGGCTATGGCGGAGAAGGCATGGCGGCCGATGACGACGATTACGAATAAGACACTGCCAGGGAATCGCGCTTTCGCTTCGTTTACGCTGGGATAAGGAATCGGTGACGGGTCGCAGGCGATACCATTGACGCCGACAGCGAATTCCCCATAGAACGCTGTAATATCTACCTTGTTTCCTCCCAAGCACTGCCTGGCCGTGCGGCGCCCATGCTTCACCTGGTATAGTACCTGTCGCCAAAGTCGCCTAGGCCGGGGATGATGTAGCTACGAGCAGCGGTGAGCCTGGCGGTCGGGTTCACGGTGCGGAGGACAACTCACTTGGACGCGTCAAGTCCCTGGTCGACAAATGCCGTCACTACGCGAAGCTTGGGGAACCTGGTCGCGAAGTTGCGGATGCCCTCGGGGCTTGCGAGGACGTTGAGGAACAGGATGCGGTCCTCGGGCACGCCGCGCGACTTGAGAACCTCGACAGCCATGATGGCAGAGCCGCCTGGCGGGGGAGGGGTCAGCAACGCTGGCCAGGCCTCCGACAACGTGACTAAAACCTACCTGTCGCCAACATGGGGTCAAGCAGGAGGACCCATCTGTCCGCGATGTCCTCCGGGAGCTTGTCGTAGAAGAGCTTGGGCTGCGCGGTTTCCTCGTCCCGCTGGATGAGGATCTTGCCAATCCGCACCGACCGGCAGCACTCCCTCAAGCCCTGCTCCATGGCCTCGCCGGCACGCATGATAGACACGCCGCAGATCTTGCCCTGGAAGACCAGTCCATCGTAGGGACGCCCGACGGGGGTCGTCACTGTGTGCTCGACGGTGGGGAGGTGGTTGAGGCCCTCTTCTACGAGCAGGCGGATGATCCGGTTAGAGTAGAAGATGAAGTCCCCGCGCTGGGTCTCCTTGTTGCGGATGATCCTGGGCGGCAATCAGAATACATCGGCGGACCAGGTCACCACGGGCCGCCACTCACGAGAGCAGCGCAATCAGTTGGGGCGTCTGCGGGAGGATGGTGAGCGCGTCGAACTGGACCTCGGTCGACACCGTTGCCGTGGGCTTTTGGCTCTCAGCGCGGTAGATGGGACCGACGCATTGGGTCGGGGCGAGTTTGACGTCGGACATTGTGATTCCTGAGTGAAGACTTTGGACTGATGAGCGACAGCCAAAACCGAGAGGGCGAGCCAACCCCGCAAGTGGGATGTGCGAGAGATAATCCCTACCCGAGTCTGGACTCTGCAGCTGTGTCTGGATTGGCAATGACAAAGACAAAAGTTAATACCGAGCGTATGCAGTCGGACGGGCCTGGAATGTCAGTCGGACTGGTAAGTATTTCAGCAAAGAATTCAATGTTCTATTGTAAGCAAAGAACTCGAGTATCCTGAAATAATCCTTTGCCCCTCCTCCAGCCTTCAGGCGGATTGGGGACCCCAGGCCAACCCCACCAAGAGCGCTGGACCACACAACAAAGGGAAGGAGAGTGCCACATGACTTTCATCCCTTATCTCGACTGGCCCACAGATTCATGGAGTAGACTTTGCTTGGGTGAGAGGATTCTCATGAGAAGAGCTGGTTGGCCACCAGTTCCTGATAAACCCCGCCTCAGGGACCTTCCAGACGCTGGGGCTGCTCTGCTTGTGCGACAGGCCTGCTCTTCAAATGAAGAAGTTGACCAAGGCGCGAGGTCAATAATTACAGCAGAATCACATCCCTAGGTACTGCCAGAAATGGCCGGTCTTATATACAAGGCCTGGGCTTCAAACCCCATTCATCCAATAGTACATAAAGCGGAAGTTGGGATGGGCTAAGAAGAACCTAATTGTGACTTCCAGTTGCTTGTTTGGCTCTTTTGTGAGCTCCGGGCCCACTGTGCCTTCCCCTTGTCCCGCTGCAAAATCCCGGCACCGGAAACGGGATGCACGGACCAAGCATGGCTACAGGGGCGCAGGCGGCATCCATGACCTGTGTGGGGTTCGTGAGCTGCCGGGGGTCGTTTCCAAACAATGCGCGCCAGTGACCTGCGAATCGCATCAACATTCACTTTCGTCCAACAACAAAAGCTCTCTGGAATAACCATCCGCTCTTGCCAGCCATATCCTGTGGTGCGCATGGTCAATTGATTCTTTCCCGATCGCAGTATTTGAATCTAATTTCCGTGCTTGCCACGCCACCCGCCGCGCATCTTCGCCCCAGCGCAAGCCTTGGGCAATCGCAAACCCCAGCAACACTTGACCAAGGCCTTCTCCCCCCGTCCTATCTCGGCCCTGCCACTAGAATGCCAAATTGACGTCCATCAGCCTGGGGACTTTACATGACAGCGCGCAGAACCCAGAACCCGGCTCTCTACTTCGCACCAGTCTGCGTGCTCCTCTCCGCCACTTCAACATGATGTCTGCCGACCCCGACTCCACCTTCGGCTTCGCCCCGAAGAAGAAGGTCACTACCTACGGGAGGGCCGGAAGGAGGAGGGGCCAGCCGACGACTGTGGGAACCTTGCGACGCTCGGAAACGAGCCCGGAGCTCCCGACATCCTTTGCGAGATCACCTTCTCGGTCACCCGAGGCTCCTCGCGTATTGACACGCGCTGTCAGCTCAGCCAAAGCCAAGCAGCCGGATATCCGAAAATATGGCGCCGGAGCGCGTCGGGAACCTGCCGAAGAAGCCCAAAGCCAGCCACTGCCCGAATTGCCCGATTTCGAATCACCGCACGCTGAGGACACCAGGGCGAAGAAGCGGAGGCTTGTGCGGGGATATTCGGACAAGGGGAGGTTTACCGGTCCCTACTCGACGCCGGATTCATCACCCTCAGGCGGCCAGTCATCCGGGGCCGCAATTGAGAAGGAAGTCCCAAGATCGATCTCGGATCCGAGTCCCTCGACCACGTCTGGGAGGACCACTCCTGTCAAAGACATTGACATGGAGGATGTTGTGCCGGCATCCATGCCATTTTCAGTGAAGACGTCTCGAACTTTGCAGAACCTAAGCGTCAGTTCCACGAGCCTTGGGACGAAAAAACACCAGATTCCCATCCGCCTTTCCCTCCAAGGTCCCACAAAGCCCGCCCCTAAACGAACGGCTCGCCGACTGCCTGCGGCAACCCACACCCATGGCCAGGGCCCTGCCGCGCAACCCATCCGAAAAAGGCGTCTGATTGACACGCTAGCGGCACAGGCAGACGAGGACAGTGGTCCATCGGACTCTGAAGCCTCGTCCCAAGAGTCCGGAGGAGTCAGTATCCAGCCGCCACCGGCGCGTTCGGACGCGAGCCCGCCACGCGCCTCGGGGAGTACGAGCCGGCCGAAGGCAATTGCTCGCCCAGTTTTGGCCACCAAGAAGTCTGGCCCCAAGTTTACCTACAGCCAGCAACGGACAATGTTGGCCGATGACGATGACGACCTCTTGTTGGGGGGGGGTGGTGGGCTTGGTAGCCTCGGCGATGGACCGGCCGGTGGAGCCTTGTTCAACTTTGGACGTATGACCAAGAGTTCGACCATCAGCACGTTTTCCTATCTTGATGAAGACGACGAGACGGCCAACACCGGTGCTGTCCGGAGTCTTCACGAGCTGAGGCAAGCCGGCGCAAACAGTCGCTTTGCCGATGAAATGGACGACATCCTCGACAGGGTCGGCGCACCATCGGCCAAACCCTCGTCTCTGCGGAGAGGCGCGTTGCTTGAGCTCGCCCAGAAGATGAAGCACAAAGACTTCCGCCAACAATTCCGTAACCATGGGGATGGAGGAAACTTGTTCAAATATCTGGAAAACGAGACCGACCTGGTCTCTGGCTACTCAATCTTGGCGGTTGTCACGACGCTTCTCGCTGCTACTACGTCGGCCCATCTAATTCAGCAGCTCAGCGCGCAGGGGCTCGGTGCGCTTGTCAGCCGGCTGCTTGCACAAACTACGGACATTGTCCAGCTTTCCAAGGATAGGAAGCAAAATCTTTCCAAGAACGGCCAGACGACATTGGCAGCGATAAAGTTCTCGCTGTTGGAGCTGCCCGTTTGGGAACCATGTTCCCCGACGTCGTTGTCGCCGCGCACACTAGCGTTAAAATGTCTAGATCTGGTGATGCGCCAACCTACCCACGAGGACGAGGTGCTTTCCAGAGAAGTTACGGACCGCATGTTCTCGATCCTCTCAGACGGCATATCTGACCCGGCGTGCTGGGACTTCCCCAGCCAACCGGAGTCTTGCGACTTTCACCTCGCACTCTATGTGCTCGAGGGCCACTCCGTCAGCGCGATGCAATCTGGCCTCGGCGCGACGTGGACGAAACAATATGCGCCCATCGTTGCAAACGGATTGGAAACAGCTCTGGGGCGGCCAACGAACGAACTTGGCGATCTCGAGAGCCTCGCTCTCAGAATCTCGCTCAACATCACGAACCAGAACAGCGAGGCATCTCGGTTGTTTGTCGAGAAGGGATTACTCGGGCGCCTCGCCAAAGCAGCCTGCAGTGCATTCGGGGTGGTCCTGCAGTCCATGAAGGTGGACTCGTTTTTGTCTACCAGGGTGTTGGAGTCCCTCATCATGATGCTGGGGGTCATGATCAATTTCTGTGTGTATTATCCGCCGGCCGCGGGCCGCCTCGAGGAACGGGGCGATGGCGTGGGTTCGCCCCTGAACGGGCTCATCCGCGTCTTTGCCGACAACCACACCAAGACTGCCGATGTAAGCCACGTACAAGCCCAATCGACCAAACGCAGCTGCTGACCCGTCACAGGCGGACTCGATGGAGGAGACCCAACTCAACGTTGCTCTGGGATATCTCTCGGTCCTGTTGGGCTACCTTTGCTTGCGCGACTCGATCCGGGAGCGGCTTGTCTTGGTCCACCCTCGGAAGAGTATGCAACCACTCGTCGACTCGATCAGCGAGTTTATTGCTTTCCATCACAAGGTCGCCGAGGCCGAGGGCGAGCGGAAGCAGGGCTCAGAAACAGCTGCCTTGACCCGGCTCCAGCACCTGGCGGACCAGCTGGCAGTGCTTCGTTGATGACACGATCAAAAGCCGTCGAATATATTCCTCTTTTGCCACGGCGTTTGGTTCGGCTGGGAACGAGGGGATACGATACAGGTTGCATAGGGCGATGGGTTGTGCTGGTTGGCACTGGTTGGTGGTCAGGATGGATATTTGATGTTACGACAGTATGGAACTGGCAGTTTGAAAATGGTTTCCACCATCGCCCGGCTTGCACCGTGATCGTCACCCTCGGCACTCCCCGTTGCCCAATCGCGGCTGTGTGTCTGCATGATGTCTGTATGCTGTATGTACAGTACAGGTATGTAATATATACCCACTCAACACGGGCCCGTCTGCGGTTGGGCGGGCGAGTCACATGCTGCCTGCCAGAGCCTCAGTGGGGTTTTGTTGGATTAAGCCCGGGAAATGGGCAGGTGTGGCTCGGGTATGCAATTGCGTGGCTCAGGCCACGCCAAGCCATTGTTGGCTGTGGGTGGCCTGGGCGGTTTAATGGGGGTCTTGGGCATCCCCCGGAAGGATCCTGCTTCTAAGTTCCATAGAGTTTAATCAATCTGACCAGCCAAGTGGAAGAATCACTACTTTGGCTAATAACAACCCATTTTTCACACTTATGCGTGAGACTGTCTATTTTGTGGTATATCTAACAGTTACGACCCTGGTACGTATTTTCAAGCTTCTAAGATAGCAGTCTATACGCTAGAAAACACGATTAAAGACCCCTTTTCGAAGAACCTCCGAACCCCTGAATCGATTAAGATAACGGCTAAACGCGAGAACATCGTTAACCTTAACGGACAAGAGGACTAGGATAACTAGAACTAGCAGTTTATTAGCAAGACTTATACTAAATAGATCTAGTATAAGATCGACCTAGATAAGGAAGATCTAGAGCCCTTCCTAACGCCGCTACCTCGAATTAACGTTAGCGACTACGATAAACGAGCCGACCCCCTAGTTATAGTAGAACTACTAGCTTGTAATATAAGAAGCGCGAGCGCGAGCGGAGTACTAGCTATAGTAGCGGCTAGCGGACAGTAGCAAGTCGACCGTTAGAACAAGGCTCGGAAGCCTGCCGAACTTACCGTCGAAGCCCGCATAGACTATATATACGACTAGAGCATCTACAATACCGAGAAGCGGGAGTTCGACTAAGAAGTCAAGAAGCTTAGAGATATTAACGACTAGGTTATTAACACGGTCGACCCGTACTTTCGCTATATCGTATATAAAGCCAAGATAAATATACGCGAAAGCTACGCTGCTCTGAAGAATCTCTTAGGCTCTAAGATATAGGATAGGTATAACAATACGAGGAACGTATACCGTAAGAAGGTATCGCCTCCTATGCGATAGCTACGTAGTTAGGTAGTCTAGTTAACCGAATAGTCGCGAAGCATCGACAACGTACAAGTAGCAGGAGTAAGTAAGTTGGTAAACTCCTAAGATTAGTAGCTAGACTTTAAGAAGGCCCTTATTAGAAGCCTTTACTCTACCTAGGCCTAGATATTCTTAATCTAGTACTGTAATAAGATCGATAATAACTAGGTCTCTCCCTAAGAGGTCTTTAACGACCTATCCTTGGAAATTACCTAGTTAGACAAGCCGAAGGCGAAACGCTTAATCTAAAAAGGGGCCTACGCTACTGCTTCGTTTAGTAGTATTATCGAATCGGACGCTGAAGAACCGGAACCGCCTAAGTTACCCTCTGTAGCTAAAGTAAAGCCAAAGAAGGCAAAGAAGCAACTATCGCTAAAGGCGAAGGCGTAGGGACAGGGACGTAAACGCGGATTTATAGGGGGAGAATTATTAGGATACTAAGCGTATAGACTTTTCTACTTCCTCGACAAATGCTTCTATATCTTCCCTAAGCTCGCCTACCTGAAGTAGGAGCCGATCGAGGAGATATAGGAGAAGGTGAAGGAGGCGCTAAAGAACAATAAGAACCTCCGTAAGGAGGTAGAGAAAAAGAAGAAGAAGAAGGCTTGCAATACAGAGGGATAGTCGCCGGTACAATAACAACTAAGGAGGATCACTAGCATTAAGGCCGTTTTTATATATACTTAAGGAGCTCTCTTAACTACCTATTACCCTCTATATAACTCGGTTATTCTCGATTCTGGTGCTATAAACTATATCTTTAACTAATCCTATAGACTAGTTAACTTCTAAGCGGTAGAAGAAGGAGATACTATCTAGGCGGGAGACTAACTCCTACTAATTAGCGGATATAGCAATATAGTTATTAAAGTCACTACGTCTGCTAGTAAGCTACGGACCCTTAACCTCTACGACGTTATATGCTACAAGTAGCTAGTATATAGCTTAACGTCGCTCCGAATATTACGCGAAAAAGGGATCTATTAGGACAACAAGCCTACCGAAACAATCCTATAGCGGTCTAACGACTTAGAGATTTATATAGTGCTAGAAAGAGAAGGCTAGTTTATACTCGAATATAACCTACTACTAATAAGTACCGAGATCGTAGCATTTATTATAGACCGCGAGAGGTTTAATACCTAGATAAGAAGAAGACTATAGCTTGTCGACGCTAAGATCTAGTATTATTAGCTTACCTATCCTAGTCTAGAAACACTAAACTACCTGTAGAATGCTACTAAAGGCGTTAGGATCAGAGGTATTAAGAAGAGGGTAGAAGACGCCTCCTAATAACCGAGTCGCTGCGAGCGCTATAGAGCGGCTAAGCTAGCTAAAAAGAGGGCTAAAGTAAGCGACCGACAAGACGACTTAGACTTGGAATTAGAAGACAAGTTACTTATAGAAGACCCTGACACTGAATGCCTGAACGCTAAGTGCCTATCGTTAAGTAACAATAGTACGATTAGCTTTGAAGGCCCTCTAGGTATAGTAGAGTGCGAAGCCTATGGAAAAGCAAAGATAAAGCGACAAATTCGCCGTTAGAAGAGAGACCTTAGAAGATATAGCGTAGGAGAGCGGATTGCCCTTGACTTCTATAACTTCGAACGAGACAAGGAAGGTTTCTTAAGTATAATGCTAATTATAGATAGAATCTCTAGGTTCCTCTAGATCTACTTTATAATAGTTAAACGAGATATAGTGGATATACTATTAGTACTGAAAGATTTTATTGCCTTTATAGACCGCTAGTGGAATATTAAAGTCAAGGCGGTAGAAAGTAACAACGAGATCACGATCAAGTTCCTAGGAGTTAAGACTTAGCTTTAATCGTAATAGATCTAGGTCGAGCCTTCCCCCCCTAATACTTAAGATCTTAACGGAGTAGCCGAACGCTTAGCGGGTATAGTCAAGAACGTAATAAGAGCCTTGGCGATTGGCGCTAATATACTAGACGCCCTTTAGAGGGAGATCGCAACAACGGTAGTTTACCTACTTAACTTTACCCTAAGAAAACGAATCCGCTAGCGTACCCCCTTTAAAGTCTTTTGTAACGCTACCCCCCTCGAAGTCTTGCGAAGTATATTAGGTATAGAATACTATAATAAGCTAGATCTCGCCTACTTGCGGGTCTTTAGATACAAGGCTTTCGTTATAACCTGTATAGTGTAGAAGAAGGAAGAGCGCTTAAAGAGACTCTAGCTATAAGCGTAGGTAGGCTACCTGGTAGGATATAACGTAAGCAACGTTTACCGTATATAGTCCCTAGCAACGGGTATAATAGTGCGAATTAGAGACGTTATTTTCGACAAGGATATAGTCTTTAGTAGGAAGATTAAGGACCTTAAGGAAGATATAAGAGGTATGTTAGTAGAACAACTAGTATAGTTGCTTCAAGACTTAATAGTCCTAGGACAAGCGGATAACCTTGTCTATCCGGCTTAAGAAGAGGAGTTTAAAGAGCCGAGTAAATACAAAGGCTTTAAAGCCTAGTTAGCTTATAAAGAGTATAGTAAAGAAGAGGGCTACGTTGTCCTGTCTAGTTATAGAGACCTAGACGAAGCTACTTATAAAGAGCTTAGCGAAGAAGAGAGCTACGTTATCCTGTCTGGTTATAGAGACCTAGACAAAGTGATGCTAGACGTATATAACAATGACGATCGCTATGGCGTAGCGCTAAAAGAAGCTCCCCGCCTAGACTAGCCCTCTAAGGAGACGGTAGAAGCGCCAAGCGTACCTGAATAGCCAGGAATAGCAGGTCTTGGAATGAACTAGCTAAAAGAGTCAGAAGGCGAGAGGACGAGTCTCCCGACGCTACTACTAACGCTACTAGCTACGATGCTAGCCGCGGCGATGATTAGCGGGAAGCAGGAAGTCGAAGCTTTTGATAGTAGATTCCCGTAGTGCTAACTAACTACCGTAAACATATAGGAGTTGGTTTTCTACGCTATAATAAGAGAAGGAGAAGTTGTAACCCCTTTAGGGAAGACGATCTTAAAGAACAAGATCGAGCAAAGACTAAGAAATAAGTTATATATCTTTAGAAATGAACTACCGAAACCCCTAGACCGTTATAAAGACCTTACTAATCACCTAATAGGTGCGGAATTTAAACAGGTAGAACGTAACTACCTTTAAAGCTACAAGAAAATGAAGTTATAGTCTAAGATTAGCGTCGTAGACCGACAAATCCACGGTTATAGAATACTCGACTATCGATAGGTCTACGTCTATAAGTTCGATAAACACGGAAGATATACTAAAGCGAAGGTACGTCTAGTAGTCTAAGGAGACTAATAACCCAAAGATATAATAGAAAGTAACTACGTAGCTACGCTAGTAGGAAGATCGTTCCGAACACTTATTGTAGTCGCTATACGCTTTAACCTAGAGATAACCTAATTCGACGTAGTCAACGCCTTCGTTAACGCGAAGAACGACAAGGCGATATTCATACGAATGCTACTAGGGTATCGAGAGATAGGTAACGTACTGCTCTTATACAAGGCGCTATATAGGCTAAGGAAATCACCCCTACTTTAGTAACAAGAGCTAACAGGAATACTATAGAAGATTAGATTTAAAGCCGTTCCCTATAAGCCCTGCTATTTCGTTAAAGATAGTATAATCATTTTCTTCTACGTCGATAACATTGTAATCGCGTACTATAGTATAGTTAAGAAAGAGGTATAAGTAGCAATAGATTAGCTAAAGGTAAAATACAAGTTAATAGGCGGCTACAACCTGAATTGGTTCTTAGGCATCGAAGTACTACGAGATAGAGAAAAGAGGTTGTTATAGCTTTCGCAGGCGTTATATATTAGCAAGATCTAATAACTCGTTAGTTCAGACAAGCGATATAATACGCTAATAGTAAAGGAGGAGTTACTGCCGTTTAATAGTCGCCCTACTAGATTAGAGATTAAGTTATACTAGTGGAAAGTTAGTTCCCTCCTCTACGTTATAGTAATAACTTACCTAGATATTGCCTTCGCTACGTCGAGACTTTTAAGGTTCTTGCTTCGACTAGGGCTAAAGCATTACTAAGCGGCAGATAGAGTTATTATCTATTTGTAGGTAACGAGTTACCTTAGGCTGCAATTTAGACTAGCGTTTATATTCTAAGTATCTAGCGATACGTCCTACGTAGATAACACCCTAGATTATAAAAGCTCGTAAGTATATACTATAAAGCTATTTAGCGGGATAATCGGATAGCGCGTAAACAAGCAGCCGACCGTAATAACTTCGACTATAGAAGCCGAGCTACTAGCCCTTAGCTAGACCGCTAGAGAGTCGCTCTTTATAAGCCAGCTGATTAAGGAACTAGGCGTAGCCCTAACGGATAACAATAACGAGCTAAGCACGATTACGATCGAGTACGATAATACTTAAACTATCCGGATTATAATAGCGGAAATCGCTAATCTTAAGACGAATTTATAGTACGTTAATATCTATAACTACTAGTTGCACTAAGAAGTCTAGAACGGGACTATCGCGGTCAAGTATATTAAGAGCGTAGATATACTAGCGGACGGTTTTACTAAGGTATTGCTTAACGATAGCTTCGAACGCTTCGTCGCGTAGTTAGGTCTAACAGATATTACGGAATAGTTAGATGCTCGTAGGAAAAGCGAGAGGGATCGGGAAGCGAGAAATAGCTCTAAAGGCCCTAACAACCACGTAGTTGTATACTATAATACCAACGAGTTTTAGTCGGATGTAGAAATGAGCCAGGAGTAGGACTAAAGGAAGGACAACACTACGATTTGGATCGCCACTGGTCTAGATCAGCCTCGCGGCAGATCTAAGGGGGTATGTTAGATTAAGCCTGGGAAATAGGCAGGTGTGGCTCGGGTATGCAATTGCGTGGCTCAGGCTACGCCAAGCTATTGTTAGCTGTAGGTGGCCTGGGCGGTTTAATGGGGGTCTTGGGCATCCCCCGGAAGGATCCTGCTTCTAAGTTCCATAGAGTTCAATCAATCTGACCAGCCAAGTGGAAGAATCACCACTTTGGCCAACAACAACCTATTTTTCACACTTATGCGTGAGACTGTCTATTTTGTGGTATATCCAACAGGTTTCCGGGGGCCTGGCCATCAGCTGGGCCGGGGCTGCCCCTCCAAGTCATGATGCCAAGGAAAGCACTGGCCGTGGCCGGCCCCAAGCAAAGCCGTGGCCACCCCGCCCCTCCCGAGCGGTCATGACTTGACAGACGCCGGACCGCCGGACGAGTTTCCACCTTGGCTATCGTCACCCGTGTACATACAGAGAGAGTACAACTGCTGCACGACCTCGAAGCCTCGCATCCCGCCTCAAAGTCGCCCTTTCTCAACCCAACGCAACGTGCACTCACGCTCACGCTCACGTCCACGCCCGCGCCCAGTTGTGTTCTTGGCCACCCCACGTGCTGCGACCAATAATTCGTCCCCTGTCCATTTCGAATTGGAATTCGACCCGGAATTGTTTTCACAAGCCTTCGTTTCTTGCACAGTGATTTTCTCTGAATACAACAAACGATCCCGAGTCTGGTTGTGTATAGCCGCCGTATTGGATCGCCCTTCTTCAACCGATTGTCGCCCCGTCGTTAATTACGACACTAATACCACACACACCACCAACGCCAGAATACAACCCGGGCTCAACCCCCCTCCCCCCCCCTACCGCGTAAATGGCCGGACAAGTCGCCAAACAGCGGAAGATTGCCATTGTCGGCAGCCGCTCAGTCGGTGCGCACCCCCAATTCCAATCCCAACCGCACAGCATTGACGCCTCTCTCTCTCTCTCTCTTCCAGGCAAATCCTCGCTCGCGGTCCGCTACGTCGACGGGCACTTTGTCGAGAGCTACTACCCGACCATCGAGAACACGTTCAGCAAGGAGATCCGGTACAAGGGGCAGGACTACGCGACCGAGATCGTCGACACGGCCGGCCAGGACGAGTACAGCATCCTCAACTCGAAGCACTTCATCGGCATCCACGGCTACATGCTCGTCTACAGCGTCTCGTCGCTGCCCTCGTTCGAGATGGTCCAGGTCATCCGCGACAAGATCCTCAACCACCTCGTACGGGGCCCCCGTCCCCCTGTTCCCATCCCTCCCCTCCT
>MU853402.1:1777355-1830750 GCA_033297235.1 Trichocladium antarcticum
CCCCAAAAACAGGGCACCGACACCGTCCCGATCTGCATGGTCGGCAACAAATCCGACCTGCGGCCCGAGCAGCGCCAGGTGACGGCCGACGAGGGCAAGGCGGTGGCGGACCGGTTCAAGTGCGCGTGGACCGAGGCGAGCGCGCGGTACAACGAGAACGTGGCCAAGGCATTCGAGCTGCTGATTGGGCAGATTGAAAAGTCGCAGAACCCGACCGAGGCGAGTGGGGGCGGCAAGTGCGTCTTGATGTGAAGCGGTGTTGTGTTGTGTTGGGCTGGGTTGGTTTGGGCTGGGTTGGTTAATCGGGAAGAAGTGGATTGGATTGGGGTTGTTTGTTTGTCTGGGCTGTGAATGGGGGGGTTGGATTGGGGAAGGGCGCACAGAGAGAAGTCTCTTGGTTTGGGCTTAATGCACTACGTTTCGGATGGGAAAGATGGGAACGGGGGGATAAAGGCATTCCGTGGATACAGGGGCTTTGGCACGCGGGGCGGTAATTCTGGGCGGCGGTGTCGGCACATAGTCCTGGCTCTTTTATCTGATTGGCATTGTGCAAGCGAGAGGCTCGCTTCGCCTTCCAGCTATTTTTCTTTGACCCAGGACTAGCGCCGGTGAAGATAAGGGAGGGCCATCATGGTCAGAATGGTTCCATTGGCATGCCGGTCGATGTACAATCAGTGGCTATGACAGTTGCATCTGTGCGCCACCCTGACGTCCGGACGTGCTTTCACAGTTTGCCCCTTACAGGCTCAAATGCAAGCATCACGAAATCCCAACATATAGTGTTCAGACACCAACCCTGTATATTCTCGGGCAAGCTCTGCTTAAATAGCGAGCCTCACAGCACAACCGGTACCTTGCTTGCTTGACGACGGCTACAGGAACTCCACTCGTCAAACCGAGCCCATTACCGGACCGGAATCTCCTTCTTCTCGGCCTCCTTCTCCTTGGGCGCGGGCTTCGCGAACGGGATGAAGTCGGGAGCACCGGGGAGGTACTAAGCTTGTTAGTCTTGCCACATCAGAAACAATCATGTTTTGCCATCTTACCTTCCGCAGCGGCTCCGGAATTTTCACACCCTGAGATACGTTAGTCAGGCCACGGGGCTGAATATGCAGTTGCCAATGCTTACGTCTTCAGTCTGGAAGTTCTCCAGAACGGCGCAGAGTGTCCGTGTCGTGGCGGTAAGGGTCGAGTTGAGGCAGTGGACGTAGGTCTTCTTCACATCCGTCTGCTTCTTGATGCCGAAGCGGATCTCCAGGTCGCGGCTCTGGTAGTCAGTGCAGTTGCTACACAAATGGTCAGTGCTAGACAAGTCTTCGCCCGCAGTCCTTGGCGCTGGAACCGAGGGCGTTGGCTGTGCTTCTACTCACGAGCAGCTGACGAGCTCCTTGAACTCTCCTTGATGCTGTAAAGCGGTTCTTGTTAGTGTCTGTGGTATTCGGTATCCTCGAGGGCAAGTCATACCGGGAACCAGGCCTCAAGATCAAGCTTCTTGGCAGCTTCACACCCGTTAGCAACAAGACATACTCTTTTGGGCTAGCCCAACATACCAGCGTTGTCTAAGAGAATGGAGTTAGCTGCCGTTCAAATGCAGTTGCATGGGATGGGAGGTGACACATACTCAGAGCACCAGACACGATGGCCACGACGCGATAGGGAATTCCGAGGGACTTGTAGAACTCCTCCGAGGTGGAGATCATGCTTTCAAACATCTCCCAGGATCTGTTTAGGTGAGACCGTGTCCAGACAATCCGGACGGATATGGATTGGAACTCACTTCTCAGGGTCCGTGATGCAGAATTGTTCAACCTTGGTGAACTCGTGAACGCGGAAGATACCCCAGACATCTTTGCCGTGCTATGTAACGTCAGGCCCTGGCGGGAATCGAGAGGTATGTCGAGAACTTACCGCACCAGCCTCCTTGCGGAAGCAAGTCGAGTACCCTGCATACCTGAGACGGGGTAAGTGATGGTTCAGTACGAGACGTGCGCACTGCTTACTTCAGGGGGAGCTGCTTCGGCTGTAGCCACTCATCGCTGTGGTAGGCGCTAATAGGTTGCTCAGAAGTCTGTCACGGGTGAGCATGGTGCACCGTCAACAGTAGAGATCCGCCAGCGCCGGCTTACCGCAATGAGATACTTGTCCGCCTGATCTCCAGTGACCTTGTAGAGTTCCTCGTCGAACTGCGACAGCTGTGCAGTCTTGGCCATCTGGTCCCTCAGCATGAGTTGCGGGGTCTGGAGGGGGGTATAGTCCTTATTGTGCAGGAACTCGAGGCCATAGTTGACTAGCGCCCTGGATGAAGCTGTTAGGATTCAAACACGGGAAGCGGAGATGTAGGGGCCCTACTGGTTGAGGAAGACACCCCACCGGCGCAAGAAGTAGCCGCGATGGCCGACAACCTTGACGCCTCTCTCCGGGTCGTAACCGTCCAACCTATCAAGAACCTCATGGTCTGCCAATGTTCCGTCAGTTCCGTGTCGGCGTGCTTGAAAAAAGGATGTGCTTGTGCTCACGAGAGAGAACGTCGCGCTTCTCAAAGGGGACGCCCTCAGGGGCCCATGTCCGCTCGACCGCGTTGTTGTCCTGTTCAAGTCAGGTTCGATAGGCTTTTGTGGGCGGGTCTGGTTCTGCACGAACCTCGTTGTTGGAGATGGGAACGGAGTCGTGGACGATGTTGCCGATGATCCTGACCTTGGCCCTTAGAAGCTTCTCCTTCTCGGCGGCGGAGGCGAGGAGGTCCTTCTTCTCCTTCTCGAGGGCGGCTGGGGCATGTCAGCACCTCCGAGTAGCAATTATGGGTTGGTCCCTGACCTTTCTGCTCCAGGAGATCGGTGATATCCTCCTTGGCCTACACGGCGGTTAGAAACATCCAAGGTCGAGGGCCGGGGCCACTGGCGGGGGCCCATGCCTTCTTCCGAGGGGCGATCTGCTTCTGGACTGCGTTGATCTTGGCATTGTATTGGGTGGCCTCATAGGCAGCTGTGGTTGGCCGGGCGGATTAGGAATTGGGCGACTAGCAGCGACGCAACGGAGATGACGGCGGTATTGGCTTACTCCGGCGGTGATCCTCGAACAGAGCGATGACCTCGTCGACAGCCTCGACACTGGCATGGCGTCTACGCTGGCTCTCCCTGATCTTGTCGGGGTTGCCGCCGCGTTCGGCAACTGTTGGAGACTTGAGTTAACGTCGCAGACACAAACACAAACACGGAGAGCGCCAAGACAGAATCAGGCGCAATTGGCTTCAACAGTAAAGAATGGAGGGCGCAAGGGCTTCGTACTGAAATCGTTGACGTCGAGCATCCTGGCTGTTGTTTTATATGTAAATCGCAGCTGCGCACGCGGGATTGTTCGGAAGGGAGTACCAGATTGGAGATAACGAGACAGCACGGCACAGGAAAGGTGTTGGTGTCGCGAGCACTGTATGGCGGGGCAGAATATTATTTCGGCGGGGTGGAGGGGAAGGTGGGGTGAGAGATGAGACGGGACCAGGGGTCCAGATTCGAGATACCGATAAGCTGTTCTTTCAACTGTGACTCAACATTTGCACTTGGCCAGTGTCTATGCAGATACCAGGTATTATACATCTGGCTGGATGGCCGATGGACGATGGACAGCCACCTGGCGTCAGGGGCCGTGCCAGAGGGCCTGGAGGGCCTGAAGGCTAGCCCTTTGCGGCAATGCCGGTCCAATCGTGTGGGGCACCCATTGCATGCCAGTACAAATTAAGGTTGTATGCTTCAACGTCGGTCCTTTGTCGGCGGTGTCCACTGCAGTCACTGTTGAAGACACCGATGCCTGCTCGTTTGCCAGGAACCTGCTGCCACACTTCCATAGACCTCAGTGCCGATAACAAACCGAGACAAGACCAGGTCGACTACGGGCACAATCCTTCTTTTGATGCAAACCCTCGGTTCGTGCAGAGCGATGTGGAATTGCATAAAGGCACCTATGGTCCGGCTCGTCGCTTGATGCCCTGAGACAGCACCCCAAAGGCCAGCCGACCCAATCCAGCGTTGGCGCTCCAGGACAGCTTCACTCACCACCTGACGTGTTGCGCCTCACCTCACACCATGCACCGTAGGCCTCAACATTTATTCCCCCAGATATATTCTATTTCGGGCGTTCAGACATGGCCTAACCCTCGACCGGGCAACAAAGAAAGTTGACGTCAAAGAACACAAGGAAAATGGCCCAAGACAAGGGAATGGTGTGCCCGTTTTGCGGGTGGGAAAATGTCGCGGGCGAGTACGAGATGCTACTGGTAAGTCTCTGGGTGCCGTTTGCGGAGTGCAGACCAGACACATGCCGTTGCTGATGGATTTGAAGCACGTCGAAACGCTGCATGCTGAAGGGGACTCTCCATTTCTTGTAAAGGAAGACAGCGCGTCCGCCAGCGAAAGGACTGTCGAGGACCCCCAATACGCCGAGTGTCCGATTGACGGTTGTGGCGAGCTCCTCGTGCTGCAGGAATTGGATTACCATCTTGAGCTCCACGCGCAGGAGTCGGGCGAGTCGGACGACTACCTCGGGGAAGAAGCGCCTGCGTCGGCTCCCGAGCCCGAGGCACCGATCGCGAGGGCTCGCCGGGAATCAGAAAGGCAGGCCCGGTCCGGCCACGGCGCCGAAACAGAAACACGCCAGGCCAAGGCCATCTCGGCGTGGAAGCGGATCTTCAGGATGCCCAGCGTCTCACCTACCCATAGGATTTCATCCAGGAAACGCCATCATGACGACTCCAAGACTGTGGCCACGCACCCCACCCGTGGCAAACGGCTCGGGGTAAGCGCGCCAGCCGTATTCCGTCGACGCTACTGCGCTTGACTGATGGCTTGTAGAAATCACAGCTGGGGAAGTACGCACACGAGGACCGCATGCCAGACTGGCTCGTCAGTCTCCTCAAGAAAGATGGCCAAATCACGTCCCAAGGTGAGATCCCCCTACCCGGCCTTCACACCCATCGCTTACAAGACCAGGCGTCATCGCAGTCCTGGCCCAACTGCTGGGGTCAAGCCCGTCGACAAAATACGCCTACCTCTGCCACCCATGTGTTCAGCATGTTTCAAAGCTCAAGCGGGAGGGTAAGCTTTTCGGAGAGGCCCCGGTTGTCCGAGTCGCAACTAACACGCTCCCCAGGGGGGTTCTGCGGCTACCGAAACATACAGATGCTGTCCTCGTACATCATACATACCAAGTCCAAGGGCCACGAACACCTCGGCGACATTCTGCCGTCTGTCTTTCGAATCCAGGATTACATCGAGACCGCGTGGGACTCGGGGATCAATGCCCAGGGCCGTCTCGAGACCGGGGGGGTCCGCGGCACCAGGAAATACATTGGCACGCCAGAGGTACACCGCCACCCAGCAGCTCATCGCCATGGATGGATATGACTGACAACCACGACCAGGCATTGGCCATGTTCCGCCTCCTAGACATTCCGTATGCAACCCCCTCCCCACCCAGCCCGCTCACCTGTTAACAACCCCCCAGCTGCGACGCCCAAGGCATCAAGCACAAGGAGGCCGGCAAATCCGAGGCCCAGCTAATGGAATACGTCGAAAACTACTTCCAGTCCGGCGTCGAAGACCCCACCCAGCACATCCGCCAAACCAGCCTCCCACCACTCTACTTCCAGCACGCCGGTACGTTTCCCCCAACCCACCCCTTTTCTCCCCATCCCAACCAAGAAAAGAAAAGAAGAAAGAAAAAAGAAGAAGAAGAAGAAAAAAACACTAACCACCCCCCCCCCCCCCCCCCCCCCCCCCCCCTTCAGGCCATTCCCTCACGATCATCGGCTTCGAGAAGCTCAGGAACGGCGCCCGGAACCTGCTGGTGTTCGACCCGTCCTTCCACGACGCCTCGGCCATCGTGCGGCTGGTCGGCCAGAGCTTCACGCACCCCATGCCGGATCTCGCGCTCAAGATGTACCGGCGCGGGAACAAGTACCTGAGGATGTATCGCGAGTTTGAGGTGCTCCGGTTGGTTTCTTAGAGTTTTCAAAGGCTGGTTTGGCGGTTGCGGTTGCGGTTGCGGTTGCTGTTGCTGGTTTGGGCGGAGCCTCGGAGGCTGGAAGGGGGTGGTGGGTGTGGTTTGATGCTATTTTGGGAGTTGGGTGTCTAGTGAGCGAGGAACAGGTTTTTTTTTCTTTTTCTTTTGCAGCGTTTGGCATAATAGAGCAGCGGAGAGCAAGCGGCGCGGGGTTTGTTTTTGTTCTTTTTCTTTTTTTGGTTTAGCTCTTGTTTACAGCGACGGATATCACGCAGCATTGCATTGCATTTGCATTTGCATTTCACAGCCGCCGTCTTTACGCTGTCATCTCCTTTGCGAACCAGGCCTGGAGCTTTGCCAGCGCCTTGCCGCGGTGCGACACCTTGTTCTTTTCCGTCTTGTCCATCTCGGCGTACCTGCAGCGAGTTAGTTTCGAGGAGAGAGGGAGGGAGCACACACAGGACGACGGAAACTTACGTCTGGCCTCCACATTCAAAGATGGCGTCCCAGCCTTTACGACAGAAGTACGTCCCCCCGCCCCCGGTCAGCTCTCCACTCCCAGCTCCTTGCATTCACGAAAAGGGGGGGACTCACCAAACGTCGCCGGCCCCCGCGTCGGCACAATCTTGCCGTCGGTAATGCCCTGGAACAGGATGGGCGCGTGGCCCGGCCCGGCCGAGTAGCCAAAGGTGCAGACCGCCTTGGCCGACTTGTCGGGGTAGGCGGCGAGCAGGTTGTTGAGGCCCTCGTGGCCGATGGACGTCATGAACCATTTGCTGGTGGGGTTCATGGTTTAGTGCTTGTGAAGAAGAGAGACGGGATTGGGTGCGCAGGCAAACATACATGTACGGCCCCGGCAGCCCGCCTAGCGCGTTGAAGCAGAGGGAGGTGTCTTCGACCAGGACGGGGCCTCCGGTCTGGTTGGGGAGGAGATATTGTGTCAGTCTTGGGATGTATGGTTTTGTCGGGAAGTGGATGCGATGGTTACCAGATCGGCGGCGCGGCGGCACTTGTCCAGCGTCACCTCCTCAAGGGTGCCCTGGATCTCGAGCAGGTCGAGCGCTTGGCTCTCGACTTGGATGGCGGGCTCTAGAATCTCCTTGACCTCTCTCAGCTTGTTGGCATTGCCGGTTATGAAGTTGACGATGTGCCGGGCTTCTGAGGGGCCCGTCATGTTGGCTGGTATTTCGTGGTTGTTTCTTGCGTCTTTGATGTGAGAGTGTTGGTGTAAGGGGCTCGCTCTCTGTATCTTTTATGGCGGGGTGTATGAGGGGTTCTATGGCGACTGCAAGTTCAGATGGCATGGGGACTCATGCTCCACCCGTGTCGCCAGGACCCGGTTGCTACATATTCCGGTACTGCCCTGTCACGGCTCACAAGGCACCAAGTTGCGCCCCAGGGGTCATCTCTCATGGTTTCTTAGGCTCCTTGTGCCTCTCAGGTGGCAGCGGCGTTATTCTCCTTCCACTGATTCAACCAGCCCTCGATCCGGTCAATGTTGCTCTCCATCTCGTCCGCCGTCACACTTTGCAGCTCAACCACAATCTCCTCATCGTACGAGTCCTTCGCCTCCTGCAGCAGCACCTCCATGATCTCCGAGTCCATATTCTCCTGGAGTTTGATCTCGGGGTATTTCCTAGACAGGAATCAGCGAACGTGCTCGCTTGCTGCATGCATGCATGCACATGACGAGGCCGCCACCGTGGGATTGGAAGGCAAGGAGGGGCCGGCCTGACTCACCTCGCCGTGAGGCGATCATACAGGGTCGCCGTATCCGTCCGCAGCACCACCACCAGATCGATCCAGCTCTTGGGGAACAGGTCGCACGCGTGCCAGTCTATTATGCAGCCGCCCTGCTTGGCCTGGTCCTCGATGGCGTCGAGCAGCTGTGGGTTTGTCAGTTTACGCGCATCGATGAATAAATTTCCAAAGGAGAGAACCGATATCAAAAAGAAAAAAAAAGGCAAAACGACAAAATAGGAAAATAGGAAAAAAAACGAACCTTGTCCTCATCCACAATCCAGCTCTGATACTCGCTGTCCCAGCCCTCATGGCACTCGCGGTCCTTGACCACCTCGTTGACGGAGATGTGCTTGAGACCTGTGCGCTCGGCCAGCAGCTCACAGTGGCTGGTCTTGCCAGTGCCGGGGGTGCCCGTGATGATGATGTTGGGTAATGTGCGCGACATGTTTTCTTCCTTGGCCTCGATATGCCACCTTGTTCCGGTTAGTTGGCTTCGTGAAAGGTATTTTACTAGACTGAGTGGCAGATGTAAGTCGTCTCGTCTTGGCTGCCCAGAATTATATTTTTGCAGCGCTGTTTCGGGGGAGAAAGTGCGAGTTGATGGAATCCCCACTGTGCCAAGCAATACTCCAACAGCCCCCCTATCTAACGGGGTATGCGCATCCTGTGCTTCAAGTACATTGATTCCCTAGATACAGACATACAGTCAAATGTCTCGCCATCCATCCCCCTCTACGGCTCACCCGCTCCCCAGATACAACCAGGCTAAATACACAACCTACCCGACCCAAAACAACCATGCACCAGGCAACAATCCCGTCCCGCTACCCATCCACGGCGCGAGGCGGGATGTCTGGATGCAAGGCAGCAGCAGCAGCAGCACCCGAATGAGTCGGTCGGTGGCCGACGAACCAAGGAGATGGCCGGGAAGGATGCGGGAAGGGAGAAAAGGGAAGCAAAACAAAAACGGAATTCTTATATCCCCAAAACCCGCCAGATTCGCAAGCAGCAGCAGCGCACACCACCCCTCCCCGGGTCGATTCATATCCCTGAATACCCAGACGACGACGGGAGAGGGCAAGCGCAGAGAAACAGAGAAATGAGCCAACAACAACAACAAAAGAATCCAGCCCACCCCCCGCTTCTACATGTCACCCACGTCCACTTCCATTTCCAACACCCCACTCCCCCAACTTGTACGGCCGCAACCCCCCTCCGCCACCACCCCCACCACCCCCACCACTCCAATACCCGGCCCCATTCCAGCTCCTCCACGGACTAGGCAGCACCGACGCCGGCCGATACGGGCGCGGCGTCGCCGCGGCCCTCGGCGTCCGACTAGAAAACGACAAAGCCAGCAGCGGGCGCGGCGCCGTCTAAGCGCCGACCGCCGCGGCAGCAACAGGCCCCTCCTCCACCTCGGCGACATCGTCCATCGCGCCGCCGCTGTGGCGGTGGAGGCCGCTGTCCTCGTCGTCATACTCCCGCTCCTCATCGTCGCCCATCTCGGTGCCATACTCGAGCTTCTCCTGCTGGGCGATGGCCTGCTGCGAGACGATTTCCGCGAGGCGTTTCAGGCGGGGGGTTTGGAGCCCTGGGGTTTTGGACAATGTGTTAGTAAGTGCTCTTGCTGGTGGGGGGAAAGGAACAGGAAGAAGGGGGGACGCACAAGACGGGGTGTAGGTCTCTAGAGCGGTGATGACTCTGGGCTCGGCAATCTCGTACGGCCCGCTGTCGTCCATGTCGACGGCTGGGAGGAGGAGCACATCGCTCTTCTCCGTCACGCGCGACGCGACGGCCTTCATGATCTCGCCGTTGATGGGCTGCTCGTAGTCGGCGACGAGGTACTGGTTGAGGAGCTTCTGGATCTGGTTGGGCGAGAGCCTGGGAAGGACAGTTAGCTTGGCTTGGCGAAACATGCTCCATAGCGCAGAGAGACTCACATCCAGCAGATATCCTGAATGATTTCAATGTCGTTCAGGGTCGCCTTCTTGAGTTGCAAGAGCTTTGTCGCTTGCTGGGGAAAAGTCAGCACCATCGTCACCTCGCCTCACCCATCGGAAAAGTCTGCCTACCATGAGATGCTCAAGCAGGAGCGTGCCCTCGGGCATGTCGTGGCTCTTGCACCACTCCTCGATCCGGGTGATGTTGTAGTTGATCTGCAGGCCACGCTTCCACGAGAGGAAGTTGCGGCGCATGAGCAGGTCGTTGAAGGCCGTCACGCCGACGAGCCGCAGCAGCTCCGTGACGGTCTGGTTGATGATCGTGTCCTCAAGGTAGTAGCCCTTCATGGCGCGGTAGACGCTGTTCAGCATCGACAGCAGGTTGTCCATGCTGTATGCCGGCTGCGTGCTGCCCTGGAGGAGTTTGCCAAGGAACCTGTTGTTCTCGCTGGTCACGAAGCCCGGCAGCGACTGCGACTCGATGATGGCCGGAATGACCATCTTGCTGAGCTTGCGCTTGAGCACCTTCATCCACGTGTGGTAGATGTTGAACTCCAGGCTCTCCAGGTCGTGCTTGACAATCTCAAGGAGCCGGTCGTACTCGTAGTTGTCCGTCTTCTGAGCCTCATACCAGTCCTCGGCGAGGAAGACGAACGAGAGCATCTCGTGCACGTTGGAAAGCCAGAACGCGCCAGGGTTGATCGCATCGTCGCCCTCGTGCTGCATGACTTCCTGCTGAATCGACTGCATGACGTTGGCAAGGAAGCGCTCCGACTCCTTGACAAACCCGTTGTTCCACATCTCGGACGTGACGAGGTTGATGAGATAGGATGGGAACAGGACCTCCTTGTCTGACGGCGGCGGGTTGCTGGCCGGTGACGGGATCTTGAGGTTGCGGATCAACCCTATTGTGACCTCCTCGTTGAGGCCCTCCTCGTCGGCAAGCAGGGACTCGAGCTCCAACTCGATGTTGTCTCCGCCGGGGAGGAACGTCGAGCCCGAGAGCGTGGTTTGGCGGTTCATGCCAGGAACAGCCATGGATACGGGCCGCGGGTTGTAGGCCATGCTATACCGATCCACATCGCGAGGCTCGGCGCCCGCGCTCCGCCGCTTGGGCTTCTTGGACGACACCAGGTTGATGAGGCCGGCCGGGGTCGGCGCAGGCGGATGACCGTTGGCGAGCTCGCCATTGGTAGGCACATTCCTCCTGACCGTGTCGAGCACCTCCTGGAGCTCGGCGAGCTGCTTCCGGAGCGAGTTCTGCTCGGCCTCGTGGCGCTGGCTCTCCTCGCGCGCAGCAGTGAGCTCGGTGCTCGTAGCACGCAGAGAGTCCCGGAGCTGCCGTTCCTCCTCCTGCATCCGCTTGACATTGGCCACCGACTCCTCAAAGTTTGCCTGGAGCTTCTTCATCTCGGTCTCCATCGCCTCCAGACGCGCGGCGGCAATGCCGGCCTGGTTGGCCTCGGACTGCAGCTCCTTGGACCGTGCCTCGAGGGCATTGTGCCGATTCCTCCAGATGACCACCTGGCCCTCGTAGTTTTCGACCTGTACCTTGAGCTCCTTGTTCTGCGTCTTCATGGTGCCCAGCGACTGCGTCAGCTCCACCACCTTGTTCTCCAGCTTGTACGAGATCTGCTTGAGATCGCGTGCCTCGGCACGGAGACCCTTGTACTCCTTGCGCGCACTCCTGCCGCGCCACAGGCTCTGGACGATGACAACCTTCCGGCGATAGTCTCTCCAGGCCCGGAGTTGCATCCTCGACCGCCAATTCCGCTGGATGATGAGCGCCGCGTTGCCCATCCGGGTCTCCATGATCTCCTTGCGTCGCAGATGGCCCTTGAAGGCGGCCTGGGCACGGATAACATCGTTCCTGATGCGAAGGAATTGCTTCCTCTGCTTGTAGCCGCGCCACACCCTCTGGATCGAGGTGGCAGCCTTGATCGTCCGTAGTTCCTGTGCCTGCCCGCGAGCTTTGTAGGCCCGTGTCGTGGATTGGAACGCAATGATGGAGCTCCGGGCAGCCAGATACTTATTGCGGTAGTACTTGGCCTTGAGATTCTTCTGGATGAGGATGGCGCAGTCGTTCAGTCGGTTGGTCCGGAGGTTCTCGAGGAAGGCCAGCATACCGGCCCTGAAGAAGATCTTTGTCAGACCCATTTGGTACTTGTCCAGGCCCTTGCTTGCGGTGCTGTCGCCGAGGGCCTTGGTAAGAATGGCGGTGGCCATCTCGCGGATCTCTGCAGTCCATTGCGACGAGGGCACCAGCATGTAGTACCGCAGGGCAAACTCCTCATATGTCCACCTTGTGGGATAGCCTGCACAGCTAATGCGGACCGTCTCGAGCACGCCGCAGGCGCGGAGCTGGCTCAGCACCATCGGGCCCTCGAACTTCCACGCGTCCTTGGCCTCGTTTGGCTTGATACACCGGATGTAGTGGACATCGGTATTGTTGATGGTGTGCATGAGCTCGATCAGCGACGACTTGAAGATGCCACCCAGTGTCGGCTTGCGGTTAACAGCGACACCGATCCTCCTCCCTGCCGCCGGCCGCACGGCATTAGACCCGACCGCGGCAACGTCCTTCTCCCGCACGGCCGAGGCCGCCGCTAGCACAGCACCGAGAAACCTGTTGGTCGAGGCGCGAAGGACCGCCATGTGCTCGTCCGGAACCGTGTCGCGGTTCTTTTCTATAAACCCGTCCGACTCGTAGGTGACGTCGATAGCATAGTGGCAGACGGTGAAGGCGGACTTGCCAAACCTGGGCTTCTTGTAGAACTTGTGCTTGGCGGCGGCGTAGTTGTGGTGCAGCTTCGTCACGAACTGCTCATCAGAGCCCATGGGAAGCCTCGACTCCTCGTCCAGCAGGGAGAGGATGCCGAGCTTGCCCTCGATCAGATCAATGCAGGGCTGGTTGTCGGCAAAGTCGATAAAGGTCCAGTCGATCTGCTCCCTCAGGTACTCCTCCTGCTCTAGCTTGAAAACGTGCTGGTTGAACTCTTGTTGCAGCTTTTCGTTGGCATAGTTGATACAGAACTGCTCGAAGGAATTCTTGGCGAAGTGCTCGAACCCGTAGATATCGAGAACACCAATGAAGGAGCTAACCCTGCTGAGCACCTCCTCCGTTGCAAGACTCCGGTTGGTGATCACGACCAGCCAGTCGAAGAGGCTGGAGTAGATGAATTTGGCGACCGAGTCCCGGACGACGACGGCTTGCGCCTGGGTCAGGTTGGACGTGATCTTCTCTCCACGCGTGACGAGCTGCTTCTTCACAATCCATTTGGCGAACTCGGGAGCATCGATACCGATAATGTCACAGGCCTTGACCAGGGATGGCTCGGTCGCGGAGAGCACGCTATCGTTTCTGGAGGCGCCGATCTTGACGTTGCCCAGATGCAGCAGACCCGCAAGCAGCTTGAAGATTTCAGCCTGGTTGGCATCGCTCACGCCGATCGTCCGGAGAGACTGCTTGGTTGCGACAAACTCGGCCTTGTCGTCGACCCCGTCGATGGTCGGGGTGTTGCCTTGGTTCAGGTACTCGAACTGCTCGACCGGCAGCAGGCCCAGTTCTTGGCGGTCCCGTTCTGACACGCCCGCGACCAGCTGGTAGAAGATGTGGTAGTTCCTCTCCTTGAGCGGCTGGAAAACCAGTCTCGACCGCTCCAACAGATATGTCCTGATCTTGGCGCCGATGATGTTGGTGCCCTTGTCGAACATGATCTCGATGTATTTGCCGAACCGCGACGAGTTGTCGTTTCTCGTTGTCTTGGCGTTTCCGAACGCCTCCATGATGGGATTTGTCGCGAGAATCGCCTCCTCCGTCTTGCTCATGGCCTCGGGTCCCCGCTTTGCCCTCGATCCCGGGCTGTCTGGGGACTCTCTTGTCGCAAAGTATCGCATGATGTACTTGGCACTGACGGTCTTTCCAGCACCAGACTCGCCGGACACGACGATGGTCTGGTTCTTGCTATCCCGCAACATGTCCCTGCGCAACGGTCAGCAACCGGCAACCCGAGCCCGCGGCCAGCACGGAGCCATACATGAAGGACTCCTCGGCAATTGCAAAAAGATGGGGAGCCTGGGTGACCCTCTGCTTCCCGGCATAGACCTGCACCATGCCGGGGACATAGAGCGAGTCGACCCGCGCAAACGGATTTGTTGCTATTAGCACAATGCCCGAGTATGTGTAGATCTCCTTTTGGGCATATCGGAGACGGATGGCCTGCAGGACTGGTGGCCGCATGTGCGGTCAGCATCTCGATTCTCAGCAGCCGAGTCGGAGGGGGGTGGGTTACCGGCGGGCTCGTTGAGATGGGAAAGGTTGGTCAAATCGTCGCTGGCCTCGAGCATGGCCGGGTTCATCAGCGGCGGTAGCGACGAGTCCTTTCCAGTCTGGAGGCCCTCGAGGGAGACCTCCAGTTTCTTGGTCTGCAGACATGAGAGGGGTTAGCAAAGGCGAGCCGAAACCGGGGTGTCGCAAAAGCACAGAGGGAGCTGCCTACCTCGCCATTCTCCAGCTGGAACTCGAGCAAGACCTTTGACCCGTTTATCGACTTGTTGATGACCTCGGACGCAACCCAGCCCTCCGCTGTGTCGGGCTGCCACGCTCTGGTGCCGACTTCATAGCCCTCCGACATTGGACGCGGTTTGGGGGGGAAGTGGAGCTGTAGAAGCGGTGGGAGGAGGGAGTGGAGTTTAGCTTGGTGGCGATGGCTTCAGCAGCCGACTCTCGTAGAGAATGGCTTGGGAAAGTCGGGTGGCCCTGCGGTCGCGGGCGAGACGAGCTCGCGGTCAGTCGGATGGAGGTGCAGCGAGCTGGGGCAGGCGGAACGAGGCGGGGGCTCTGTTCGGAGCGAAGGTATTCATGAAAGAATACAGTGGGTAACCAAGTGGTTGTTGGGTGGTTGTTAGGTGGTAGGTTTTGGCGGTAAAGAAGATCCGCTCTGCCTTGGCAGACGATGTCGCCAACGTCGGACAGCTCCAAGGACGGGGTCGGGAGTTGGACGTGTGGGCGGTCAGGCGGTGCGGGTGCGTGTTGCTCCAGGGAACCTGGAAACGAACGCGGCTCGAAAATGTCGGGAGTCCGTTGTTGGAGTTTAGGGGGCTAAAAAAAGAGCATGGGTGCGCTGTAAGTTGCAGCGGCCGTTGAGAGGAGCACCTGGAAACAGGTGCATCCAAGCATAGCAATCGCCAAGCGAAGCGGAATGGCGGGAGCACAGACAGAACTCTGGGGTTGGTCACCGGCTCACTGCGCTTCCTTCCGTTCCATCCCAGCACCTCAAAAGAGCGCAACGTCAGGCCTGTTGGTCGACTGCCTCTGGGAATAATAAATATTTTTGCTCGAGATACTTGCACACCGCTCAATCCAACGCGCTCTCGACAGATGTCGCACATACACACAAAGACTCAATCGAACCATGGCCTGTAACCTCGAATGACCCCGGTCTCGGTCCCCGACACCGCATGCATGGGTTTTGAGAGGCCTGTCTCGCCAACCCATCGCTTCGAGTGTTTCGCGAGCAAGAAATCCCTCGCAGACAGCCAACCGACTCGCAACTCGCGATCTGCCTACAGATATCCGCACCGCGTTCGTCGCCTGCTAAACACCCCCTCAGCCACCGCCGGCAGCCAGGAACTTGAAGCCGCAGAGGGGACAAACAGGCGGGGTTCTCCTGCATGGAGGGTGTTGTTTCCACTTCTCCGCTCCAGACTCTCCAGTTAGGTGGACGCATTCTTCACCAACCACCACACCATTCCACTGCTGCCAAGACTCTCCCGCACTGTGCCCGCACCGCCGAATCCAAGGGGGCTCCGCGTCGAGTTCCGTTTACCCCTGAAAATACCTTGATGGAGGGAGAGCGACGGAGCTCGATATCCCCGTGTCCTCCACCTACTATTTTGAACACAACCATGCTCCAATGAATGTCTCTTCGGGGGGTTTCTCGGTGAGACACGAGAAACACATCTGGCCCAACTCCCAAATCCCCGGGGGCAGCCCCCGTGATCGCCCTGTCCCGGGAAATCTCCGCTGCCGTTTCAGATGCGGCACGCCCCTTCTTGTCACTTCCGCCTGGATCCCCCATGGTGAGCACCAGAGTTAGAGAAGGCATGGAGCACATGTGATTCTCCATGTCTACTTTGTAGGTGACCGAATCCCTTTTTTGAATGCCAACTCAAAATATCTATCATTTTGTTGAACCTGGTGTGTTTTTCCCTCTCCTGCCCCATGATCCTTTGCCATGGATTCCTAGCCGATGCGATGCGAAATGCACACCAATACCAGCCGGACACGGAATGCAGAAGAAACACTGAAGAGCCCACTCCATGTTGAAATGATCTCCATGGACTCCACGACTCCCAAAGCACCATCACCTTCATCAACTCCATGCACACATATATGCCCAGATATGCCCAGATATGCCTCATATATATATAGATACGATACCCCAAAAGCCGACCCCATCCAATGCGCAGCACCCTAGTAGAGGATGCGGGTGAGGATGCGCGAGCTGAGCGCGTCCAGGCTGTCGCGGATCTCCTTGATATCCTCCGTCTTGATGTTGCTGACATCGGCCATCAGATAGGCAATGTCGCCCTTGCTGTCCGAGATCTGCTTGTCGACGTTGTGGTCGGCCAGGATCCCGTTGACCTTGCGCAGCACGCCGGGCACGTTGCGGTGGATGTAGATGACGCGCGCGTGCTCGTGGTCGTCGAGGGTCAGCGAGCGCATGTTGACCTCGGGCAGGTTGACGCTGCCCAGCGTCGTGCCCTGGTTGATGTACCGCACCAGCGCGCTCGCCACCTCGATGCCGATGGCCCGCTGCGCCTCCTCGGTGCTGCCGCCGATGTGGGGGGTCAGGATGACGTTGCCGAGCCCGCGCAGGTCCTCGGCCCAGCCGTTCAGGTTGTTGACGAAGTAGTCGCCGTTGGCCGCGGGCTCGTTGGGGTACACGTCCAGCGCCGCGCCGGCGACTCGGCCGACGCGCATTGCCTTGACCAGCGCACCGATGTCGACGACGGTGCCGCGGCTGGCGTTGATGAGGTAGGATCCCATCTTCATGCATTCGAACTGCTTGGCCGACATGAGGTTGGCCGTGTCCTGCGTCTCCGGCACGTGCAGAGAGACGAAGTCGGCCTGCTCGAGGAGAGCCTCGAGGGTGGGCACCTGGCGCGCCGAGCCGATGGCCATCAGCGTGGCAATGTCGTAGTAGATGACCGACATGCCCATGGCCTCGGCCAGGACCGACAGCTGCGAGCCAATGTGGCCGTAGCCGACGATGCCGAGCGTCTTGCCGCGGATCTCCCAGCACTTGGCGCTCACCTTGTTCCAGGTGCCGCGGTGCATCTCGAGCGAGCGGTCGCCCAGCTGCCGGGCCAGCGAGATGATCTCGCCGATGACCAGCTCGGCGACACTGCGCGAGTTGGCAAACGGCGAGTTGAAGACGGCAATGCCCTGCTTGGCCGCATAGTCGAGGTCGACCTGGTTTGTGCCGATGCAGAAGCAGCCGATGACGAGCAGGTTCTTGGCCTCTTTGAGGACTTTGGCTGTGAGATGTGTCTTTGACCGGACTCCGATGACATGTACATCTCTGCGTGGGTGTCAGACCTGACCCGTACCTCTGGTTGATGGGCGTCGCGCACCCGGGGCGCTGCCCGGACAGTCATCGTGTCAGGGGGGAAGGGAAAAATCCACCTCCGAAAACGGAAGGGAGGAAAGCCGCCAAAACACTCACCTAATCTTCTCAATGAGCTGGTCTTCCGGCAGCGACGTCTTGAGAAATTCGACTTGGTAGCCCTGGCCCTTGAGCATATCCCTCCCGGTCTCGTTGACGTTTTCCAGGAGCAGGATCTTGATGTCCTCGGTATTGAACGGCTTGAGCTGTTTGACCGCCGCCCTGAGGTCGAATCCCCCAGTCATGAAGCTGCCGTGGCCCGGGGGCGGCGAGTGGAAAGTGTTTGTCGGAGAAAGGCTCATGCTGTATGACACTGCCTCTCCCAGCGACGGTTGCACAATGTTTCTTGGGGCTGCCATCGTAAAAAGAGCAATTGGTCTAGCCAGCAGGGTGTCGTTTTCTTATTCAAGCTTTCTGGGCAGCGAGGGAATGTGTCAGTCTTCCTTCGGATTGTCACAGAAAGACCCCACGGTGGCCACGGTGGGGTTGCTTGCTGCTTTATAGCGGGGTTGAGTCACTGAATGGAAAATCTTTTGGGATGACGGCATGCGAGCCGCGCACATTTCATCCCCTGAGCCCCGAAGCTGTTAACCAAACAGCTGTTAGCCGGCCGGTCTCTTTTTTTCGTCAGCCTAGAGCAACTCGATTTCAACTCAGACTTACGTATACTTCTTCTCAAGAGCCATCAATTAGAGGCGTGAAAAGTTGCCCCACGTACTGGAAGACGAGGTTGTTACACTCAACACGTACCTGAATTCCGGTCCCGGGACCAGGTCATGCCCGTGCCGATGCAATCGAGTAATTGTTCTATTTGTTCACTCAATTCCGGGTTCCTGAGTTCCTTGGTCCTCTGGTTACGGCGATCAATCGAGATCCTGCCTGCACACTCGACACGATAAAGGCACAATAGAGCCGTCTAGGCCCACGGGTATCAGTCCAGTGTTGACCCGGTCAACGGGCCCACTGCCGAAGTTGCCTCATATTGCTTCACATAAGTACTCCGTAGTCGGACCTCAGTTAGGCTCGCCGTGCGAAATTCTGATTACTATTGCGTTGCGTCGCATAAGGCACCGAGGTCAAATTCTTAAAATCGCAGAGCCCAGCACCCAAGCCACCACCTAGCAGACACTCACCATTCCCCTGTACGGTCCGCTTTTAACTATCGTCTATGCCAGTGGGAGAGCCGCCAAGCACGGCTCGCAAAGTCAAACTCCCTCGGATAGCTTGTTGTCGAAAACAACCAAACGTCGATGCATGTATGCGCAGGTACCCCGAAAGACGTCCACCGAAACCGCTTGCAAATTCCCGACCATAGGGCCCCTAGGCTGGTCCTATAGCCCTGTGTTCACCCCTCAGGCAAGGGCCGTGCTCGGTTTGTTGTGGAATGGAGATTAAATGTGAAGAGACCCGAAAATGGGCCAGAGGCTCGTTCGCCTTGATTAAGAAGAATGCCAAACCGACATGTGAAAGAAGTCGTCACCCTTTAGCTCTGCTTGCACTCGGTGGGCTCGGGCTTGGGCTTGGAGCCATCCTCCTGACTTGAGTTAGCATGCGCGTTGGGAATCGGAAAATGATTCACTGTACCTCTTCCTCCTCAGACTCATCCTCGTCGTCTTGGTCCTCGCTGGCATCATCATCATCCTCATCGTCCTCCTCATCGAACTCGGCAAAGTCATCCTCATCCAGCTCCTCGAAAGCCAGAGCCTCGCCGGTAAACCAGTCGATCGCGCGCGGGATCAGCTTCTCCTTGATATCCTCACCCAGCTGGTAATCAAGCTCGAGGCGCTCCTCAATATCGGAAGCGGCATCGTCATCGTCCTCCATAGGGCCCGTGGGGGGGGAGAAGAAGTTGAAGAAGGACTCGGTCGGGACAGTCTTCTTAACGATGCGCGTTTGCTTGGTGGCTGCAATCGATTAGCAACCATGTTGAATGCCGAATCGGCCAAAGAAAATGCAAGAATACTTACTCTTGTTACGCTGCTTCTTCTGCTCAACACGAACAGTGAGGTCCTGGTTGGGCTTCCAGTCGATCTTGTCACCATCGGCGTGGTCATAGATGAAGTCGCCACCATATCCGTTCTCGTTCTGGTAGTAGTAGGTCTTGGTGATGGTCTTGTTGGTGAAATAATCGTTCTCGGCAAACTCGAAAATGAGACGGAAGCCAGGCTTGTCGAGATACTCCATACGGACATCGACCAGGGTCTTGAGAGCACCCTCGTCCCGATCGGTGATCATCTCGGCCAACGAGACCTGGTTCTTCATGGCGGAAAGCCAGAACTCGGGGATACCAGACACCTTCTTCTCCGACTCGGCAGGCTTTTGCTCCTTGATGGCGGCACCCTCATCTTCGTCCTCGTCCTCGCTCTCCTCACCAGCCTCGACTTGGTCGTCGGTGGGCTCGGTCTTGCCGTTGATGATGGCGGCACGCTGGTCGTAGAGTGGGGTGAACTTGGCGAAGTACTTCTTCTCGAGCTGCAGGACCTCCTCCTGGAACTCGGCCTCAAGCTTCGAGTGATCCTTCTGGATGCCCTTCAGGCCGGCAACGCGACGCTTCACCTCCACAGGAAGCGACTCGATGTAGCCCGACGATTTCCCGACCAGAGCGCCGAGGCGGCCCTGGATCAGAGAAGCAAGACGGGGATCCTTGGCGAAGATGGACGCGGCGGTTACACGATCCAGGTCCTCTGTCATTCACGGCGTCAGCAAGTGGCCATCGGCTGGGTAGTGGTTGGGCGACCAGTAGCGACCGGCGACTGACCTTCTTTGATGCTGGCAACGCCGGGCTGCTGGGCATGCGACGAGATGGGGGCAGCATTCGCAGGTGTGTTCTGGGGGGTACTGCAGCACACTTGGGTCAGCACGGCTTATCGCGAGCGACCCACGATGGGTCAGACTTGGGTTTGCCGAGAGAAAACCTACGGGGCAACCGCGGGGTCGGCCCGCTTGTTCTTGATGGGCTCGGCCATGGCGACTGATTTGGGATCGACGAGGGGATGGTTTTCGGTGATGGAGAGTAAGATCTGCACTCGACGCAAGAGCAGGCTGGATTGTGTGCACGGGAAGAGGTTGTAAAAATTCAGAAAGATGGATGGAGGATGGTCCGTGGTTAGGTTCCCTAGTGCTGAAATGTTGAGGGGAGGGGAAAAGCTACCAATGGTGGCCCTAGCAGAATTTGCGGGGCAACTGCTGCTTGTGCGGACTTCGAAGGCGACATGGGTCCCTCCAGCGATAACTTTTCTTGTCTTTCGGTATCGCTCGAACACTCAAATCTTTTGGCCTGGAATCATACGTCTATTCACGGGTCACATCCGACGACCCCACACCGTTGCCAGGCCGAGTTGACGTGGCAATCCCTTTAGCATTCACCCACCTACCTTGGCCGTCTTCGTCAGTGTTGCGGCCTTCAGATAGCGAGGCCACCGAGCCCTTCACCGCTCCACGACTGCTTTGTCATAACGAGGTTGCTGTGCATCGCCATCCGGCATCCACCGGGCCGTGAAAGTTTCAGGGATCAAAGAAATTTTCCTCGCCTCCCGCCCCACCTTGTCAAGGGCGAGCGCTGAGGCCTCGAACACTGTTCGGCCGTCTGAAGACTTGGGCCGAAGTGAGCATCAGCTCCCGGCCGCCCGTTCATAGTGTTGTATTGCGACCACGTGGGTGAAATTAGGTTTCACACCCGCTGAAGGGCCCATGGCTCCGATCCAGGAGCACTGATGTATCTATCATGGCTATGCTCTGTGCCCCAGAAGTTATTTCAAAAGTGTCCCTCAGATGACTCTTCTCATTGCAAGGGTGTAAGTCGTGCACGGAATAACGCTACAGTTTATGGATAGAGGCCGTGACGGCAATTGTTCTCCGAGCATAGTACAAAATACATAGGAGCAACTCAAGCAAACACAAAAAGAGATTTCATAGGTTTTATAATCACTGTCGTCATCTCTCTGTGGGAGTTCAAAGTGAGACCGCCAATCTCCAAACAGAACAAACCGATCATGCCTGATATCTGGAAAACAATCCTGGCAACTTTGAAAATCAATATCAACTCAACTATGCACGATTTTAATAGGCTAAACACCGTTGCAACTCTTCCAGTTGCTTGTTGTTGGGTTGGACTTTGGGCTGCTTGCCGCTGTCTGTACTGTAGCGAATCGGCGCCATTCCAAGGGGCCGGGACGCCAAGCCCCCAGGGTCGAACCACGAGCCAAGAATGCAACTACCGAGGTGCATCCGCGTATTGCTCAATCGAATCGACGTCATGTCTCATGGTCCGGAAGCTCCACTGCTCCATTTCCTCCGATCTCTGAAGTCGTGTTGGGGCGAGCCTGTGAGGATTGTGCGCCCATCCGAATAATCACGCTCTGTACCCAGCGCGGTTTTTCGAAGATGCAGACAGAAGCAATCGGTCTTCTATATCGCACCGAGTCTTTCTAAAGACGCCGACATGGACGGTCGCGATGATTTCGCCCGCGACGACCACCCCAGCCCGCCGGACGCGGGGCACGGGTCCGGCTTCTACAGTCTCAATGCGAACCAGAGCAGCGCCAGCATCTTTGAAGATGTAGAGATGGCGCACGACCAGGTCCGCTGCCGCTGCTCTCTCTATCTCTCCTAGCACCTACCTGCCCCTCCTCACTGCCGCTAACAAACACCACGCACCACTGCAGCTCTTTGCAGGCCCTATGGCCGAATCCCTCCCGACGAGCGTCTCTGCTTTCAGCCACCGCCGCGCCCGCGCCGGCTCGACGGCCAGCTTCTCCTTTTACAACGAGGAAGAGGACGAAGAGGAGGATGACGAGCTGGGGCGTCGTGGCTTGGGAAGCGGGCGACCCTCCGTGGACGATCTCGACGAAATGCCGTTTGAGGACGACGACGACTACTACGAGGAACAGGAGGAGGACTCCACTGATCTTGAGCAGAATGCTCCCGGCAACGACCATATCCTCCGTCGCCGGTCGTCGTCACGGTCCAGGCACTCGGTCCACAGCAGATTGCTGAGGCGGGACAGCGGGGTGTCGGCCGGCAGCGGCTACGGCGGGATCCGCCACAACCAGAAGGTGTACATGGTGAACGAGGATCTGTATATCGCCATATCGGGGTTCCGGACCAGTGCCGTTGGACTCGCCATCTACTTCCTGCTCTGCCTGGCTACCCTGGGGGTCGCCTGGCTTGTCTTCCGCTGGCTGCCGCGGTGGCATGTCAAGTTGGTTGGCACGCGATCGCCGCTCCACGAATGCCAATGGGTTGTTGTCGAGAATCAGTGGAACGAGATGACAATTCTGCACGTGGACTCGACGCCCTACGGCAGGTCGTTATCGACCGTGTTTGGGGCCCCTGGGAAGATGACGTCGTATCTGTTGGACGATGACCAGGACCCGATTCTGCAGGAACTCCGTATTATCAACTACCGTTACGTGCGATTTTACTTCCACCCTACGCAGGACAAGTTTCTTCTAGGCAACGGCTGGAAGGACCCCCTCTGGACGAACGTCCGGGAAATCCGCGCGGGCATCGACAGCGAAGAAAAGGGCCACCGCGATGTTGTTTTTGGCAGCAACCTCATCGACATTGAACAAAAGTCGATTTTCCAGCTTCTTGTTGACGAGGTGGGTTTTTTCACCAGGAGGCCAGAGGACACGGCTGACCGATTGCTCTTAGGCGTTCCATCCGTTCTATGTCTTTCAAATAGCCAGCCTGATTCTTTGGTCTTTGGATGAATACTACTACTACGCGATCGCCATCTTTCTGATGTCGCTCGGTAGTATTGTCACGACCCTCATAGAGACAAGATCTGTAAGTCTATTCCAGTCCTGGTCGTCAGGTGTAACGTCCCAAGCTGCTAACTCGGCAATCCAAGACTATGAAAAGACTTCGCGAAATATCTCGGTTTGAGTGTGATGTTCGAGTTCTTCGCAACGGCTTTTGTGCGTCTCTCTCTCCCCTTTCAGGTAGCTAGCCTGGCTGACAGGAGACAGGGCGGTATGTTGCTTCGAGCGACCTAGTCCCGGGTGACATCTACGAAGTCAGCGACCCGAGCCTCGGTCAATTCCCGGCCGACAGCCTTCTCCTCGGTGGGGACTGTATCGTGAACGAAAGCATGCTCACTGGCGAATCCGTGCCCGTGTCCAAGACCCCGGCAACTAGCGAGACTCTCCGAATGTTGGATTTGTCTGCATCCACTGCGGTCCCCGAAGTTGCCAAACACTTCTTATTCTGCGGCACCAAGATCATCCGTGCCAGACGGCCGCAGGAAGACTCGGACGAAGAAGCCGTGGCGCTTGCCATGGTCGTCAGAACGGGGTTCAACACCACCAAGGGCGCCCTGGTCCGCTCCATGCTCTTCCCCAAACCCTCAAAATTCAGCTTCTATCGGGACTCTTTCCGTTACATCTCTGTCATGGCCTGCGTGGCGCTCCTCGGGTTCACGGCATCCCTGGTCAACTTTATCCGGCTTGATCTGGAATGGCACCTCATCGTTATTCGCGCCCTCGATCTCATCACCATCGTGGTTCCTCCGGCCTTGCCTGCCACTCTTGCCATCGGAACCAACTTTGCGCTCGGACGACTAAAAGCCAAGCAAATATTCTGCATCAGTCCCCAGCGGGTGAATGTGGGCGGCAAGCTTGATCTGATGTGCTTTGACAAAACCGGAACTTTGACCGAAGAGGGTCTTGATATCCTTGGTGTGCGTGTTGTCTCGCGAGCCAAGAACCGTTTTACCGACCTCCTCACAAGTCCAGAGGACCTTGCTTCAGATCAGAATCTAACGGTTCAGGGCAAGGCGCATTCTGATACACAAACAGCAGCGCTCCACACAATGGCGACTTGTCATTCGCTACGGCTGGTGGATGGCGAAATGCTGGGAGATCCGCTCGAAGTCAAGATGTTTGAATTCACCAACTGGTCGTTTGACGAAGGGAACATGGGTGGCGGTGGCGCCGAGGATGAAGAGCAAGGGGCCCTCCACCCATCCGTCGCCAGACCACCGCCAACGCCAGCGGCCAAGAACCCGGCGAACGGCGTCGACCAAAGCTCTGGGCAAAACGTAAGCAGTTGTCCATATCCCGAACCACTCTTTCAGTTGCTAACATCTCGCAGCCTCTACTGGAGCTTGGCGTGTTGAAGTCGTTCGAGTTTGTCTCTCAACTTCGACGGGCCAGTGTCATTGTCAGAACCTTTGGCCAGCCGAGTGGGGACATTTATGTCAAGGGCGCGCCAGAGTGTATGCGTGAGATCTGCAGGCCAGAGTCTTGTACGTGGACCCAACTAGCAAACCATCAATGGACAAGGACTAACACACTCTCAGTCCCCACCGACTACGACGAGCTTCTGTCGCACTATACTCACAAGGGGTATCGTGTGATTGGATGTGCGACCAAACACCTCAAGAAGCTCAGCTGGGTAAAGGCCCAGAAGATGACGCGTCCCGAGGTAGAATCAGGTCTAGACTTTGTCGGCTTCATCATCTTCGAGAACAAGCTGAAGCCCACGACGGCCGCGGTCCTCAGAGAGCTTCTCGACTCAAACATTGGCACTGTGATGGTCACTGGCGACAACATTCTGACTGCCATCAGCGTGGCCAGGGAATGCGATATGATCAGCAAGACAGCGCACTGCTTTGTTCCCCGCTTCATCGAAGGCGACTCGAGGGACCAAAACGCCAGCCTGCAGTGGGAGAGCATTGACAACCAGGTCTATCGCCTGGACCCGAAGACGCTACTTCCCCTGCCGCCCCCGCCCGAGGAGGATGCGTCGCTGCCGTACGACATCTCCAACCTGCGCAACTACTCGGTCGCCGTGAGCGGAGACGTGTTCCGCTGGGTGGTTGACTTTGCGCCGGCAGAGGTAATGCGCAGGATGCTGGTCACCGGCAAGGTCTTTGCGCGCATGTCGCCCGACGAGAAGCATGAGCTGGTGGAGAAGATGCAGAGCATCGACTACTCGTGCGGCTTCTGCGGCGACGGTGCCAACGACTGCGGCGCGCTCAAGGCTGCCGACGTGGGCATCTCGCTCTCGGAAGCCGAGGCGTCGGTCGCGGCGCCGTTCACGTCGCGCGTGTTTGACATCCGCTGCGTGCCCGAGGTGATTCGCGAGGGCCGCGCCGCGCTGGTGACGAGCTTCAGCTGCTTCAAGTACATGAGTCTGTACTCGGCGATCCAGTTCACCTCGGTCAGCTTCCTGTACGCGTCGGCGTCCAACCTGGGGGACTTCCAGTTTCTGTTTATCGATCTGGCGCTTATCCTGCCCATCGCGGTCTTTATGAGCTGGGCTGGCCCGTACCCGGAGCTGTGCCGCAAGAGGCCGACGGCGGACCTGGTCTCGCGCAAGGTGCTCACGCCGCTGCTGGGTCAGATATACATCTCCATCCTGATCCAGGCACTGGTGTTTGTGGCGGTGCGCCGGCAGCCGTGGTTCATCCCGCCCGTCATCAACCACGACAAATCCAACATTGAGAACTCGGAGAACACGGCCCTGTTCTTGACGTCGTGTTTTGAATATATCCTGGCTGGGGTCGTGCTCAACGCCGGCCGCCCCTTCCGACGCTCTGGGTTGCACAACTGTGAGCGACCCCCCCTATTTTTTGTTGTTGTTTTAACATGAATTCTGGCTAACACGACATCAGGGCCGTTCGTCGCCACAATACTCACCACTCTCTCCATCACGCTGGTCATGCTCCTCAGCCCGCCTCGCTGGCTGTCAAAACTTATGCAGCTCACATATATCAGCTGGGATTTCTCCTTGTTGATCATGGGCCTTGGGGCGGTGTACCTTGGCCTGGCGTGGACAGGGGAGAATTGGGCGTTCCAGCCGCTCGCGGGGCTGATTGGGCGGTTGAAACAGTCGGTTTTCAAGCGGCCGAAAATCAGGAAACAGTACAAGATCATTCAGGAGCAGATGTTGTTTTAGATTAGACTTGGGAGGTTTGGCGCGTGGGACTGGAGGCTTGCTTCCGTAGCAATTGCATTCGGCATTAGATCTAGACTTGGGTACATGGCTGTGGGGTTCTACTGGTTTTGTTACATGGCGTTGTCCGTCCAGCGTGAGGGTACGGCAAGTAGCGTTGTCTTGTAAATTGATTTTCTAAGTCCCGAGTAAGCGCGGACCACAGTATAGCTAAACATGAGCCTGTCCCATCTTGATTTGAACCATACTCTTGCCTGGGAATGAACACGAAAAGGGCTGTGGGAGCATTGCTCCGTGCAGTTGACACTGGTGCCTCGGGATGTTGTGCCTTCTATCATCTCTTGTATGTCACCTATATCTACTGCGAGAGAGTTATGGACATCACCCTTCCCTGATTCGCGGGGACACCCGCAACACTGGTCAAGAAACATGGAAGCAGAAAGAGCTCTGACGCAGCCAAGTCATCGGGCAGTCTTCCCTGGTCGATTACGGGTCAGACGGCATTGTTTGAGCAAAGGAAACAGACGGCGGCATCTATTCTCAGCTGTCTGGAGGTCGGTACGCAAATCACGTTCTCGGCCTTGGTAGTTGCATCAAGAGGCCCTTCTGGTTTGCTTGTGTGCCGTATAGGCGGCAATATGTACAACGCTCCCCGCAGCGAACCAACCCCGTCTAGCTTTTCATCGTCGTGTTCAGTGATCCCACGGATGCTTCCAGCCCAGGAGAACCGGCCCTGCGGTGGTGGTGTTAGCAGCAGGTCTTTCGGAGACGGCGGGCGGGGGAGCGGAAGGGGTCGGTCGGTACCGTCTTTCTTTGCGCGGTAGAACAGCTGTGAGGGGGTTGGTTAGCTGGCTGGATAGCCCCAATGCCGTTCCATAGCGACGGAATGGGGAGCATACCCAGAACCACATTGTTGCGCCGAGGCCAGTGGCAGTGAAGCGGTAGAACCGCGAAACGGGGGGTTGGCCCGGCATGGTGTCCGCGGCTGCCTCTGGAAGGGAACTTGTTAGGGCCAATTGGGAAACAGCCGGGGAGATGGGTGTTGGCTGACGCTCTCACGAGTGGGATTGGAGGTGTGCGCGGTGGTGTGTGGAGGGGTTCGTCGCGGTCGAGCGAAATGCCGGTGGTGGACAGCTGTGACGAGAGCTGGAGTCGGCTGTCGTCCAGTGCTAGATGCCCTGGCAGTCCGTGCGTCACCAGCAAGGTGCCGGGTCTGTGCTTGGCTTGGCGCGTTCGCCTGTTCGCCATCGCGCCCAGTATTAACTTTCGTCTTCAGAACGGGAAGTGGAAGTCCGGGTCTCCTGTTGTGTGATTACTTCGAAAACCAACGCACAATACTACTACCTCCCCGCTTGTCATGTCGCTGATTATCCCCGGTTGAGGAGTTCGGCGCTTTTTATCTCTCCTCCCCTCTCGCCATTCTCTTTCCCTCTCTTCCATTTCGTTTCTAGCATTGCCAAGACCACGCGGCGCAACGAACCGACAACGATCGACCTGTTCGGCAGGAGAACCGACAACGGCCCATCATGAGCATACTCGACTCCCGGGAAGTCGGCAGGGCGCTTTCTCCCCGCAGCTTTGCTGTGGCCCACCAGCGGCCGAATAATAGCTTTCTGGGATGCTCGAGGATCACAGACTACGAGGTTTTGGGCAAGATCGGCCAGGGCACCTTTGGGTTCGTCTCCCGGGAATACACCGTGCCTTGTCCACCACTGACCTTCCTCCCAGCGAGGTCCATCGCGCGCGATCAAAAAGAACCGGTGCTCTGGTTGCCCTGAAGAAGATCATCATGCACAACGAGAAGGATGGCGTTGGTGCCCCTCCCATCGGCTTGCCCAATGCGCCTCTCTCTGACAGTCTTGCAGTTTCCGATCACAGCCCTCCGAGAAATCAAGCTGCTGAAGCTTCTGTCCCACCCAAACATTCTGAAGTTGGAGGACATGGCGGTCGAGTACCCGGCGGCGAAGATCAGCAAGTCCACCTTTTCAAAGGAGGTCGTGCCTCAGCCCTATGCTAATACGCTCTCCAGCCGACAAGCGGAAGAGGCCTATTATGTATATGGTCACACCATACATGGACCACGATCTGTCCGGTCTGCTTGATAACCCCTCGGTGCACTTTACCGAGCCCCAGATCAAGTGCTACCTGTTTCAGCTGCTCGAGGGTCTCAGGTACCTACATGCGAGCCACATCTTGCATAGAGACATGAAAGCCGCCAACCTCTTGATCAACAACAAGGGCATCCTCCAGATTGCCGACTTTGGCCTCGCCAGACACTACGAGGGAGAGGTGCCGAAACCTCACCAGGGCGGTGGCGAGGGACGTCGCGATTACACGAACTTGGTGGTGACGAGGTGGTACCGGCCGCCCGAGCTGCTGATGCACCTGAAACGCTACACAACCGCTATTGACATGTGGGGTGTCGGGTACGAATCTCAAGCCAATACCCCAAGTACCGTGCTAACCCTCCACTAGATGTGTGTTTGGTGAGATGCTCGTCGGGAAGCCCATTCTCGCCGGAAAATCCGACGTCGCCCAGCTGCAAATAATATTCGAACTCTGCGGGACTCCCACAGACGAGAACATGCCCGGCTGGCGATCACTCCCGGGCGCAGAAGGCCTGGTCCTCCCTCCCAAACCAGGAAACCTCTCCCAACGGTTCAGAGAATACGGCTCCGGCGCCATCTCGCTCCTCCGAGAACTCCTCAAGCTCGACTGGCGAAGCCGCATCAACGCCATCGACGCCCTGCAACACCCCTACTTCCGCACCGCCCCCTTCCCCGCCAAGCCCCACGAACTCCCCTCTTTCGAAGAAAGCCACGAGCTCGACCGCCGGAAATTTCACGACCGCCGCGCCGCGCTGCCCCCGGCTCCCAAGGGCGGCACCGTCGGTCGCGGGCCCCACGACGGCCCCAACGACGGTTTTGGCAGCCGAAACGGCATGAACGGTCGCCCCGGCGGCGGCGGCGGCGGCGGTGGCGGTGGTCGCTACGGCCGCAACAGCCGCGGCCCCACCGAAGAGCGCATCCCCGCATGGTCCCGAGACCGCGGCCTACCACCGCGGCCGCCCCTACCAGCGTCCGCCGACGGCAGCGGCGACCACACGGACCTGTATCGCGACAGGAGCGACCGCGCCGGCAGCGGCAGACCACCCCGCGGCGGCGGCGTCGGCGGCGTCGTTGGCGGCGGCTTGCCACCAGTGTTGGGCGGCCCCAACGTCGACACGTACATACCCAGCTACGACCGGGACGCGGCGCCGCCGAGGCGGGACGACAGGCGGCGTCCGCCGCTGCCGAGGGACGAGCGGGATGAGCTGCCGCCGCGGCGGCACGAGTGGGACCGGGATCGGGACCGGGATCGGGATCGGGATCGGGATCGTGACCGGAGACGGCCGCCCGTGGTGGATTACGATGATCGGGCGAGGGCGAGTCGGACGCGGAGTCGTAGCCGGTCGCCGATTCGGGAGCGGGAGAGGGACAGGGAACGGGACAGGGACAGGGACAGGGATAGAGAGCGGGATATGTATCGCAGATAGTGACTGTGGTTTGTTCTCGTGGTGCTCGATACCGTTTCGGCCGCCTGCCTGGCTGGCATTGGGCGTGTGAGGGTTGGCACTATTTGAGCAGGAGTGGGCAATGGAGGGAAAGGGGCCTGGATTTGATCTCTACTGTGGAATGTACAACCACTGGCCCGGCGTTAAGGAGACTCTAACCGGATGGATGGCTGGTGCGCAATGCGTTCTGCACAGCCAAGCGATATTTCAAATGGCAATGGACTTGGGACAACGGCTTGCAATGCACCTTCGCTGTGATCCTGCACCTATGATATACTACCCTTCATTTACAGTTTGTCCTCGACCGCAAGCGCCCCAACTGAAAGCATACCCGCAGCCAAGCCAACCTAGGCCAACCCAAGCCAATATATACATACTCACGAAGTACTCTGCGACGTGGACCCTATATCCGTCTCCTATTCAGAATCCTCCTCCTGAATCGTCTCCGACACCAGACTCCCGGGCGGCGTCCTACGCCGAGCCAGCGCCATTGGGGGCACCGGCACCATTCTGGGCCTGACCATGATGGGCCGCCCCGAGTTTGGGCTGTAGGCCGGGTTTGAACTACTGTGACTGGCTGTGGGGTAGGAGTAGACGGGCTCGCGGAAGTAGATGTCCGGTTTCGCCACCTTGTAATCGCGGTGGACATCACCGTTGTTGTGGTGGGTTGATAGTTGGACTTCATCAGTCGCGGGTTGGGACGGTCGGAACAGGGAGGAGATGAATTGGGCGATGCTCGCGACGAACACGGTGAATAGCGCGACAAAGCTGCCAGTCGTGATTCCTATCAGGATAGCGTTGCCGAACTGGGGTTTGAGGTTAGACACGATATGGGCGGTGGCGCTTGGTTGGTACATGTACATACCCACTCGATCAATGGCTGGATGGAGATGTTAGGACCAGGGTTGTTGGGTGGGGGGGGGAGGAGGGGGTGTGCTTGCCTGTACTTCGGCCAAGATGGCTACAGCCAGTCGCAGAGGTGAGGTGAGGATGTGGAAGCAGAAGAAGACGGGGGCGAGCATGAGCGATGCCAACCCCGTGAGAACGCCGATCCAGTACTGGGCAATCCAGTAGATGAGGGTGGCCCCGACAACAATCATGCCGGGGATCCACTCGGTAAAGAAGCTGCGAAGGCCGGACATTATTTGGGCGCCGTGGCCAATTAGCTCCTGGGCTCCAACGTCCATCATTAGCAAGACGTGCAAGTCAGCCGGTTACTCGTTTTGTTGAAGAGCAAATGTTGAGTTGCTCAAATGTTGCTTGCGAGGATGTGCAATGGATGCTGCATCTAGGGTGGAGAGGCTCATAGCCAATGAGGCCAGAATATGCGAGCAATTGGGCTGGAGGGGTGAACTGAACACGCAAATCACTGCTGGGGACCGAATGAAGCTCACTTGGCCTGTCTGGTATGTGGATGGTGGATGGAGATGGGAGTCCGGTGCCGCGGCGAGTGTTCTGTGGCTGCAGAGAGTTTGGCGATTTTTGGCCCAGCGCAGAGACGTACATAGACTCGAGGGAAGGAATGATTCGGGCGCCGTCGGTGCCTCATGGACACTTTATACCCTCCATTCTGAGCTGCCCCTTCCTGTGCTTCCTCTGGTATCTTTGATATCTCGAGGGCATATGTAATGTGCAGGAACGGGCATGTGTTGGAGCAGGGACAACCATGTCTGACGTCGTTCGCCATCACCAATCAGTGTGTATGAATCGAGTTCTAGCCCCGATTCATGCATACTTTTCTGAATTCGCGATTATCATCCAATTCCCGAAGTCCCATCATTGTATTCAGCAACAAGAAGGCGTCGATTCCGTCTATTCTGAACGATAACCCCCCCCCGGCCTCTTCTCCGTCTCTTCACCGGGATAGATCTCAGCCGTCGCAACAACCATACAACTCGCACCTGCACACCACCCGGCACCTCGCTCTCAACCCACCAAAACCCAACCTCCATCCAACCCACCCACTCACGCACTCACTCACTCACCACCATCACCAACCATGTCCCCCACCGCAATGGACATGGACATAGCCCCAACCACCACCACCACCACCACCAAAACCCTCACCCTCGCCACAGCAACCCTCGCCCGGCCCCCCTTCGCCTACGCCCACCTCTCCCTCGCCGCGCAACAACCCCCCACCCTCACGCTCGACGCCCTACAAGCGCGCTCCTACCTAACCGCGGCCCTGAGCCAATTCCTCGGCGCGACCGGCACCGCCATCCCCCTCGACATCCTGCTCGTGCAGGACGCGTCGGTCTGGGTGCGGGTGCCGGAGCCGGATCTGGCAGCGTTCGCGGCGGCGGTCACGGCGTTTCCGGGGATCGCATCATCGCCTGCGGCGGGGCCCACGATGCTGCTGCATCTGAGGGGGTCGGGGAACTGGCTGGGGAGCTTGATCGGGCGGGAGGAGGAGGGTCGGTTGTGGACGGCTTGAATGTCTTATGTATGGACTTTTGAGGGGCAATTTGGGTTGTTTTTTACTTGTTGGTTTGGTTCTATGTCTCGCTACCTTCCATGTCTACATTGTAGAGATCTAGGTGCCTTTTTGGGGCTGTGAGGCCGGCAAAGGCGGCGGCAGCATGTGGCTTGTGCACAGCTTTGCGAGCCGCGGCAGCGATGCTTGCCGCTTGCCATGCATAGCTCGGGCTGACCACAGTCCAGGCCATTTCCTTCATCCGCGAGAGCCGACTGCAGGTGATCGGCCTAGACGCCAAGGCTCTGGGGCAGATGGACCCAAGGAGTGTGCGGCAATCTTTAGATCCCGAGCGGGAGCTCATCTGGTCTGCATTCCTCCACATATATCCCGCCACAGATTACATGAGGGAGGACATCAAGGAGCTATTGGCATAGGCCTGAACCGGCGTTAGCACTACGGCACGAGACGCAAGACGTGCGGGGGGACTCACCATGGGCTTAATGTTGGGGTGGGGGACAGCATCAAACTGAGAGAACCTGAGCTTATAGTCGGGCCCAATGTTGATGTATGCTCCCCTGTTCTCTGTCATGTCGCAGTACCTGGGAGCCGAGAAGACTACATATTATGTTAGCACCGCCCCGAGCTGGTCTGGGTACTGGAATAGAACTTACTCGTGATGCACTTCCCGTCGTGCTCCTCTTCGTACCCGGCCATCCTGACCTCGTGACTCCGGATAATCGCCTCCAGGCCGTTCTTCTCACAGAACCGCTTGGTGACATCTGGGCCAAACTGCATGCCCACGCCGCGCTTGCTTGGGCCTCTGCCTGGCTCCGTCTGGGGGTCCGTCCACAGCATCTCCATCATCAGGCCGGCCTGGCCAGGCTGCCGCTGCTTGTGCCGATCCAGTTTCCGGATGTCGTCCAGCGTTATGTTGTCGTCGGAGAAGAGACCGCCGTGGAGCACAAAGTACTTGTGACCAATCAACGTCGCCAGCGGCAGGGCCGAGAAACTTTCCGAGAATAGCTTGAACACCCTGGCCCCGTATTGTCAGCAGTCGGGACTGGGTTCGGGGATATCGCCAGGACTCACCGCTCGTTGTACTTGGCCTTGCACTCGCCCTCAAAGCCATATGCCCTGTTCATGTCGTCTGTCTCGTGGTTGCCGCGGTTGATAAAGAAGGACTTGGGCCGCAACCACTTGTTGGCATAGAGCAGGAGCGCAATCTCGGTCGACCAAGAACCCCGGTCCACAAAGTCGCCGTTAAACAAGTACCAATGCTTCTCACTAGGGGTACCGTTCAGCCGGAACAACTCCATCAGATCAAAGTATTGGCCTAGACGCAACCATTAGTATCCGGCCAACAGGGAGCAATAATACGCGGGCCAGGCTCACCGTGCGTGTCACCGCAAACAGTGAGCTCCACATCCTTGGGAATGTCGATCTCGACCATGGTGGGCTCGTCGTAAACAAGCTTCTTGACGGCAATGACGATTTGGTAGACATATTTCTTGTGTAGTGTCTTGCCCTTCTTGAACCTCTCCGTCATGTCGTCGATGAACTCCTGCGTCATCTCGGCGCCTAACCGGGCGCCATCATACGAATCGTCGACGGCAATCGAGTCGACATCGAGCCCCGACGATGCCGACGGCTCGTCTCCGACATCGATGGCGGCAAAGAAGGCGAGCTGCCGCACAACCTTCTCGCACTCGACCAGCTTGAGCTTGGCATCCTTGTTGCTCGGGTCGATCTTGACACATGTCTTGAAATCCTTGACGGCGTCCTTTGGCCTCAGAATGGCGGCATATGCGGTCGCACGGCGGTAGTAGGCCTAGAGTTCGCGGAGCCGTCAGCCTCGTGCAGCCTGCAGCGGCTCGAACCGATAGGGTACGGGACTGCGCACCTTGATGAAGCCTGGCCTGAGTTCGATGGCTCTGGTCGCGTCTCTGATCGCATAGCCGTACGCTTCCGTCTTGAGGTAGGCCTAGACGGATATGTCCTGTTAGTCACGCGACCCGACCGGCCGGGGTGCGACGAAGGTCCACGGCGGGACGGACCTGGGCTCTGTTGGACCAGTAGGCGGGGTCCTTGTCGTTCAGCTCGATGGCCTTGGAGTAAAAGTCGATGGCGGTCGGCCAGTCATGGGCAGCAAAGGCCTTGTTGCCCTGGTTCTTGAGGTCATTCGCCTTATCCTCGGTAGTCGCCATCCTCTCTAATTTGTGGTCGCGGCCTTGGATGTGCGTATGTACATGCGGCGGGGCCTTGGGGGAAACAAGAATCTCGTGGCAGTTCTGGGGAACCTCCGGGCCGTGGAAAAGCCTGAAGAGTAAAATAAAGTACACCACAGGGGCCAAGAAACCTGGGGGAAAGATGCGATGCGGGATCCTTCGAGCTGCATGCGCAAATTGGAGGTCTCGAGCCTAGGCCCACAGAAGAACCATCGTCGGCCATGATCCTGATAACGACATGCAGCACCCCGCATGCTTGTAGGCGTTAGTGTCGCTGTCTGTCACTTATCGGTCACCGAGCAGGGATGTCACTCAGATAAGGCTGGATTTAGGGTTCGATAGGCGGCGGGCCAGACACAGGTCGTTGACGGATTTAGGTCAGCTTGGTGGATTGCACATTCCTAGTCCACCGATCACCGATCACTGAGCCGCGCCTGCAACATCAATATGCTCCCAACTTTGCACTGCCCAGTAGACCCTAGAGATCGGCGCCCCATGCCAGCCCAGGCCCATGCTGCTGGTTCTGGGATCCCACGTGGCATGATCCTGACCGTCGCTCTTGGCAGTTGTCTGTAGAGCACACGACTGTACTCTGTATACGGAGTATGCTTCACAAAGCGCTCCACGGCGGAGAGCATTGCTATATCCACCAACTCCAACAGATGATACCAACTCTTCCCGTTCACCTCGGGTAAAATTACGGCAGGTTGCTACCTGGCCCTTGTCCTTTCAGCTTCATCATCACTGTCATCCATAAACCCCTCCTCCAGACTACCACAGAGTTAGCATCCGAACACCTTGCAGGATAGCCGTCTAGACTGACTCTCTACTTAGTCTGCGCGTGCTGTCGACGGTATGATCCCCCCTCTGCTGATCCAATACCCTCCTTGCAATCAACTCGTCTACGTCGCCAAGTTCCTCTCCGCCATCCGAGTCGAAGGAATTGCGCTCTGCCACGACGAGGCGATCCGACACCCTAGCCCTCCATCTCCACGCCGACGGCATCACGAAGCCTGACAGCGCGCCTTGTATCCGCGCCCGTATTGACAGTGTCCGGGTTGATATTGTTTCGAGTGGGAGGTATTGGCTGTATCGGTTGCGGTAATGCTGCCAGAAGGGGACCACGGCGAAGGTCACGACGAGGAAGATGATGAGCGAGATGAGAGCCGGGATAATCAGCGTCTGGGAAAGGCTGTGTTAGTCGCAAGACCCATCCCATCTTCCATTGGAGTTGGCTGGCTGGCGCGTACCTTGACGGCGGAAAATGTAGTGCCCATGGCGACGGGTTGAGCGCGACGACAGCTTCACCCTCTCGTTGGTTCCAGGGCGCCACGAAACGGAGGGCCTGTTTGGCTGCCTGGCAATCGGGCAGGCGTTAGGACGGATGGAATGCCGTCGCAAGAATCGCTAGATGGAGCCCGCCAAGTTGAGCAAGGCCGGTTTCTCGCAAACGTCGGCGTGATGCAAAAGACCAAATGCTGTGTTCGCAAGGGCCGGCACACGATATGCACGTTCGCTCGCTTTGGTGTCCCTCGCTTTTGACAGCTCGTGCAGGACGTATCCAGAGTCCAGACTGAATCTAGTGGTGGGTGTGGTGTGGGTGGGACCTGGAAGTGGGTGTGGTTTGGTCTGTGCACATGTACAGTACATATCTGTGGGCCCAATCTTCTTCTCTCCTGCTGCTGTAATTCTTGAACTGCGACGATGGTTTGAGAGAAGACAACTGGTCGAATCAACAATAATAAGATGCGCGAGCAACTACCTGAGGTTGGTGAGATGATTTCACCCTTACCATGAGCCATTTGCCCTCTGGAGGGATGAAACGGCCGAAACGGCATCAAGTATATACATGTTCATGTTTGTCGCAACTTGCGCAACAAGCTCAGGCTGCTAACACTTGTACGCCAGGAATCTCTCTTGTAAAGGGCGAGAAGAAAGCTTAGACCAACAAGTAGGTGGATTGAGTTCAAACAAGATTGCGATTGATATTCTTATGTAGGCCAGGAAATGAGACATCCGTATTTTAGTTGGGCTCCGGAGAATATAGCACGACTTGCACTACCGATATTTGTTAGCGAGAGGTGACTGATACAACACGGCCATCTGCCTTATAGTCATGCGCTGGTTGCGCGATAGAAAGAGGTACATAGTCTCTGTTACAGACAGGTAGGGTTCTGGAGGAAGCGGGTTAGACTGGTCTCTGCTCCGTATCACAGACCAAATCGCACAAGAGCATCACGATCTTGGATTGTTTGGCTGGGCGCAGCTGGCCAAGGTGGGGACAAGCTCCTTCACGTGCTGGAGTCAGCGTGCAGCGGCTGTCCTCGGTCTGTCCTTGTGTCTGTATCCGTACTCCGTATGTTCGGCGCATCCCTCGATAAATCTGCTGCGCGACCAAGAGCGCAGCGAAACAAAAGTAATGGCCCTCGGACGCAAGATCATTGATGGCAGTAGTCAGCCTTTGGATGTCGAGAAACGTGCCTGCGCCTTTCAGTGCCGCTGCCCCTGCAGCGGGTCAAGTGCCAACGCTTCCGCTGTGGTCCCCTGTCCCTCTGCCTGTGGTTGAATGTTAAAACCCCAGGGGCGGGTCCGGACTAGGCCCATTTGAGACAGCGGACCCCTTTGTCGGCCAGTCCTGTTGCTTATCGATTCTGAGATCCTGCAATTGTGCTGGTTGGTGCTCACGGGGTATCTCCCAGCACAACATCGCATTCATCATTTCCAAGGCTGCTCTGCCGGCCCAGAAGCTCGTAGGACATCCAGGAGGTGTTCGCCGGACCTTTCCACCGCTCTTCCAATTCCGGGGCCAAACCACGCGTTCCTCGGCCGCCGCACTCCCCACATCGCAAGGGAGCTAATCAAACCAAACCTGCCGGGAACTGTCCTCCCCTACCTGGCAAGGACCGACATTGGCGATTTATTCTCCCAGACGGCCTGACACGAACAACAACGGTGGGGCCCCCTGTTCATAACCAACCCACACCCCCAGCATGTCGGCGATCGCACTGCGTTGCATGAGCCAGATATTGTAGCCCGTGTGTTAGGGTGCCATTGAACCCCCCGGAGTGCTATCGACGAGTCCTCGTGCTAAACATTTCCCGATTTATGCGCAGACGCATACACCCCTGGCGCTGCGACTCGCTACATTCCGAACCCCAGTCTCCCAGGACCATGATGCGATGCGCCTTGGGATCGAGACACCGAGTCCATTGACGGCAGTATCCCCGATTTCCACGCGTCCCGAGTCGGCCCACTTCATCCGCGCATCGATCGACGGCTGCTTGTGACGGCATCACGGAAAACAAAACACTGGCGGCTTGCTGCCCGCCGCGCGATCGAGATCACCATGTCCGCCTTCGACAAGTCCCGGGCCTCGAGCGGGAAAGCCTCCTCCTTCTTCCACCGATCCAAGAACAAGGTCGACAAGGACAAGGACAAGGACAAGCGAAATACAGGCGATGACGGCCGACACTTGGCCCCCGACCACGACGCCTCGGGCTCCGTAAGCTCACGCTCATCGCGCCACCAACGAGAATCATCCGTTATATCATTAGACCGCCCCAGCTCCGCCGAGTCTGGCATCAACACGATGGCCGGCGTCATGACTTCCATCCCCTACGACAGCGCCCACTCCGGCCGGCGCTCGCCGGCGCCCGTCGAATATTTCCCGAAGGGCGATCAGATACCCCTACGGAGAGAGCCACTACCGCATCAGCTAAACAAGGCGACGAGTGACTTCCACCAATATCCCACTTTTGATCCGGCCTCCATCCGGCCCACCAGCCCCTACCCCTCCGGGCCGCGCCCACCACCCCACACGTCCGGTATCACCATGGCCACCACCGGCCGCCAGGCCGCATACCAGCAGTGGGGTCAGTCGAAGGATACTGTCGCCGGATCCACAAACTCCCGGTACAACTCGGTCCTGAGTTCCGGAGGACGCAGTTCCGCCGACAACTCGAGCATCCTGTCGGGGAATGGAGGATCCCACTTTGAACCAGCCCCGCCGAAACGCTCGTCCAGAATAGGACTCCCGAGTGCCTCGTCACAGTCCTCATTTCTGTCTCCCCACTCGCCCGGGAATTCGAACCGTTTGGCCAAGTTCCCGTCGGGATTTCAGACAACCGATGGCTTCCAGTTCCCCAAGCCCGACGATGACAACGTCATTGAGCAGATGTTCCTCGCGTTGATGCAAAAACGCGGATGGCACAATCTTCCGGACCAGGCCAAACGCCAAATGGTGGCATACCCCGCGTCCAAGAAATGGACCCTCATTTATCAGGACCATCTCGCTGAGTGGCAGGGAGACCAGAAGCGCCGGCACACGGCCAAGATTGGCCAATATAGCAATGTCGATTTCACCCAGCTGCCGGATGAGGAGGGCAGCCCCGAGTGGTACGTCCGCAAGGTCATGGAGAACACGCTAGACACCAAGGGACTGGGGAGCTTGGAGGTCAACTTGCGGACGCAGCAAATCGGCTGGGTCAAGCGCTTCATCGAGTGCCAAGGTCAGGTAGCCCTGACCAACGTCCTCATGAAGATCAACCGCAAGACCGGCATGGGCCCGGTGACGGACTCGGCGAACGGAGACAAGAACCTCGACCGGGAGTACGACATTGTCAAGTGCCTGAAAGCCCTGATGAACAACAAATTCGGCGCAGACGATGCTCTGGCCCACCAGCCGGTCCTTGTGGCCTTGGCCACGTCTCTCATCTCGCCGCGGCTCACGACGAGGAAGCTTGTCAGCGAAGTCTTGACCTTCCTTTGCCATTGGTCCGAAGGAAAGGGGCATGTGAAGGTCATTGAAGCCATGGATGTTGCCAAGAACCAGCAGGGCGAGAACGGCCGCTTCGACGCCTGGATGCGTCTCGTCGAGGTCACCGTCGATGGACGGGGAAAGATGGGCAGTCTTGTGGGCGCAAGCGAGGAGGTGCGCAGCGGCGGCATTGGCATGGAGAACCTGTTGATGGAATACGCCGTGGCGACGCTCATCTTGATCAACATGTTGATCGACGCCGCGGAGAAGGACCTTCAGATGCGTGTGCACATCAGGGCCCAGTTCACCGCATGCGGCATCAAGCGCATGCTGAACAAGATGGAGGCCTTCCAGTACGACTTGATCGACAAGCAGATTGAAAAGTTCCGATCCAACGAAGCGATCGACTACGAGGATATGCTCGATCGGGAGAACAGCAGCATCAAGGACAGCGTAGAAGGGGAGGTCAGGGACCTCAACGATCCGGTCCAAATCGTGGATGCGATCCAACAGCGACTCAAGGGCACCAAGACCCAGGACTACTTCATCTCGGCTCTGCAGCATCTGCTCCTCATCAGAGAAAACGACAATGAGGAACGGCTCCGCATGTTCCAGCTGGTGGACTCGATGCTGAGCTATGTAGCCATGGACCGCCGGCTGCCGGACATGGACCTCAAGCAAAGCCTCAACTTCACCGTCCAGAGCTTGCTTGACAAGCTGCACACCGACTCGGAGGCCCGCCAGGCCTTTGATGAGGCCACCGAGTCGCGGCAGATTGCTGAGGCGGCCATGTCGGAGAGGGATGAGCTGCGAGAAAAGATAGCATTGGGCGCTGATGGGCTTGTTGCCAGGCTCCAGAAGCAGATCGATGAGCAGGAGAGGTTCATGGATGCTCAACGGAGACAAACCGAAGGGCTAAAGTCCGAGTTGGAAAGCCTGCAGATGGTCCGGGCAAAGGAGGCACAACGGTATGAGCTGGAGATGCGCGAGCTGTATCTCATGCTTCGCGACGCCCAGGATATTGCCGCCTCCAATGCTGCCAAGGGGGCGAAGCTTGGCGACGAAGATACTGCTCATGTGCAAGGCATTCTGGACCGGGACCGGTTGATGGAGCGTCTTCATCTGCAGCTCGAGCGGCAAAAGACCGTGTACAAGCTTGAGGGGAAAGTCTGGGGCGAAACCATTGGGCCCTCAGACAAGCTGCGAGCCTTGCGGGAGGAAATGGATGGCTTCGGGGATGCCGGCCTCGGCGCCGACGGTCCGCCCAGTGACTTCACCAACAGCATGCTTGGGAGCGTCCGTAGGTCGGCGCGCATCCCAAGGAAGCCCGTACGCTCTCGTGTGGAGCCGGTCGAGGGTGTCGTGGAAGAGGACGAAGAAGAGTCACTGGAGGACGAGGAAGGTGTCATTTACGAGAAACCTCGGCTGGTCGAATTCAAGCGGCCGGTCATGGATCCGACGAAAGCCACCGGCATGTTCAACGAGCTCCAAGACAAGATCAAAAGGTACGACGGCAGCGATTCGGAGGAAGGGGCGGGTGTCACCACCGGGCCATCTCACCCGAGTCTGGAATCACAATCTCCTGTCACGCCCAGCGAGAACGAGCCTCCCAAGATCAAAGTCACAGACACCACTCCAGCGGCGCCTGCCCCGGCGGCGTCGGCCGGACCACCTCCCCCCCCGCCGCCGCCTCCTCCCCCGATGCCATTTCAAATCCCAGGTGCACCTCCACCAGCGCCTGGGATGCTCACGGTTGGACCCCCGCCTCCTCCCCCGATGCCATTTCAGATCCCAGGTGCGCCTCCACCAGCGCCTGGGATGCTCACGGGTGGTGGACCCCCGCCTCCTCCACCCCCGCCTCCTCCTATGCACGGCAGGCTTCCTGGTGCGCCGCCGCCGATCGGAGGCGGGCCTCCTCCACCACCTCCACCACCTCCACCCCCGATGCCTGGCAAGCTTCCCGGCGCACCTCCTCCGATAGGTGGTGGGCCGCCTCCGCCACCACCACCACCACCACCGCCCCCTATGCCCGGCGCCATGGGGGGTATGCCCCCTCCACCGCCGCCTCCAATGCCTGGAGCGGGACTGTCAGGCCACTTCTTATCCCGGCAAGATCAATTCGCTTCAGCACCATCTCTCGGTCTGTCGATTGCTCGGCCTAAGAAGAAGCTCAAGGCTCTCCATTGGGAGAAGGTGGATACACCACTCACCACTCACTGGGCCGCGCACACGCCCTCGGCCGAAGAGAGGGAAGAAAAGTATCTTGAGCTTAGCAAAAAGGGTATTCTCGACGAGGTCGAGAAGCTGTTCATGGCAAAGGAAATTAAACAGCTCGGCCAGGGGACAGCCAAGAAGGACGACAAAAAGCAGATCATCTCGAACGATCTGCGGAAAGCCTTCGGTAAGTGTCTTGTATATGAATCTCAACACCATGACACGGAGATGCTGACCATGCGCAGCGATTGCCCTCGCCAAATTCTCGCACAGTTCTGTGGAGAGGATAGTGCAGATGATCATTCACTGTGACAATGATGTACTTGACAACCCTGTGGTTATGGACTTTTTGCAAAAGGGGGATCTCTGCAATATCCCGGACAACACCTCCAAGGCCATGGCACCATACAGCAAGGACTGGACCGGCCCAGAGGCCGACAAGGAGAACCGAGAACAAGATCCAGCCGAACTCACCAGGGAAGACCAGATCTACCTGATGACAGCCTTCGAATTGCATCACTACTGGAAGAGCAGGATGCGGGCTCTCGCACTGACGCGCAGTTTCGAGCTCGACTACGACGAGATCACGGAGAAGATGCGCCAGGTGGTCGGCGTATCCGAGTCACTGCGGGACTCGGTCTCTCTGATGAACGTTCTCGGCCTGATCTTGGATATCGGCAATTACATGAACGATGCGAACAAGCAGGCCCGCGGCTTCAAACTGTCCTCACTTGCCCGGCTGGGCATGGTCAAAGACGACAAGAACCAGTCCTCGCTGGCCGATCTCGTCGAGCGCATCGTCCGCAACCAGTATCCGGAGTGGGAGAACTTTAGCGATGACATCTCTGGCGTGATGACGGCGCAAAAGATCAATATCCAGGCGCTGCAAGGGGACGCCAAGCAGTACATCGACAACATCCGCAACGTGCAAATGTCGCTCGATTCGGGTAACCTGTCAGACCCCAAGAAGTTCCACCCGCAGGATCGCGTGGCGCAGATTGTTGGGCGCTGCATGAAGGACGCGCGGCGCAAGGCCGAGCAGATGCAGGTATATCTGGAGGAAATGGTGCGCACGTACAAGGACATCATGGTGTTCTACGGCGAAGACCCCACCGACGACAACGCGCGCCGCGACTTCTTTGCCAAGCTGGCGCTGTTCATCTCGGAGTGGAAGCGGTCGCAGACCAAGAACGTGTCGCTCGAGGAGCAGCGCCGCAAGAACGAGGCGTCGATGAAGCGCAAGAATGCGCTCAAGGCGGCACAGCAGCAGACCGAGGTCGGCGTCGCCAGCCCGACCAGCACCGGCGCCATGGACAGCCTGCTCGAGAAGCTCCGTGCGGCCGCGCCCCAGGCCCGCGACCAGCGAGACCGCCGCCGCCGCGCCCGCCTCAAGGACCGCCACCAGGTGCGCATCGCGTCTGGCCAGAACATCCCCGACGCCGACCAGCTTGCCGCGCTAGACGCCACCTTGGCCCCTATCCCGACCGCTGGGGCAGAGGTGGACGCGGCGGACGAGGACGGCGCCGCTGCAGCCAAGCACGAACCAACCCCCAGCCCGACCATCAAGGACGCCGAACTCGCAACCGCCGGGGTGGTGGCAGGTGGGGGAGGAAGTGGCGGCGGAGGAGGAGGAGGGGAAGACGATGTCGCGGCGCGGGCCGCGATGCTGCTGCAGGGGATGCGCAGCGGCGTGGACGGCGGCGACGACCCGGCCGACGCGGAGAAGCGGGAGTCGCTGCGGAGGTCGCGGCGGCAGACGGCGGACGAGGAGAGGAAGATGAGGCGGCGGCGGCGGGAGATGGCGCAGTCGACCACAAATGGCGACTCGGCGGCGGCGACGCCCGGGGACGGGAGTGGAGAGGCGCCGCCTACGCCGGGGCCGGAGGAGATGGCTGCTGCGGTTGCCGCTGCTGCTGATGCTGTGGCGGCGGCTGGGGTGAATGGGGTGGAGTAGAGTAGGAATCGTGGGGGGTGGGGGGGCGGTGGGCGCGGGGGTGTCAGAGCATATATACAGTACGTAATGTCTACTAAGGCTCGCTTGAACAGTTTTGGAATGGAGGTGCGGGCTGGTGGTTGAGGAGGGCTGGTTTTCATACGGTGAAGATGGGGGAGTGCGCTCCGGAGCGATGGCATTGTTCTGGTGGCGTGTTTGCACAACGGGCTCGGGAGGGGGACGGTGTTTGGCGTGGCACATGGGATGCGTCGCTGTAGACGAGCTTTCCAATTCAGCTTGGGTTGATCTGCCTTGTGTGTCCGGGTGATGAGTGGGAACAGCCGAGAGTTCAGTATCAGTGCGACTTGGACGGGTCTCGGTCATGTTCCCGAGGTTGTGAAAGAGATCGGTCCGGGACACGTACATGACATGTCACCAACCCACCCTCCTAGCCCCCCTCGAATCTTTCCCCCCGTTTAGAGGCCGCCTTCACGTCCCCTGTGCCACCGCTATGCGCTTCAACCACAAGGTGTCCGAGATTGAGGGCTTCTGCCGTCCGCGGTGGGGGGGAGAGGGAGAGGAGGGATTTGGAGGGGTGGCTGGGAAGTCGGCTGAGCGGAAGAAATGAGTTTCTTTTTGCTGTTTTTGTTTTTGGTTTGGTTTGACTAGAGGGGGGTTGCTTGTTAGGCGAAGAGGGGTGGGACGGAGAGTATGGGCTGGGGGTAGGGGTTGGAAGAGGAAGAGGAAGAGGAAAGGGAGAGCGGGAAAAGGAGTAATAACTGAACAACAAGATAGCAAAAAAAGGATGGGGGAAAACAGGAAGAAAGTGTCGATGGAAAACAAGAGAACCAGGGAGCGAACGACAGAAAGTAGTATAGCACTCAGCCAAGATTGTGGTGCTGCTTGCCTGAAAAATACAATACAGTTGATGTACCGAGCAATACCTGCGATGACTCGAGCGGGACCGGAACCCCGCTCCATGCTACCAATCGAATTAGAAACTGCAGGTGCGATCCAATAGGCGCAATTCCGGACTCGGGGGCAGGTGAGAAACGGGAAGCAGAAGTCCATGTGCTATTGCTGTGTTCAGAGACTCATCCATGCTGGTAATACATAAACGCTTTGCGGGGTCGTTCTCGGCTTCTCTCCTCGACTCATCCACAACTCACTCAGATATTTTCCGTGCTTGCGTCCAGTGACTCCAGTCTGACTCGCAACGACCCCTTTTGTTGCATGAGAGAGAGACTCTCACTGGGAAATTGAAAGACAAGACACAGGAAGAACAAGACCCCAAGACACAAATATGCCTGCCCGTGCCGACATCACCTACTTCGGCGCCGGCCCGGCCGCGCTCCCCACCGACGTGCTCGAGGCGGCCGCGCAGGCGCTGATCGACTACAAGGACACCGGGCTGGGCATCGCCGAGCACAGCCACCGGTCGGCGCTGGCGGAGACCATCATCAACGAGGCCAAGGCCGACCTCGCCAGCTACCTGGACATCCCGGCGGGCGACTACGAGACCGTGGTCATGCAGGGCGGCGGCACGGGCGAGTTCTCGGCGTCGGTCTACAACCTGGTCGGCGCGTGGGTGGCGCGCCAGCACGCGGCCATCGTCAAGGAGCTCGGCGGCGAGGGGGCGGCCGACGAGGCGGCCGTGGTGGCGGCGCTGCGCGCGCGCGTCGAGACGGGCCTCAAGCTCGACTACCTCGTCACGGGCAGCTGGTCGCTCAAGGCGTACCAGGAGGCCGTGCGCCTGCTGGGGCCCGAGTACGTCAACCTCGCGGCCGACTCGCGCACCATCAACGACGGCCAGTTCGGCAAGATCCCGGACCCGAGCACGTGGAAGCTGAGCAAAGACGCGGCCATGGTGTACTACTGCGACAACGAGACGGTCGACGGGGTGGAGTTCCCCGAGTTCCCGGCCGTGCTGGCGCCGGGGGCGGACGGGACGGGCCCCCTGGTCGTGGCCGACATGTCGTCCAACATCCTGTCGCGGAGGATCCCCGTGGCGAACTACGCGCTGCTCTTCTTTGGCGCGCAGAAGAACCTGGGCTCGACCGGCGTCGCGGTGGCCATCATCCGGAAGACGCTGCTGCCGCCGGCGATCTCGCAGCCGAGCCCGGCGCTGATGCGGAAGCTGGGCCTGCCCATTCCGCCGATCGTGCTGCAGTACGAGATCATCGCCAAGAACAACAGCCTGTACAACACGTTGAGCATCTTCGAGTGGGTTGCCCCCGTGCGTGGCCGTTGACTACGGAGGACGCTGACTTGGCGTCTAGTGTGTACATTGCGGGCCTGGTGCTCAAGAAGCTGCTGCAGACCTACCCCGACAAGGTGGACGGGCAGCAGGCCGTCGCCGACAAGAAGGCGAAGTTGATCTATGCAGCTCTCGATGCCCACCCCGACGTGTACCGCGTTGTGCCGGACAAGACGGCGCGGTCGAGGATGAACATTTGCTTCCGCGTGACCAAGGTGAGTCCGTGGCGCACCACGCATACATACCTCATCTGCCGACAGCGGACATGGCTAACGCGATGCGACAGAACGGCAACGTCGACGAGGCGGAAAAGGCGTTCCTCAAGGAGGCCACGAGCCAGAACCTGATTGGTCTCAAGGGGCACCGCAGCGTTGGCGGCATCCGCGCGAGCAACTACAACTCGATTCCCGTTGCGGGCGCCGAGAAGCTGGCCAGGTTCATTGAGGCGTTTGCCAAGGCATAGCGCATCCATGGGGTTGGGGGGTTATATCTTCTTCCCCGGGTTTCAGAGGGGACCGGTTTTACAGGGGGTTGACAGCGTTGCGCCGTGGGGCTTACAGGGGCCTTGCAGGGGCGTACATGTGGGGACGTGCTGCGTGGGAGAGAAGTGGGGGCTCACAGCCAGAATCCGTAGACGGGATTTCGTTTGGAAACTACACTCCGAGTCTGGTCTTGGGCGACGTGATGCATCCAAAATGATGGGTTTCCCTGTTTGCATGGCCGAACTGCCCGTTATGTACAAACCCGGGTTGTGATCTGGTCTCGGAGGTTACCATCTTCCCGGCGCTTCCAGATGCAGAGGCATGATGGAAGCTTTGCCAAGTCCACCTGCACATAACACGGCGATGACAGCACGGCCTGTGGAGCGCACTCTGGAGGCGCAAACTGCTGTGCAACGACGGCCCTGACCGGCCAAACACCAACTGCTGCCGTTTCCAGCCCCGACGGGCTGTCTGATCGCCGGTGAGCATGGCCGACACGGGAAGCGCCGAGGCTGGGCCGACTCGACACACTCCTTCGACGACAGCGGCATCATTCCGTGCGTGCTCAGCCCTTTCTTTTGCGAGTCCAGTCCCGAGTTCCAGGACGCCATGACGCCATGACTCCATGACTCCAAACCCCCACCCCCCACCCACGCACAAGAAGCTCCCAGTCTAATGGGCCGCACAGCGACGCACAACTCGCCGCGCACCTGGTTCCTCACGTCGTCGCTGTCGCCGCTCTGCATCCGCCTGATCCGGCTGCTGCTCGCGCACGGCGACCACGTGGTGGCCTGTCTGCCGCCGCACGAGATCGAGGACGACGAGCGCAGCGCCGAGTTCCGCGAGCTCATCACCGAGTGCAGGAGCAGCCGCAAGGACCGCGAGGGCTGGAAGGACCGCATCCGCGGCATCCGCTGCGATGGCCGCGCCATGGGCCAGTGCGGCGCCGCCATCGCCGAGGCCGTGCAGGTCTTCGGCCGCGTTGATGTCTTGCTGTGCTGCAAGTTTGAGGGTGAGCCGAGTGTGATCTCTCGTGGGAACGCATGGACATGGACGCTGAGCTGACACGCCCCCTCCAGCTGTGATCGGCACAGTCGAAGAGCTCTCTGCCACCCCGGCCACCCGCAACCTGGTGCGCGACCAGTTCGAGACCATCTTCTTCTCCCAGGTCAACTTCATCAAGGCCGCCCTCCCGCAGCTCCGGTCCCAGCACACGGGCCACATCCTCGTGCTGACCAGCATCGGCGGCCACATCGGCACCCCCTGCATGCCCATGTACACGGCCGCGACCTGGGCGCTCGAGGGGTACTGCGACTCGCTCGCGTACGAGATCGCGCCCTTCAACATCAAAGTCACCATCGTCCAGCCCAACAAGGAGATCCAGTCCCTGACCAACAAGATCATCTTCGCGCCGCCCTTGCCCGCCTACGCCGCCGACGCCGAGGGCAGCCCGCCCCTGGCCCCCACCATGCGCGACATGCTCGCCAGCGTCCTCAACGCCAACCCCGACACCGCCATCGACCAGCACCCCTCGCCCGCGGACCCCGAATCCGACGACCCCGACGACGACGAGAACGACGACCAGAACGACGACTGCGAGGGCGCCGGCGGCCAGATCCAGTACCGCTACCCGCGCCTGCCGGCCGCCGCCTATGACAAGCTGGTCATGGAGACGGTGCATGCGCTGACGGCCATCGGCGGCCACGAGAACCCGCCCGCGCGCCACATCGTGGGGTTTGAGGGGGCCGTGGCCGTCAAGGAGAAGCTGAAGACGGTGACGGAGGAGCTGGAGGACTTTGTCGAGGCCAGCGTGGCCGTGGACATCTTTGACAGTGAGCTGATGGCCGAGGCGCGGCGGGGGAGGAGGGGGGAGGGGGAGGGGGAGGGGGAAGGGGGGAGGGAGGGGTTTTGATTGTTTGGGGTTGGGGGTTGTTGTTGTGTGATGGGGATGTACTGTACTGTACTGTATGGTTTCTTGTATATTGGACGGACAGTCGAGCATTGGGTGGTAGGAAAATACAGGGCATACACTCAAGTTAATTGCATCTGGTCTCGGGGGTGTAAAATTAGGTACCAGAACTGCCAGGAAACAACGGAAGCAGCATCTGTACTGTACTCCTGAAGATACTCCGTCCTGGTCGGCAGGTACTTACGACGGATTGCACAGAGCAACAACAGGGGTCCCTGGGCCCTGATCCCCAAGGATAGTGCGCCAATTACAGTGCCCCACTGGCCATATGTACCTAGCTCCGGCCCCCAACCGCTCAGCGCTGTCCTGCATTGGGATGTCATTCCAATCGCAAGCCATTTTTCGGAACTGCACCATCTCGCGTCGCACCGCTGCACACATTGCGAGCCCACACCAGCCGCCGCACCCTTGCGCTCGAACGCACACGATACACAGCTCCACGCAGCTCGACTCCGGCGCGAACTCGGCAGCGGCGCGACGGCTGATGGTCCGCTGCCTGCTGCTCGAACATGTTGCCCCGGTCCCTCTGAACCCGACCCCTTTCCCCCGACCTGCCCCCCGCGGGCGCTGGGAATGACCACGGCGCAACAATGGCGATAGACCCCCTCATACCCGTCGCCCCGGCAAGGGTCAAGGCCCTGGTGCTGCCCATCGGCCTCATCCAACGGGATCGCTTCACCACCTTCGTCGACCGCCTCAATGCCGAGAACGTTGTCTTCCTCCGCGACGTCACCCCCGATGCGCGCCCACACAGAAGTACGGAGCTTGCGCGCCCTGTGCAGTAGACCCTTGCTGACCCCAGCCCGCGTCCAGACATGTTCTCGCCCCTGGCGTTCCCCGACGGCGCAATGTTCTACGACCTCATGATGCACCACCCCCCGGCCTCCCACTTCTCCTTGTCGCCGTTCGATCTGTTCCGCGAGCCGCTCGCCGTCGTTGCCGTGGCCGACGGCGTCGAGCTGCGCAATACCGCCTTCAGCAGGAGGCACTCGGGCGGCAGGACCGTCGAGGAGGCAAACATCCGTGCCCTGTACCAACATCTCGAGGAGCTGAGGGACCGCTATCCCAAAGTCCTGGTCCACCAAGTGCTGGTCTTCGACTACCTGCCGGCCAAGGAAAATCCCGTGCCGATCCCGCAAGGCATCGTCACCATACCGCCCGTCGAACATCTCAAGCGGACTACCATCAAGACGGTCATGTGCGACATCTCGTCCCTGATCCTGGCCGAAATGACCACACTGGCCAAGTCCTACGAGGGCACGACCTTCATCGACTCGCCCGGCCATTCTTCCGGCCACAACCCGAACGGGATCACGGGGGACGAGCAGGCCGGAGGCGGGAGGAGGAACTCGCAATTCGCGCTGCCGCTGAACCGGGCAAGCTCGGCGAGCGGAACTGCCGACAGGGGCCATGCGCGCATGTCCATGCCGCCCGTCCGCGCCACGAGGCAGCCTTCTGTATCGCGGGGCTCAACACCTCGGCTGTCCACGCCGGCAGGCAGCAACAAGCCTCTCCCGAGCCCGCCGTCCACCTTCGACGGCATAATAGGAATCCAGGACCCCGGCAGCCCCGAACAGCAGGTTACGTATGTGCGCTCTGACACGGCCGAGGGGTTCAGGACCCAAAGCCAGGACCGCGTGTCGGTTCAGGGGTTTGGCCCGGGCGGCCTCAACGAGCGGTGGAGGAGCAAGGGGAGGTGCCGTGTTCAGGTCGTCGTCGGGTCGCTCTACCTCCAGGCTGGTCTGTGGAGCAACGCGCTCAAGGAGCTCAGCGAGGCGGCCATCATCGCCAAGTCGATCAATGACCATCTCTGGCACGGCAAAGCCCTCGAGCTCGCGCTCGTCAGCCTCTTGCTCCTGGGCTGGGCCGGCATCGAGTTTCAGGTCCCCACCGTCATGCATCCCGCACATGACAAGGGGCCTGGCTACAACGCGGCCGTCCAAGAAGCCGAAGCCAGAGACCCGGGCCAGGTCCGCTGGCTGCGGAACCTCCAGGTCACCATGCCCGAGCTGCTCGATCGCATCCTCAGCCTGTACTCGAGGGTATCGTCTGAGCACCTGCCGCCACTGCCCCTTTCCGAGGCGGTCATCAGGTTCTGCCGGATGCTCTCCGCCCTCCACATCGCCGGTGGCAAACTCTGTGCCGAGTCGCTGGACATGATGGTCTTTGGCCTTGCGCCAAAGAAGCCCTTGACCACCTCGCCGCGGCTCACCATCCAGCCTGCCAGGACCCAGATCGTCTCGACGCTGTTTAAGGCGTTCCCGGCATCCTCGGCGGAGCTGTTGACCACCGTCGACCGAGTCGTCATCCTCGGCGGCATCGCCTCCGTGCTCGGGCACCTTGGCTTCCAGCGGAAGAAGGCAATGGTCGTCAGAGAGCTGGTCTCCGTCCTGGTCGGCGGCCTGGTCGAGGCCCGCACGCGCGGCGCCGCCGACGTCGGGATCCATCCAGCTGCCGGCCTGGCGGGCCTCAACGGCGCCAGCGCGGGGGGTGGTGCGGCGGGCGCGTTGGAGCTTGCCGAGGGGGATATCGAGAAGGGGATCGACTCTTTCTTGGAGCTCATGCTCAAGACGTATGGCGTGGTCGGCGGTAGTACCACGGCAGCTGCGGCGGCGGACGGTTCGGATCCGGCCGTTCTGTCGCGGATCCAGAGGCAGTCCGCCGCGAGGTTTTTTGGGATGGAGGGCATCAAGCTCAACATACTCCGGGTCTGCATCAACTTCTCCGAGGCGCTGCCGGATTTTGCCGGGGTCCTGAAGTACTCCAGCGACCTGCTGTGCACTGCTGGCAGCGGCATTGCCCCTGGGCCGCGGAGGGAAAACGCCTTCCCCGCCATCTCCAGGGAGGAGCAGATCCGTCTGCTCACCAATATCTCGAAGACGGCGAGTCTGTCCAAGCGCTTGGGGGTGGGCGCTTTGACAGCCGAGTACTGGGACGAATTCCTCCTCCGGGGCATCACGCTCGAGCCGTTGCCGCTGACGAGAACCCCCGTTTCGCACGCCAAGACTGTTCTCCCGGACGCGGCTACAGCGCGGAGTTCCCAGGATGTTGATCCGTTTATCTATAACCCATTTCTGAAGCGGCCCGACACGGCGACGGTCGACCGCACCCTGGTAGCCGGGGAGCCCGCGAGCTTCAGGCTGACGCTGCAGAACCCCTACGAGGTCGAGGTCGAGGTGGAGAGTATTCGGCTTCATACCGAGGGGGCCGCGTTTGAGCCGGCCGTGGAGAGCACCGTCCTTGGCGCTTACCGAACACAGATCATGAGGATATCCGGGACGCCCCAGAGCGCAGGGACAGTGAAGGTCACGGGCGCACTGATCAAGGTCCGGGGATGCCGCGAACGGAGATTTCCCATCTTCGCGGACCCCTGGGCTCCCGCGGACGAAATCAAGGTCAAGGCGATCGGGCTGGCTGCGCTCGACGTGAACTCTGTCGCCGTGTCACCGGCGATCCAGCGTCTGACGCCGGAACACATCGAGCTCAATGTCATTGCGCCGCAGCCCGTGGTGGTGGTCAAGTCGTCCACGCTTCCGCAGTCGTCGGTCATGATCCTCGAGGGGGAGCGGCAGTGCTTCTCCATCACGTTGCAGAACCTCTCCAGCACGACGCCCGTCGACTTCCTCCTGTTCTCCTTCAAGGACTCCACGCAGGAACCCTTGCAGACGGCGCTCGCCAGCCGCGATGCAACTGCGACGGAGCTTTACGAGTACGAGCTCGTGCTCGCCAAGAAGCAGCCGCTCCGGCTCAAGAACCGCGACCATAGCAAGAGGTTTATCGCGCCGGGCCAGACGGCAACATTTGATTTTGAGATACTCGGCCGGCCTGGTCTCACACACGGCCTCATCCAGGTCGACTATGCGCACCTTGGCGTGCCCCACGACGAAGTGGCCGAGAAGTTCTACACGCGCCAGGTGTCGATGGAGCTCACCGTCACAGTCAATGCCAGCGTCGAGGTCACACGGGTAGATGTCCTACCCCTGACCGGGCCGGTCCCAGAGGCGCTGTGGGCCCGAACCACCAGCCGCCCAACGGACGCCCCCGCGGAGCTCACGGCAGACTCCCATTGCCTCCTCCTCCTCGACCTTCGCAACTCGTGGCCAAGCCAGATGGCCGTCAACCTGTCCTCCGCCGACGGCGCCCAAATCGAAGAGCACATCCTCCCAGGCAACACCACGCGCGTCGTCCTTCCCATCGCGCGCGTCTACCTCGAAGACCCGCACGCCTTCATCCCCGCGCTCAACCCGACCCGCACGCGCCAGTTCGTCGTCAGCACCAAAATCTCCCCCGAGGTCGAGCGCGCCAACCGCGAAGCCTTCTGGTACCGCGAAAAAGTCCTCGACGCCCTCCGCGGCGTCTGGCGCACGGCGCCATCACCCTCCGCCGCCACCACCGGCCGCCACGGCGAGATCGACCTCCGCGCCGTCCGCCTCTCGCCGCGCATGATCGAGGCCGTCAAGATCGACGAGCTCGACATCGACATCGCCCTGCTCGACCCCGCGACGGGCGCGCCCCTGCCCGACAACGCTGCCAGCGCCGCCGGCGCCTATGCCGTCGCGCCCGACGCGTTCCTGCAGCTCCGCGTGCGCGTCACCAACCGCTCCGCCCGCCCCGTCCACCCCCTGCTGCGCCTCACCCCGGCGCTGTGCCACCGGCCGTTCAGCGTCTCGCTGGACTTTACGCGCAAGCTGGCCAAGTTTGCGTGGAACGGGACCCTGCAGCAGGCGCTGCCGCTCCTGGCGGGGGGGGGGCAGCGTGTCGAGGTGACGATGGGGGTGACGGCGCTGTGCCGGGGGGAGTTTGAGATTGCCGCGAGTGTGGAGGAGGCCCGGCTGTGGGTCGATGTGGGGGCGGAGGAGGCGCGGCGCCGGGTGGAGGCTGAGAGGGGGGGGGGGAAGGGGAGGGAGCGGAGTGAGAAGGAGGCGCAGGTTATTATGCTTGGGGCGGCGGTGGGGAAGCCCGAGAGGAGGGTCTGGCATGCGAGGAGGCCGTGTCGGTTGGTGGTGCGCGATCGGGAGGGGTGGTGAAAAAGCCGGGGGGGAGGGGGGAGGGGGGTGCCATTTGGGCGTTGGGCTGATGCATTCGGTTCGGCGGGCATAGACATGGGTAGATTTGATGAGACCATTGCGCTGTGGGTTGAGGGTTGGTCTTGCTGAAGCATTTCGCTGTGGGGATCGTCTCAGAAATATCGTCTGCTTATATACCAGTGGACAAGACGTCTTGATTTGATGCGGCCGTTTTCTCTTCTTCTCTATATATGATACTACAGCTAGGTTTGAAAAAGTGCGGTTATCACGATAGTCTTTTTTGCAGGTGCATCGATCTTTTCTTAACAATTT
>MU853402.1:1840014-1893061 GCA_033297235.1 Trichocladium antarcticum
GGTGTGGCCGCGTGGGCTACGTTGCTAGGAGCTAGGTATAGCCGAGTTAAATAAAACTACTTACGTAGAGCGCGCAATTGTTGGAATAGCTTCAAAAAATTAATATATTAATCAATATCAATTTCTTAATATACCGAGTTAGTTCAATGCTTTAATACCAAGTTGTATAATGGCTTCAATAGCGGCGACTTGGTGGTGGCGTTGTTGTATGGGTGTGTGGGGAAAAGAGTGTGGCCTTGCCAAGCCCCCGAAATAAGTTAAACTGTGCGAGCCCGCGACAGCGGGCTCCAAGCCCCTAGTCGATTACTACTTAGATGTCGCACTCGGATTGATTGACACTGTCCATTTGCAGGGCCACCACATGACCAAAACATAGCTTGCTACGTGAAATTCAAGTGACGACTAATAGCTAGTTAGAAATGTTAGGAGGAAACGCCTAGTACGTGGAGCGAAGCTGCCTTCCTTATGTTCGGTGTACATAGTACCCTAAAGCTCGTCGAAGCTTCAATGACAAAGCTTCCAACTGTCCTAGCTTCTTGCTGGTCGGTACTATATATATTAGTTCCAACTTTTCTAATATCAACCGCCTCCCCCAGTGGTCAAATGGTCGCTGGCGGTTGAGTGCGCCGGGAAATGACCGTGGCCCTAGGGCCGCTGGTTCGATTCCCGGGCGAAGTAATAACGTCTGTCAGACTCCCCCTTAAATGGCGTGGAGGTACGGGGCGTTTTCGTAGCCAGCTACCTCCTCCTTACGGAAGGGTTAGTTGGTGAGCTTTTTGTGTCTTGAGGAAGACAGACAATGTCACTATGTTTGTCGAGGAAGGAATTCCTCGTTTGTTTCAGATCGTACTCCTCTAGGATCCTGGCGCGGTCGAACCCGACGTTGTGTCCCACGACCACCCTCTCCTTGGTCGGATCCCCGAGGTTGCAAACATGTGACCGAAGGCAGTGGGAAGGCTTGAAGCCAAAGGTGTCAAATTTAGTGGGGGGGTGTAATGTCCCTGTAAGTGTTGTCGTCTACTGAACAATCTACCACACACATATGTTATGTGCCCCTGTTCTGCCCGGTTCAGTGCGTCGAACTTTACGCTACATAGGTCATGGATTGATACGGTGACATCGCCAACATACCTACGACCTAGGTAGTGAGTGGTTTCGGAAAAGCAATGAAAAGTCGAAATGTGTACATACATCGCCCGGGAATCGAACCCGCGGTCCTGGAGGCCGCGGTATTTCCCCCACTTATTCCAGACTGATACCCAAATATGGGTATGGCAGGGGGCGTGGCAATTGCATGCCATCACATGACAAACCCACTACCTACTCTTTGGCCGGGCTTCCCCCTCCTACTCATCACTTCTTCGGACCTTTTTTCTGATACTATTTTACTTGCCTGATTCGCCATTAAACTGAATCAGCGGGTTCCCGTATCACAGGCTTTGTCGCCGTGTTGTCGTTGACGAATGAAACGATTCGAAGATTGATCCCAACTGAGAGGGTTAGGACTGACATTCGCATCCTCGCAATGCCGACTTTGGGGTAGGCGTTGGTGTTGCGTGCTTGACGGGGGATGGGGATCAAGGGGAGTGTTGGGGCGCAGATGTTGTGCCCATCATGGTACGAGAGACAAGCCGACTTACATTCAGGATGTTGCCGGTTTGGCTGCTCCCGAAGTACATGGTTGGTATACTTTACACATGACATTTTTGATTAACAACCCGCCGCCGCGACATCGTGCATACGGGCAGGCAGCGGAAACAACGAGCTGTGCGGCAGCGCGTTGTTGTTGGGTTGATGTGAGCGTTGAGTCAAGTCGAGTCAGGTTCAAACACGAGAGATGCGAGCAGGCGCTGGTTGATAGTGGGGGCCGTGAAGCGTTGCGACAGGTCCAGTCGGCACCTGAAAAGAGGAATCCCGGGCGAGTTGAAGAAGAGGTTGTTGTCTGGGACACCGCTGGGCGTGTCGAAGGCAGCCTTGAGGTTGTCGGCCAGCCGTTGGGTTTGTTTGAGGATGGCATCCACGCGGGCCGATTGGTTGACGTGCCTGTACTAGGGAGGTTGAATACCGGGGCCGAGGGACCTCGGACCAGGAGTTGTTGGAGAAAATGTAGAAGGTCCTCCTCACACTGCAGCTGCCTCACACTGCAGCTGGCCTTATGCAAATTAACCGGTGCGAAAAGAAAACGTACTAGAAGAAGGATTATCTGGAACGCCTAGTAGCAGCGATTCGGAAGACAAAGGCGCTAACTCCTGCCGCAGAGAGCGAACTAGCCCAAGACCCCCGGAATAGTCGGAATTGCTGAGCGCGGTCATTGAAAAAAGATCCTAGTGTTTCCGGCCCGCTCTTGGCCCACTTCAGCGCCCCGGGCTCCGCCGGGTCGGCCTCGGACATGAACCGCTGCGCCGGAGACCAGGACAAAGTCATACAGTTTTCATCCCAGCGGGTAACTCATGACAAAGCTTCCAACCGTCCAAGCTCCCTGCTGCTTGGTTAGTGCTATATGTATTAGTTCCAACCTTTCTAATATCAATCGCCTCCCCCAGTGGTCAAATGGTCACTGGCGGTTGAGTGCGCCGGGAAATGACCGTGGCCCTAGGCTGCTGGTTCGATTCCCGGGCGAAGTAGTGTTTTCGTAGCCAGCTACCTCCTTCCGACCGGCAGAAGGGGCTAGTCGGTGAGCTTTTTGTGTTAGCTTTCCAATTTAAGTGTATCGAACTTTATGCTAGCTAGGTTGTGGATTGATACGATGCCATCGCCAATATGCCCACGACCAAGGTAGTGGTTTGGACCAAGACAAAATCATCAAGACCACATTTTGCAGCACGCCGCTGAGTGTTGGCTTTTTAAACATGTAGACACAGCTTCAGTAACTTGGCAAAAACAATCGTCGGCCCAATCGGCCGTTCCGCTGCCAGCTTGCCACCTGTGTGTGCTCAATAACGCGCCATCATGTACACCACGTACCAAAAGAGCCGCCTCGCAAACACGCCTTTCCAGTCCCATTTCCATCACCATGCTCCAAAGACCCATATCTCCACCGCTCCTCATTCCAGTTCCATGCTCATCTCCTAAAACTCCTGCTCCTCCTGGAAAAACATGGCAAAGCTGATGATCGTCCCGTAGATCAGCAGCCCCCCCACCACCGACATGGCCATGGCCGGAATCGAGATCAGGCCCGAGTGGGCGAGCAGCACGGGCAAGGCTGTAAATCCCCATCACATTAGCAATCCCCCCTCACAATCGTTGTATCTTTTTAAAAATATAACCAACACATAGCAAGCAACAAGCAACACGCAGAAGCAGACAGAAAAAAAAAAAAACACACATACCGACACCCATCACCACCAGAAACCCCGTGCAGAACCGGCCCAGGTCCAGCACCGCCGCGCCGCTGCTCTCGACAAAGTCGTCCGGGTTCGCGCAGTGGCTGCAGATCCAGTTGGGCACCGGCGCCAGCACGTACGTCCCCACCACCAGCAGCGGGTAGTAGGCGTGCCACAGCGCGCACGACAGGATGACGAGCAGGAAGCCGACGGCGAGGACGAAGGAGAGGGCGATTATGGTCTTGAGGCCGGCGGCGGGCATTTTCGGCGGCGGTTGGCCCCGTAGGGTGTCTGTGGTATTTATTTTGGGGGGGTGGTGGTGGTTGGGTTGGTTGGTTGGGAGGGAGGGAGGAAGGCGAGTGGTGGTGTTGCGCAGGTTTGGTGGCTGCCGATGGTGCGGAAGCGGGTGAGGCTGGGTCGGATTTGCGGATCAATCGGTTGCGCCGGTAGATACGGGATGGGGTGCGGGGGGGTATGCCCGGAAGATGGAACCGTGACCGTAGGTGTAGGCTCGATACGTGTGTGTCGTCGGTGTGGTCGTCGAGACGGCTGGCGTGGAGTTGGCGGCGGGACTTGCGATGACGCCGGATTCGTAGTGGGCTTGGCGGGTTCGTCAGGGATGGGGCTGCGAAGGAAGGCCAGCCTTGACTGGATCAGCGGGTCTACAGCGGGTTCCCGTGTTTCTCTTACATTGTATGTAGACGGTTTATGTGCTAAAGAGGTGCCAAGGTATGCACCTGCCGCCTTGCCTGGGCGACGCAGCTTGGAGCTGCCTGGCACTGACAGTGGAACGAAGCTCCCAAGACCAACCGCGATTCCCAACACGACAAGCGACCCCGATTCACGAACGACGCGCAACCCCTCGATCTACATCCAATTTTCCGACCACTCTCAGCCACGGAATCTTGAATTGCAGCCGTCGCAGCCATGTTCCGGAACAACTACGACAACGACTCGGTCACATTGTAAGCTCCAGCCGCCCTGGTCCCGCCATCCCAGCCTTGGCCGGGCCCCGACCCTCGCTAACCACCTCTGCAGCTCGCCGCAAGGGCGGATATTCCAGGTCGAATATGCGGCGGAAGCAGTGAAGCAGGGGTCGGTGGTGGTTGGGATCGCAAGCAAGACACATGCCGTGCTGGTAGCAATCAAGGTTCGCACCAACACCCCCCTCCCCCTCGCTCTATCCCCCCACGCCGCATCATCCCCCGCTAACGCTGCCTCCCCCAGCGCAACGCCGAAGAACTGTCGTCGTACCAAAAGAAGCTGTTCCCCATCGACGAGCACACGGGCATCGCCATCGCGGGCCTCACGTCGGACGCGCGCGTGCTCTCCAACTTCATGAAGCAGCAGTGCCTCGGCCACCGGCTCACCTACGGGCGCAGCATGCCGGTGCGGTCGCTCGTCGACATGATCGGCTCCAAGGCGCAGACCAACACGCAGCACTACGGCAAGCGGCCGTACGGCGTCGGGCTGCTGGTGGCGGGCGTCGACGAGCAGGGCCCGCACCTGTTCGAGTTCCAGCCGAGCGGCATGACCGAGGAGATGATGGCCTTCGCCATCGGCGCCCGCAGCCAGATGGCCCGCACGTACCTCGAAAAGAACCTCGACAAGTTCCAGGACTGCACCCGCGAGGAGCTGATCCGCCACGGCCTGCGCGCCCTCAAGGAGAGCCTGGTGCAGGACCGCGAGCTGACGGTGGACAATACGAGCGTTGCCACCGTGGGCACGGTCAAGGGGGAGGATGGCCTCGCCGTCGTCGAGCCCTTCAAGGTGTTTGATGGCCAGGATGTGGTGGCGTGGATAGAGAGCGTGGCCGACGACAAGGAGGAGGGCGCCGGGGCCGGTGAGGCCCAAGCCGGCGAAAGCATGGAGGTGGACTCATAAGATACCACCGACCGGTGAGGAGTCGGGCGGATCCAGCGCCTCGCAGGAGCTCTCTGGCGTCCGTCTTGACACGGATGCGCATGCAATTAGATCTGGGCTTGTTGCCGGGCCAGCCTGCCTAGGGCCGGGGTGGAAATGCAATCCGATACTTTGATATCATCTCTCTTGATTCGGCCGCGCAACGCCCGGGTCTGTCTAGTGACTCTAGTCTACTCCTTTCCCCATGACAGCTTGTACACCGAGTCTGAGACCTTGTAGTCCTTCAGCGCCTGGATAGCCTCCTCGGGCGTCTTGGCCTCGGCGATGATGCGCTTGTTGTCCCCATGGATAAACCCCTCCCCGACGCTGTTCTTGATCCACGCCAGGATCCCATCGTAGAAGCCGTTGATGTTGAGCACGCAGATACCCTTGTTGTGAATCCCCAGCTGGTTCCACGTCGCCGTCTCAAACAGCTCCTCGACGGTGCCGTACCCGCCGCTCAGCGCGATGAAGCCGCTGCCGGGCCCGCCCGCGATCACCTCCTGCGCCATCATGCGCTTGCGCGTGTGCATGTCCTCGACCACCGTCGTCATCCCAAACACGCTCTCCTCGGGCAACGCCAGCCGCTTGTTGTTCTCGCTCTTCAGCTGCTTCGACGTGTACGTCGGGTCGCGCTCGTACCGCACCAGCGCCTCGGGGATGATGCCGTGCACCGACTGGGGCCCGGCTAGCGCGACGAGCGTCTTGGCGACTTCGCCCATGAGCCCGACTGTGCCCCCGCCGTAGACTGCGATGCGGACGGGGGTTAGTGTTTGTGGCAGCGTGTTCGCCGGTTGGCGGGGGAGGGGGGGGTGGTGCGGGAAGGGACTCACCGAGGTCGATCTTGTTGGCGGCCATGAGCCGGGCGAGCGAACGGGCCGCTTCGGCGTGGGCCGGGTCATTTCCTGCCGAGGATCCGCAGTAGACACAGATCTTGGTCCGCTTCTGCGCGGCACCCGAGGCTGTTGAGGCCCGAGATGTTGCGGATTCCATGGCTTCGGGGAATCTGGGAATCGAAAATGCGAATGGTGGTGTTGGGCCGCTCGCGAGGTTCGGCGTAGGAACTGGGGGTTTCTGAGTTCTGGCTGTCTTCACTGACTGGCTCGCTTGACGACCCAGTGAGCAGCAATGCCGCGTTTCTGACTCTGCGGCGCTGAGGATCTCGTCCGGACACCGGAGCGACGGCGGGTCGGACAGATGTGGTGGGGTTTTCAGCTGGGCGAATTGAGAGGCGCCGAGCTGCAGGCAGCGCTGGAGGGACTGGAATGAAACAGGAAGAAGCAAGCCGCCAATGGGACGGAGCATGGGAGGACGGGAGGTTCTCGTGTAAGTTCTAGCGTATATATACCTAAATAGTTACTACCACGTTGCGTTGCCTCAAGTCGCAGTCGCTCGCCCTTCGGATGTGTGTGAGCCGCCGGCGGACCACGATGGAGCCGACAGGTATGACATGGCAGCGGTCCGCTCAACAAATTGACAAGGGAAACGGCGGTTCCTGGCCCAGTGCCACGGTAGCACACTAGGCGACCCCCGGTGTCCTTGGTGTCCGAGTTTGGGGATCCATTTGAAACACCGAGGACCTGAAAAGGGGTCACAGGGAGAGCCTTCAGTGGGGTTGCATGTCCGACAGAGAAGGGGACCAGGAAGTTCTGATGGATGGCGTCAGTAGGTGGGGGTTGAATCTGATTGGTTGCAGGGGCCGCTTGTATCCGCCAGGCACCTGGTGCATCGTCAGCTGTGATCTGTATCCGTAGTTCTGTATCCGTATTCCGTACAGATTATTTGCAGGCTCCTTCCGCTAATGAACCAGGGCCGCGGAATTCCCCCACCCACGACCCAGCAAGACTCATCCGCTGCGCTGTACCCTCGCGCTCAGAGGCGGCATACCAAAAAGAGCCAAGTCAAACCACTGCGCATTACCAGCCGCCGCAATGCCTGAAGGAACCGCTGTAGCCGGCGGGCAACCCGCGGCGCAGGAGGAGCAACAAGGAGGAGTATGTTGATCAACATCAAGACGGGCATCCGGCCGAGGTAGCTAACTTTGTGTTGTAGCAATCCCTCCTCCGGAAGATTGTCCAGGGCGTCGCAATCTACATGGCCATGCAGTTTGTCACCAAGCAGTTCATCGGTGGTCAGAAAACCGCGACCGTTCAAGACGCCGATGGGAAGACTGTCCAGGTAGCGACCTCCAGCCAAGTACCGCCCTACAACGAACGGCCCACGCGATTGGACGAGGGCGCCGTGTACAATCAGGTACCACAATCCGTTGCGCCCATTTGGCCCGACAACAGCGCAGTCGACATCATCATCACCGTCTCGCCTACCGTTGGCCTCACTCCCCTGAAGGACCTTTCGAAAGACGCCATCGTGTTCGCGGAGAAACAGTTTCGAATTGGCAACTGGTCCGACAAGCGCACCGCAGAGGGCATCATCACCGTGCCGACTCCTGTTCAGCACAATGGCACTCTGTGGGGCCATTTCTACGTCGGCCTTCCGGGGGCTCTGCTGGATCCGACGCAGCGAGACTATGACCCGGGCGCGGCCTATCACTTTGCCTACCCGCTTACCCAATATATTCCCAAGAAGAAGGAGTCCAAGACGCGGAGCCTTCTCGGCGACGCAGCCGATGCCACCGAGGAGCCGGCCGAAGACGAGCCCCAACAGTCCGGGCCCATCATCGCCAACTACTACCACCAGAACGTGTCCTTGTCCTTCATCCCCAACACCGGGGTGTTTTCATTCCCGCAGATGCACCCAGCATCTCGTCCGTTTCTACGTCTCGAGGCAACTGGTGCGCGGGACGGCACTGGGCAGAACTCGTGGTACTATCCGATCCTCTTCGTCAACACCTTCTGGCAGATCAAGTCCCAGATGATTCTCCTCAACGACACAGTCACAAGCCTGCCAATCCGCATTGACCTCAACAACATGGCCGATTGGAAGTTCAAGACCATGGCGGCGATCGAGATGAGCGCCAAGGAATCCGCCCGCCAGGCCGCCTATGGAAACTCGATGCCGGGTGGCGGTGACGGAAGTGAGATTGAGATGATCAAGGAGATCTTCATTGATACGAACCCCATTCTTCTCACAATCACCATCATTGTCAGCATCGCCCATATGCTCCTCGAGACGCTGGCGTTCGGCTCCGACATTGCGCACTACCGCAAGAAGAAGGACAATGTGGGAATCTCGGTGCGATCCATCCTCGCCAACGTCTTTATGCAGTCCGTCATCTTCCTCTACCTCATCGACCAGTCGCAGAACACCAGCTGGATGATCATGGGCTCCCAGGCGGTTGGCATCTTCATCGAGCTCTGGAAGGTCACCACCGTAGTCAATGTGCGGGTGCGCGCCGTGGCGGGGTCCCTAATCCCGTACCGCATCTCTTTCGAGGACAAGCACAAGCTCAGCGAGACGGAGGAGAAGACCAAGGAGTACGACGAGATCGCCTTCAAGTACATGTACATGGCGGGCGTGCCGCTGCTCATTGCCTACGCAGTCTACTCGCTCGTCTACGACACGCACAAGTCGTGGTACTCGTACATCATCACGTCGCTCGTCGGCTCCGTCTACGCCTACGGCTTCCTCATGATGGTGCCGTCGCTCTACATCAACTACCGGCTCAAGAGCGTGGCACACATGCCCGCCAAGGCCATGATGTACAAGTTCCTCAACACCTTCATCGACGACCTCTTTGCATTTACCATCAAGATGCCGCTCCTGCACAGGATCGCCACCCTGCGGGACGACGTCATCTTCTTCGTCTACATTTACCAGCGGTGGGCGTACAAGGTGGATTATACTCGGGTCAACGAGTTTGGCCAGGGCGGTGATGACGAGCCCAAGGTCGAGGGTGACAAGGGTGAGATGAAGGAGAAGACGGAGAAGGAGGGCGCAAAGGCTTTGCCCGCTGGGCCTGCGGAGAATACCGCCAAGGCTACTGGGGCTGATGTGCCCAAGGTGACCAAGCGAAAATAGGGGCATAAAGAGTAATTTGGAGAATGAACATGTTGTATAAACATTCGGCGAAGATAATTTGTGTTGGCATTGATTGAATCTATGAAAACCATTGAATTGGAAACAGACCCTTGCGGGACCTTCACGGACACCGAAGAGTCAACCTAGAGTCCTAGACACGATGCGTGGATCTGGAATCGGGTCAAAGTCACATGCGACCCTGCAAAACCAGGGCCCAGTTGGTAGGGCTGAGCGGCACAGGCCGACCCAGTGTGGGGAAGCCTGTATCTTATTGGGCGATGAGCCGCACGGCCTCTGCTGCCACGCAAGTTGCAGATTGCGTTTTTGGCATCTAGGGTACTCAATCTGAGCTGTCAGTTTGGCAGTTTGTTAAAATTTCGGGCGAGACGTCTTGTCGTTACAAGTGAGGTTGGTCTGTCTTGAGAAAGGAGGTCCTTGAATTCCCCTGCCGTCCGGGTCTTTTCTCCACAAGAACCGCAACGTCGAGGGCAGGGCCCCACCCCACTGCAAGCCGATGCCAGCTTGGGCAACCACCCCGCACAACCGCCTGATCCCGCAGCTATCTTGTTGACAGCGCCAGCGTAGCACGGACGAGCAGCAACCCTCATATAAATCTAGGTACTCGCTCCCATAGGTATATGGGCCGGGGTAAGTGGGAGGAGAAGCCGACCAGGCTCCGTGACCCACGGAGGATCCCATCATCGCTTATCTTAGCGCCCCGAGGCCGCCGAAGCTCAATCGCAGCTCCCCTGTCGGCCCTGCGCCAAGACAGCCTGATCCGACCCTTGAAGGCTCGGGTGTTGACCCCGGAAATCAACATCAGAGCGAGCTTCGAAACCAGACGTTCAACTTATCTTACGGCAACTCATGCAAGAAACTGTTCCCCGGGTATCTGAATGACGACCAATTTGGCCACGCCTCAAGCCGCTGATAGCTGTCTTGGATAATCACAATACGACAGTACAACCAACACTTCCCGCTCGACCTGAAGCGAAAGCCAAGACGACGACGACCCAAACAGAGGCCGGGACCGGCCGAGAAGTGTCCGACGGGGAGAGAGGGGACCGGAAGCTATGAGCAGCGATGCCGGTGGCGCCAGCGGGAAGGGCAGTGTCTATGGCGGTAGCGGGCAGCCCCAGACAGTTGGCAGTCTCCTCGCCGCCATCGCAACATGCATAACCGATGCGCTCCGCATCTTCATGCTTGCCGACAAGCGCCAATGGGGACCCGACGAGTTTGAGCAGACCCGGGTGCTCGAAGGAGCTCTGGACGAGGCCAAGAAGGACTTCCAGGAGATGGCACCGCTGGTGAACGGCCAGTTGTACTACGAGAACGACAGGACGCGTGGGTTGCTCTCCCACACCCCTCTCCCATCCAGCCCCTCCCCCGCAATCTCAAGGCAACTAACACCACCGGCCCCACCAGTCCAATCCCTCGACGAACTCCGCACCCTCCTCGCCAAATTCGAGTTCCACACCCAGAACTTCAAAGACTGGGCTCGCCAGGGCGGGCCCATCAACCCCGTCTGGGCGCGCGAGACCGCCCAGCTCAGAATCGACCTCCACCGCGCCCAGTGCCGCGCCGCACGGCGCATCTTCGCCGCGGCGCAGGACGGCCCCCGCTGCCTGGGCGCCTTCCAGGTCTACCGGCAGCAGAAGCGCAACGAGACGCAGCGCGCGCGCTGCCAGCACGCACGCCAGAGCGCGCCGCCACCACCCGCATGGCAGCAGCAGAATGCGCGCACGGACGGGCCGGCCGAGGAGGCCGACGAGGGCCGGCGGTCGAGCCTAGAGGAGCTCGTGCCCGTCTGCAACGCCGTCGGGCGCTTCCAGCGGCTCGGCAGCGGCGAGTCGTCGCACGACGTGGCGTTCGTGTGCGACTTTTGCGAGGGCTTCCTCGTCTGGCCGGACCTGCAGAGCATGCCGTCGACGCGGATGCCGCTGCCGGCGACGGCGGTCGGCGGCTACCCGCGCTGGCAGGCGCGCGGGGCGGGCGCGGAGAGCGGGGAGGACAAGGCCGTGGTGTTTGCGCCGCTGGCGATCGCGAACCACATGGCGCCCGAGCCGGGGGACTGGCAGGCGGGCGTGGTGTGTCCGTTCTGTGAGGAGGAGACGTATCTGGATGGCGGCGAGGATGGCGCGGAGATGAGGTATGTGCAGGATGAGAGCGGGTTTCCGGATCTGGAGGCCTTCCGGGCGCATTTGGAATGGTATCACACGGCGCTGCCGGTGCCGCCAATATCCACGTTGGCGTCGGCGCTGCCGGCGGCGGCGTCGAACTGCAGGGTCATGTAGACGCGTTTGGGTTTCTGGAGCGGTTGGTCATGGGATTGATTTGAAGCGGGAGTTCCGGGATATGGGATGGCAGTTAGAGTTTACGGCCGGTCCATTTCTGGGACGCCGCCCTCCATTATTCAACATGTAATCATCTGGTACATCACAGACGGACGGACAACGGTATACAAAAGTGGCGGCACAATCAGGCCGCCGGGATTCCTTTCCCCCCCAACTCCGATGCTGACCAGCACAATGCAACAAGACACACACGACGAGCCAACAGCTCCAAAGACCCGCTCAAAAGAACCTCCACCAGAAAAACACCAATATAATCAGCCCCAGCGCCGCAAACGGCCCATACTGCTTCAGCATCAAATCCCAATTGATCTTGACGGCCGCCTTCCTGTACTTCTTGCTGTCGTCCCGCAGCCGGCTGCTCAGCTCGCCCATGCGGTCCAGGCTATCGCCGCGGTACAGCAGATCCTCAATGTTCTTCGTCATGACCTTGGTCACGTCGCGCAGCTCGTCGTTGAGCTTGTCGAGGTTCTGCGTCGCGCGCGCGTCGCTGTACGTCGCCTTGGTGCGGCTGATGAAGGTGTCGAACTCCATGAAGGCGTACGGCCGCAGCACGGCCGACAGCAGCTGCCCCGCCGGGTACGTGTTGCTGAACTCGGTCGACAGGTCCGACAGGTACGTGAACGCCAGCTTGCGCGGGTACGTGCGGTCCGTGATGGCCATGTAGACGATGTCGGCCGCGATGACGTAGTGCAGCGTGTAGGCGCCCGACTCGATCGACGCTTGCGGCTCCGAGTTGCGGTCGAGGCGCCGGAGGATGAGCTTGACTTGGGACTTCACCTCGCTGAGCGTTTGTTCCGTCTCGGCGTCGTCGACCGACGCGCAGAGCATCAGGCCTGGGGCGCGGGGTTAGTCTCCAGGCTTGGGTGGGAGGAGGGGGTGGGGTTGGTGCGGCGAACCATCGAGCCTCGCGATTTGTGTTGAGCGGATCATGCTGGGCTGTGTCTTGGGTTGCCGTGTTGGGGGCTGGAGCTGGGGGTGGGAGCTGTCGCCGCTCTGGCAGTTGGAGGCGAGGCCCGGACAGCAGTCCACGGCAAGGTCCAAGTCGTAACGTGGCTTCTCACTGCGGGAGTTGTCGTCATCAACCGGGCCAGAAGACTCGCTCTGAAGCTTCACCTGGAAATACTTGACAACGGCTGCCTAGCAGTGGACGAGACAATTGGTTCAGTCCGTGCGCCAACAGAATGCAATTGACAACAAGGTGTCTTTCGAGGTTGATTAAAGGTACATATCAGAGTGGGGAGAATGAGGGCCCCTGTAAGTGCTCTGTATTCCGGAGCGGGTCCTCCTGCTGCAGGCTGGCCAGTGAACTGGCATGCACAAATTCAGGGGCGGTCAGTGCATCCACCAAGACGGCCACAGCCAGGTTGTAATCGAGGCCAGCCGTCTTGACATCCTGGTTGCTTCATCCCGGCTGCCATTCTTCCGATTGAGCCCGCCGTGAAGCTATTTATTCATATGAAAATGCGGACTATACAATAGTCGGTTGATAAAGAGCCTGGTTTTGTCAGCACCGGCGGCCCTTTTGTGGCATTTGATTTTCTATTTTTTCTACTTTTATTTCGTGACTGCTTCATCCTCTTGAACTCCATCTTACACTCCCCCGACCTGTGCAGCGAGCGCGTGGGACCGACGATTGTTCCCACACCACAGCCACTCTTCAATATCCTTTCACCGGCCACCATGGCGTATCAGGTTGAAAGCCCCCCGTCCTCTCCTCCGGGGAGCACGATCAAGGTCAGGACCAACACCCCACCCGACCACGCCGACCACGCGAGAGACCATCGCGAATCTGCTACGGAATCCATCACAGACGCCATGGCCAAGACCGCCACAGGGCGCCAAACAGCAAGCCCTGGCCGAGCTGATACATCAGAAAAGAACGAGATCGCCGCAACCATCGCAGACGATGACGCCCCAGACAAGGAAAACCAGTCCACTGCCCCGAAACGCAAAGGCCGCCCAGGGGCCTCATCAGCTCCGGCCAAGAAGCCACGGCGTGTACCGGTTGTCCCCAAGAAGGCCCTTCGCAAGAAGGCTGCTCCCAGAAAGTCTGCCCGCGACAAACGATGGGACGCCCCCTTCGTCTTGACGGATTCAAGATCCCCGCTCGCAATGGCCGACCTGAGAGTGCGCGCACACTGTTTCCCCGTCCCAAGTCTGATCTGACCAATTCTGTTTGCTAGGCAATCCTGCTGCTCCCGGAGGCCTGGGACGTCCTTACCCAGGAGGAGAAACAGGAGATACTCGCCAAATTCCCAGATGACACCCATATTCTAGATGCGGGGACCCCGGATGCCCGCCCGAATCTGGTGTCACTGCGCAATGACGACAATTTCAGGCATGACTGTGCCCGGTACTGTGAGAACCTCGAGGCCGGCCGGTATGACGACGAGTGGCTTCGCCAGGCGTGGCCCGCTCACGAAAAGCACCGGCGCGGCGACTTTGACGGTTTCCTGCGGGACGAGTTCGAGGCGGAATGGGGGATCGAGCTCCCCGGCAATAGTGAGCCCGAGGAGCCCGGACCGAGCCAGGGCCCGGAGAACGGGGCAGTAGAACCATCTGAGCCATTGGAATCGAACCCTGCAACGACGCGGCAAGGGACCCCGACACCGACACGCAGCCCGCCGCAGTCCACACGCTCTCGGCAAACCCCAACGAGAGGAAGCCCCCCATCGCAGGCGCCGCGCGAGAAGCCCCGGAAAGCGGCTGCGAGGCAACCGCCGAGACGCCGGCCGGCAATGGTCAAGCCAAAAACACGCCAGTCTACCAGATCGCCGAGCGTCAGGCCACGTAGCCCATCGAAGATATCACCAGACCAGGCGGGCGATTCGATCGTCGTATCGCAGCCCACGATGACGCCGGTCTCTGCGGTTGAAGAGGGCGAACTAGAGAGGCCGCCCGCAACCAGTTTGAAGAGGAAAGCCAGAGGGAAACGATGATGTGGAGGATCATTCGAGGTCATTGTTGGCATCTGTGTGCGTGGCGCCGGCTTCCGAATGGAGATACTGCCTTGGGGACTGGATACAGCAGGGGCAAGGCCGTGGATTGAGTGCATCATGGGCAGGGGATGATGGTGTTGAGATTTTATGTGCCACTAGGATACCCTTTCAGAGCGCAGATCGATCAGGGGAAGGCGGTGTATTTACATGCGGTTTCGGAAGAACAGCCATAATATCAAATGCTGCTGCGGATTGCATGCATAATCGTAAAGGTGTGTTGTGTATAGAGCGTCACGAGGAAAACCGCACCCAACTTCATTTCTATGCAGACCCCTCTAAATCTCATCCTCCTCCTCGTCAAAATCATCCTCCCGCCCAAAATCATACAGAATCCTCCCCCCTTCCCCACCCCCAACCTCGGTCTGCGCATCAAAATACGGCAGCACCACGCCCTCCCGGTCCCGCCTCTGCTTCTCCGTCAGCCCCAGATCAAACGTCGCCTCCATCCCCCCATCCTCCGTTTCCCCAGCAGCGGCAGCAGCAGCAGCAGCAGTATCAAACTCCGGATGCTCCGCCATGACCAGAACCACCGGCCCCCCACCTCCCCCGCCGCCACGGCGCCCTGTGGCCCCGGCCCCCGCGGCCGCCGCCAGCACGAACCGCTCGACCACGGCGCGCCCGCTCTTCCGCCGCATCTCCATCTCCACCACCACATCCCCCTCGCCGGCCAGCCGCGACACGGCGCTGCTCCACTGCCGCGTGCCGACGAGCGCGCCCTCGCGCCGCTCGCGCAGGCCCCACTCGGGCGCGCGCTCGCTGCGCCGCTGCGCGCGGAGCGCCAGGATCGCCTGGTAGAGCGACGAGACGCGCAGGACCGTGGTCGCGAGGTGGGTCAGCAGGGTCTGCGCGTGCGGCGCGTACTCGGCGGCGTCGTGGGGCAGCAGCAGCGCCGGGATGTCGGTGTGGTAGACGGCCACGAGCGCGGTGGTGGGGTGGATGATGGAGGCGAGGAAGGCGGGGAGGAGGGAGGGGGTTGATGCGGCGAGGGGGTTGAGGGTGTCGAGGATGATGAGGTGTTCTGGGTGGGGGGTGGGGGGTTAGTTGGGTTGGGGGTTGTGTTACGGGGATACAAATAGGGGGAAGGGGGGGGTTACCCTCTTTGTTGGCGACGCAGGCGGTGATTTCTTTCGAGAGAGCTTCGAGGGACTTGCCGCGGCCTTTGATCAAGACGTCGGCGAGCGGCGGCTTTTTGACTGTGGCGAAGGATACGAAGATGACTTTGGCGCGTCGGACCTGTGGTTGTGTGTCAGTGTCTGTACACATGAGCTTGTGGATGGAGTTGGCCCAACTCACCACTTTGGCGGCCCTCATAAACTCTTGCACAAGCGGCTGAGCGCTTTGCTCCAGACTGTCGAGGATGAGTGTGAGGGGACTCGCATTGTCCTTTTGGTTGAGGATATTTTGCAGGAGCCGCCGTTTGTGGTTCCGGTCAATGGACAGCGCAGAGATTGACATGGTCAGTATCCGATGTTTACTCTACGAGGCCATGAGATAAAGCAGATCTGGGGATCGAGCATAGGCAGGTTGTGAGGAAGTCAGGTACCATTCGGGCTGTATTGTATGTACCAGATACGATGTGTTTCGTTCTAGCTGCATTACGGGAACTTACCCAGGCCTAGCACCCCGCTAATGCGCTGCAACCCCACAATTACAGGGCCCTCAGCAGGGCGGCCCGCCTGATCTTAGCCGCATCGCATCAGCCTAGAAATTTCCATCCTCCATCGAGACGTCACCGATTCCATTCGCAACCTTCAAACTTCGACTTCGGCCGCCTTCCCATACTCCGCCGTCACTCGAACAGTGCACAATCCACAACAAACATGGCTGATTGGAGAGACGGGAACTCCCGCCGCGGAGGTGACAGATCGTACAACGACGACAGAGACCGGCGGCGCGATCGCGGCGGACACCACGATCGCGCGCGCGACCACGGCCGGGACAGGGACAGAGATAGAGATGGCGCGAGGGATAAAGACCACGGCCGGTACCGCTCGCGCTCCAGAGACAGGGACCAACGGGGGGATCGCCGCCGCTCGCGGTCTCCGGGTCGCGAAAGAGGGCACGATCGGCGCGACGGCGAGAGGGACAGAGGCCACCGACGGCGGGACGGGGAGCGCGTGGAGCCACCGCCGCGGGAGCGCGGAGACCGGAGCGTGAGAGAGGAGCGCGGAGGTGAGACACACGGCAATGACCCTTGCCCCTCTGCCGTCCACCCACTGACGGTTTGTTCTCCAGTGGACAAGCCCAGCCACGACAAAGACCGTGACAGTGGCGCCACGAAACCACCCCAGGGCTCGGCCAGTCCGATGCCCGCCCCCGACGGCGACGGCGACGGCGACGAACAGACCACACCACTCCCCACACGATCAAAACCTCCTGTGCCAACAGCTCCCGTGTCCTTCAAGGTGAAGGGCCGGGACGGTAGTCACGGACCGGAATCGCGACCGCGGCATACGCCAACGGCGGCCGCACTGGAGGACGGCCACAAGCAGCGGCATCACGAGGATGGGGACCAGCAACAGTCTCGGGGGCGGTTCGATGCAGATCCGATGGACGAAGACGAGGAAGATATCGAGGTCGAGGACGAGGGCCTGGACGATATGGCCGCCATGATGGGATTCGGCGGGTTCGGCACGACAAAGAATAAAAAGGTGCTGGGGAACAATGCTGGGGGTTTGCACAAGGAGAAGAAGACGGAGTACCGGCAGTATATGAATCGCCAAGGAGGGTTCAACAGGCCGCTCAGTCCCAGTAGGTAAGGGACTGGGGAGTTCGTGTTTGTTGTGGACGATCGAGCGGTTGTGTGTCTGGTTGGTTCTGATACCCGGGTTATATCAATAGCAATACCAAGTAGGATACGACTTCGGGCTTTGGTGTTTGCTTAGCTGCTCTGATTATACTTGATTCGAGCGAAATCTACCGCCAGTTCGATGTTCATGGCTCAAAGCGCAGAGGGTGCTCCGTAAACGCACCCTCGATAAGGGTTAGGGTTATTCACTCACCCAAATATTTATTTTCAACTGATTTCATCGTGAGCACCTTGACGGCCTGCATCTCAAAAACCCTGCAGGGAATCCTCATCCAACGAAGGCGCTTTGAGTATATCTCAAGATTTCGGAGTTTCTTTCAGAAACTCCACGCCAATCACTCCGGGCCCCACCACACGACACAAACAAAATGAGCGACAAGTCGAAGATGAAGGTCAAAAAGTCGAAGAAAGAGGCTGCGGCTGCACCCGTTGAAGCAGTTGCTGCCGACACAAACATCAAGGACAAGAAGAAGAAATCCAAGAAGTCGAAGCATGAGCTTCCAGACACTCATGCCGCAGAAGTTGAAGAAGTTGCAGAAGTCAATGAGGAGCAGGATAAGGGCAACGACAAAAAGTCCAAAAAGGAAAAGAAGCAGGATCGGAAACGCAAGGTCGAGACTGAGACTTCGGCTGCTGGCGAGGAGGTGAGAGAAGAGATGCAGGTCGAGCCCCCAAAGAAGAAGAGCAAGCAGGGCGGCAAATCCAAGGGCGCCGAGGAGGTGAAGAAGGACAAGAAAGCGAACAAGGAAAAGAAGTCGAAGAAACATCGAAGCGAAACCGAAGACTCCCTGCCCGCTGCAGGCGACGAAGAGAAAGACGCCGGAGAGGTGCCTACCAAGAAGGAGAAGAGGAAGAAGACGGAGAAGAAGGAGAAAAAAGAGACGAAGGAGAAGTCGGAGACGAAGTTTAAGGACGCCGCCGAGCCCGTCGAGGAAACGCTCGACACGCCCGCCAAAGAGGAGCACAAGCCCGAGAAGAAAGACAGGAAAAAGAAGCGCAAGCAAAAGGACCGCGACGGAGACGAGGAGATGGTGGACGTGAGCGCGGTCGAGCAACAGCAGGAGAGAGATGCGGGGCGCCCGGACAAGAAAGAGAAGAAGGACAAGTCCAAGAAGCGCAAGGCGTCGTCCAAGGCATCGGACGAGACCGCGAAGAAAGAGGGCGCTCCTGCTGCTGCTCCAGCCTCTGCTTCCTCGCCCGTCGTGGCCGCCGCCGAGGTGTCTGAGCGGTGGAACGTCGGGGGCCTTGACGGCGGCGCGGGCCGCCAGAGCAAGTTCATGCGACTCCTGGGCGGCAAAAAGCTCGCCACTGCTGGCCCCGCCGCCGGCGAAGCTACGGCGAGCTCCCGCAAGCATTTCGACATCGGGCAGGTCTCACAGGACCTTGAGAAGCAGTTTGGCGCCGGCATCCGGATGAAGTTTGAGACTGGTGGCCAGAAGCGGGGCCTGGGCGCTTGAGGGGGGGACATGGGATGCATGTTTGTCTTCCCTGACTTTTGCTTCTAATTAAACCATCCAGGCGTGAATCACGCAGACGCCCGACTGCTGCTACCTGCAGTCTTTCTTGCTTTGACAAAAGAATGGTATATGCCGTAATACGCTGGCAAATCCCAGCCCGTGCAACCCCAAGCAAAGCTGAACAGTGTTACACATGCGCCGGCGACTGGCTCTCCGGCTGACCCGGCATTCAAGGGGTATCTCCCTCTCTCGGCGTCGCGCGCGGCCAGCCGCTGGATAGCCACGGTCATATGTTTCTTTTCATCCCCCATCCGTGTGCGGTTATCATCCTTCTCTGCACCCTCAGGCAGAAGCGCCGATCACCGCAGGAAAATGCGCGAGATGACTTCGAAGATGAGGCCGCCGAAGACGACGAAGGCGAGGAGAACTGTGGTTTCGCGAGTCAGCCGCTGCTGCACTCACTCTAGCATGAGACCTGATAACCAAGACATACTGAGCCAGATTGGAGAGATGGGCGACTTGGTAGCGACCTTGACGCGCTTCTTGAGTTGGTCCTCGGATTTGCCACGGCGGGCTTCCTGGTCCTTGGCGAACTTGAGGTTGGCCCGTCGTTGTTGCGGTGTTTGCGCCTGCAATTGTATTAGTTAGTTGTTGACGGTGGGACAAATGAGGGCTGTAGCTCGCGCGTACCATTGTGATGTTGTGTAGAGAGAAAGGGGGCGACGAGAGGTTGAAGATCCTCAGGATGTCGCAAGTAGCGTGGGGGAAGGGATGGATTTCGAGTAGGCGACTAAGTTGAGTTAAACGAGAGAATGTCGAGAGAAGAATCGACTGTGTCTGTGACCAGGAAGTTCGTCAGATATTAAAGGCAGTGGTTGTGTTGGGAAGTTGTCAATTCGTCAAGGCCCCTGTGAAATGGGACAGATTGCAAGCTATCGACTTCTGGCCATCTGTCGTTGAGGGCCTGCAGCTCAGGTGGGTCGCCATGGGCCCCTGCTTGCAGCAATCGGCCGATGACAGGGGTGCCACGGTATTGCAATGCGCGCTTTCTGGAGTTCCCTGCAACCTATGCAGCCTGGGCTCCGATCCATCGTGAATTCATCCGTCGCACCCCAAGTCGCCAATATCTCGGCAATCCAAGCAACAATGGCCCCCCCCCTCAGAAACGCCCTTTTCAGGGCAGCACGACCCTCATCCCCATTTACCCACCATACCCGGGCCCAACTCAGGCGCTACTCCCAACAGCCATCTCAAACCGTAATCCCCCCCCCCCCCCCCCCCCATTCCACCCATCCACCCACTCACTCACTAACCAACCGCCCCCTTCCCCCTCCCCCCTCCCCAGAGCAGCTTCTACAAAACCTTCTCCCGGCCCGTAGCAAAGTGCGCCCTCCTCGCCGTGCTGGTCTACCAGCTGGTCTACTTTGGCTGGGCCAAGCTCGAGGCCGACGACGTCAAGGAAGAGCGGCAGGGTAAGTGCGTGGTTCCTATCATCATCATCATTATACCTCGTGAACGGGTTTCTTCTCCTCTGCTTCAGGCTCTCGACAACCCCGAGTCCACTGCCCGAGCACCCCCTGCCTGTCCATTGTGCTGGGTGAATGGGAGCAACACGCTGACGATGTGTAGCTGAGATCGTCAGGCTCGAGGCGCAGGTTAAGGGGCTGCAGGCTGCTGCTGCGGCTGCTGCTGCGGCTGGCACCGATGGCGGTGCGGCCGCTAGCAGTCGGGGTGATGTAGGTGGTGGTGGGGAGGAGGGGAAGGGTCAGGGGGGTGGGTGGTGGCCGTGGAAGTAGGATGAGAAGGGGGGTATGTCGATGAGGGGGGGGCGTAAATAGAACTCCACAACTTGGCCTGTCTAAGGAGCATTCGAGGCAAGGAGGAGCGGTGCGATGTGGCTACAGGTACAGCATTTGTATCACATCACGACATGTCGGCATGTAAGCAAATAAATACATGTCTACACGGCTCTGAAGTATCTGTATCCGTACATTCGAGGTTCCCTCGCCAGCCCTTTCCAGCAACGCCCTCATTGTATACCCAGGTCCCGAACAGCATGGCGACGTTGTAATCTATCATGCACGTCCTCCAAACCCCACAACGCTTACCCACAACGCCAAATCCAACCATGATACCATACCATCCGCCCATTGAGCATAAACCCCACAAATGCATACCCGCCATCATCTCGCCGTTACAACTTACATCCTCGAGACACTGCCCACAACCGCCCCCAACACCAGCACCAGCACCCTCCAATCCACCACCGTCCCCCTCCCTCCCCAAGACCTGAAGTGCGCCGACCCGGGGTAGTTACAATTAAGCCCCCCCCCAAAAGTATGCTTCACATAGTTCCCCTCAAACCCCACCTCCCCGGGCAACGGACACCCGAACCCCATCTGCGCGGGACAGCTCTGCACCAGCGAGTAGCACAGGCTGTCGCACGGCAGCAGCTCCTTGTACGGGCCGGGCCGCACAAACGCGTCGATGAGCGGGTTCCGGCTCGAGTTGTACCGTGTCGTGTTCTGCAGCCCGGCCAGCTCCGCCTCCCCGAGCACCTCGCCGTCGGGGAACGGCTGGCTGATGGCGCGGGCCTGCAGCCACGTGGCGTTGGCGGAGAAGTCCTCGCAGCGCGGGATCGTGACGAGGCAGAGCCAGTCCTTGTAGGCCGCGGCGCAGTCGGCGCAGTCGCGCGCGAGCGAGTAGCGCTGGCTCGGCGGCGCCTCGCACGCGACCTGCGAGAGGGACTTGTTGAAGTTGGCGTACATTTCCGAGGCGTAGTTGTCGTAGAACTGGGCGAGCTGGGCTGAGTTGCCGAAGTAGGGGTTGGAGGGGACCGAGTAGGCGATTTGGTCGCAGAAGGGGAGGTCGACGACTAGAGCGCAGTTTCCGTGGTCTAATGTGGGTGGGATGGTGAGCGAGGCTGGGTTTCATCCGTAGCTTGGGATGGCTTACCCGATTTTGTGCTGAAGCTCGTTGCTCTGTAGATTTGCCTACCGCCTCCCAATGCCGCCTGTCTCTTCTCGCCTGGCGCTTCTCCATCCCTCGCCAAGATGCCGATATACTCGGAACTCGAGTTGAGGCCGCTGAAAAAGAACTGCTGCTTTGGGAAGTTCCCTGGCCCTCTCTGGGTCATGCCCGTCTTGACCAAGTCCACTTGTCGCCCGTTTTTGGTGGCCGCAATCAGTGCATGGGCCTCTAGCCCGCAGAACGAGTACTTGATACCGTTGATGCCCCTGTCCTTTTTGTTATGCGCGAACAGCACATACGGCTGTGTGCTCATGATCCTGGCCTGCTCTACTGGGTCCGCCTTGTCCGTCAAGTTGTGCGTCATCAGCAGGGCGCCCTGGGAGTCACTGTCAACCCAGATCAAGTCGGCGTCGTCTTTCTCGTCGTAGCTAAAGTAGAACCTGTCCGTCGACGCCGCAACTCTGAAGTTGTAGATGCCCGAAAAGGCATCGGTGATGTTTGGAGCGTGTATGCCGATGTACACATCTTGATCGGTAGTCAAGTTGAACATGACGGCACCCTCCTTGAATTCAACCAACGTCTGGGAAGCGGGATCTGCGTAGTTTTCGGCCGACGTCGAGACGTAGAGGGTGAGTTGGGGAGGGTCTGATGTTGTTTTTGAAGGGTCGATCGGCTGTGGTTGCTCGCATGTATTGGCCGAAATGTATACTCTCCGCGGGGCTTGTCTCTTTACGACGTCATGTCCCTCCGTCTCATTTTCCCCAGCGCCAGCGCCCGCGCCGGCGTTCCTCTCTCCCGAAGTATTTTGCTCCGCCCTGAGCTCCAACCGTGCCTCTTCGACTTCCCGGCCGGATACTGCGGGCAATGAGAAAACAAAACGCTGTGTCGTTCCCACGTCCACATTCATGGGCATCGCCTCATTGTTTGTCAACGATGTCACCCCTTCCGGCGCCCGCCCAATGATACTCCTATCGAAGGCCGAGAATTCGGGTTCGTATGTCGGGCCGACCGCGCCGCGCTCAGCCGTGCCAGCCAACAAGTCGACATGATCGAAAACGGCGGGGAATGCTTGTTCAAGCTCGGCGGCGAGGGCGAAGTTGGGCGAGAAGAGCGTGAGGTAGAGGAGAAGCGGCAAACATGAGGCGACGAGGGACGCCACTAGCCGCGATTGTAGAGGGCTGAACTGCATCGCAAGATCACGCCCCCGCGGGGCTGTGGAATATCGAGAGTCGACGCCCTGTCGGAAAAGCTGTTGTTGTCGAAACCCTGAAGTGTGGAGGGGCCCGCGGTTGGGTCTTGGTCGGTTTATCGACCCTGTCGATCAATCGCTTCGCCCACCAACTAGTCCTTGCAGGTGACGGGTCAAAGGAAAACCGCAGGCTAATTCCCCATGATCTTGAGAACCTCCGCGCTGGTTTTGGTGGGCTGCGCTGGGTAGTGATTCGTCTGAAATCCACTTGCGTAGTGTCAAAACCGACGCCGGGAGTTGTCAAACCCGAGCGCACAGGGCTGAAGTCACCGCTGGCAAGGGTGGCCTGCGGTGGCTGAAGCCCCTGCAGCGGGACCCCAACTTGGTCCATTGCCAAGACCTTCGGCCGACCCAGCAATCCTCCGAAAATGAACTTGCTCCATAATGCAGGCCGCATTGTCGTCTGCAAGCACATGAAACAGCTGCACCTTGAACTTGCATGAAAACCACCCTCGCTGCCTCCACATATCCCTCGGTGGAAGACCTAGATGCCGAAACGGGGTGGGATGGCACTTCCGTCACAGCCTGTTCATGCGCTTAGGTAGCATACAATGAGATGACTTGCGCTCAGCTGCCAATCCTATCCTAACCAACACACCTACTAACTAGCATTCCAAACCATAACTCTATTCAAGGAAAGTTGGCGTGTTGCGGGAAAGGGAAATCCTCGCCAGTATACAACCCCTACCCCATTGACCTGGTACAGTAAAAAACGAACTATCTTATGCCTGCCGAGTTATCCCAGTGTTCCAACTGCTGCCATTGATTGCGTGGTCAAGTCATCATTCATGTCGAACATCGGCAGGAAACCCGGCATCTCATGTGCACTCAATGACTCTCCATAATCCGGACCGGGCCACGCTCAAAGCCACGCGCTTTGGAATTGTATCGGAGAGGCCCGGGGATCCGAGACTCGTTTACTCGGTGTGGAGAGCATCGACCTTGGCGCGGAGGCCGCTGGCGGTGGAACCGGACTGCTGGAAGTGACGGCCGAGGGTCGGTGCGAGGAAAGAGCGGAAGATGATCTCGGCACCCCTAGAGACGCATTAGTCTTTTGCGCAGAAGGGGGATGTTGAGGCGAATAACGTACTTGAAGGCAGGCAGAGACAGCCACAAGAGGAAAACAAACTTGAAGGTGTAGTAGAAGGGGAACCAGTAGACGACGCTGACGAGACTCTCGGCAACGCTGTGATGTAATCGGTCAGTTTCCAGTGCGGAGGCATACAGCCATGGAGTGATCCTTACGTGAAAAGGGCAAAAACAACCCAGTACTAGGCAGCCAGTCAGCAAGCTTCGTATCGACAATTAGGGGTAGCTGGGGTTCGTACTGTCAGCCACTGCGTGTCATCCGCCTTGCTCGCGGTGAAAAGCGCATTGAGCGAGTAGTATGCGGGGATGATGAAGCCCGCAATGTTGGTCAAGAGCTGGCCACCGAGGTTGAAGACGATCAGGAAGAAGTACAGCGTCGTCAGGCCAATCACAGCGTACGCCTTGGGGATGGACGTCTGCCTCTCGAGGTTGTTGAGCGCCGGGTACTTGGAGAGCTAGGCACACAGATTTGTCAGAAAAGCGCGAGTCGGTGAACGAGTCGGATCCGGCATTTGCGACGCACCTCCTTGTCGAGCTGTCCGACATACTGCTGAACGCGGTCCTGAGGGGAAGACATGGTTGTGTGGATATTCGAGCGATGCGACGGCAAACTGGAAGTTGTTAGAAGCAGGTCGCAACAGTGCGATGGTAATTGCGGTGGCTGGAGAGCTTTCGGTAGCTTCGGCGGGAGAACACAAAGGTCTTATCGCGAGCAAGTTGGCAGGAAAGGGCGGAGAAAGGGATACATACGTTAACAAGAGCTTTATGAGCAGAGTTTGAAGATGGTAATGGAAGCGAGGAACTGGGGGGTCAGGCTTGGAAATTGGTTTAAAATATGGTACGGAGCAGAATGCGATAGGAGGTGGATGCAGGAGTCCAGGTGAGGCAATGACGATTGATACGTGTGCAGAACCCTGGTCACAAGCTTATGCCAAATCCGACAGTTGGTTTCGAATGACGCACACAGAAAGGGGCCAGACACGTGAATGCTTTGGGATAATCAGTAGACCCTAGTAGATAGGGAAGGGTTGGGAAATTGCCGATAGAAAATGGCAAGGCTCGATGGTGTAGTTGGTTATCACGTCAGTCTAACACACTGAAGGTCTCCAGTTCAATCCTGGATCGAATCAACCAAAGCTTTTGCTTTTTTGCACTTCCTCATACTTTCTTTTCCTCTTTTGCTTCCAAATAATGTTGTCTAATGTGTTTAACAATCCATATGCTATCGTCATTAGTATCCGTACTCATGTCGTGGCGCCTGACCATGCCCGCAGTTGCGCTGGATTTGTGACACCTAACGACGCCCCGTGCACATGGTATGGTGGCAACACAGACCATGCACAAGTGATGACCTCGTCACACCTCTTCACAGAACAGCAACTTGATGTTGAGCAATTGTAAAACACTGCCAGCGATTGACTTCCCACTCAGTATTGCAACATATTTAGAGCAGCACTGAACTGGAATTTCCTGAACTCAGGTGCAATCAGAATCGATTCACCGTGCTCCTTGGCTGCCTAGCTCAACCTTGTCCATGGCCCAGCCAGAGTGCGCATCGAGGTAAACTGCTGTTGCTCATGTCGCTAGCACATCACGCTGGCTCATCAAGTGGTGAGACGTGATATAAACATGCATCCCGTAACGAGCGATCAGACTTGCGCACCACGACAGCACTGTTGCTGATCGCGGAGGATTAGACTCTGGTTGTTTTTGTAGGTCTGTTCTGAACAATGATGCTGCTTACAACTGCCCAAACTCGGTTTGTTGCTCCCGCTTACAGGCATCTGCGAAAAAGAGCCAATAGAAGCGCGCTCCTGCTTAAAGTGGGGATGGGTGGTACGTGCGGGGCAAGCGCATTGCCCCGGGTAGCGCCTGTCATGTTTGTTGATTTCTTCCTCTCCCTCCTGTCCTCCGACGAAATGTGCAATTGAGCACGTCCACGGGCAGACAGCGCAGCACATCGCTCCCTTGCCCATAGGCCACGCCGACTCGTTGGAGACACAATATATCTATTCAGTCATCAGATTCTAACATCATTTTGTCTTGCAGGACAGGCAACCCCTCCATTGTCGCAATCACTAGACGGCATCTCTGTTTTGAAAGCACTGTTTGTCAATGGTTGGAGTGGCGATGGCTGCGATGGACTCGACCCACGGTAAGGAGGCCGCATCCCCACCCACCTATCATCGCACAACACCCCCGCATCTAAACATCGGACTCGGCTCGCTTCCCATGCATCGCATCCATCGAGTGCTCATTGTCTCGCAGATCCACTAGCCCTGGCCAAGGCGCGGAAGCGTCCTCGCTCGCGAGGCTCGACGGCATCCATCCACAGCGCCACGACACAAGCCAACCTCGAGCACAGCTTCGCAGAATCCGCCGATGTGTATTCCGGACAATGGCTGCCGACTGAGCCTGGCCATCCGCGAGACCTTTCCAACGGTTCAGCACAGATGACTCCCGAGGACCTCCTGTTGGCGTCTCAACTGCAGGCCAGTCGCAATTTCACTATGGATCCTCCAGTAAATGCATCCATGCAGAGCGCCGCCTACCACCACAGCCATAGCATGAGCCGGCAGTCCCTGTCGGCCGATTCGTTCGCCGGAAATACGAGCTTTGCAGATGACAGCCAGATGCTGGATCGGGATGGAAATGACGAAGGCGACTCGTTTCACGGAATGTCGGCGCCAGCCAGGTCTGGCTCCCGGTCCAATGCGAACAACGAGATGGAGATGCGACTACTGTTCCATGCCAGCAAGCACCGTAACCTCCAGGACGTTGCCCAGGAGCTACATGGCAACGAGCGCGGTCCCAACTCGGAGCGGACGCGTCAGGTCTTTGCTATGCTCTGGTATGCCCCCTAATGCTGATTCCTGAATCCAAATACTGATCTTGGCAGGATAAACCAAGTGTGCTCGACGGGCAAGGGGTCAGTGCCTAGAGGTCGTGTCTATGCCAACTATGCATCCCGATGCGCCACCGAGAGGATTACGGTACTCAATCCCGCCAGCTTCGGCAAGCTGGTGCGGGTTCTCTTTCCCGGTCTGAAAACACGACGGTTGGGTGTCCGCGGCGAGTCGAAATACCACTATGTGAACTTTCAGTTACAAGAGGAGCAACCTGACCTCCGCGACACTCCCGGCCCGTCTACCATGCCTCTTGGGGACAACACATCCTTTGCTCGGGATTTTAGGTAGGTATCCGGTTTTTCGTTGACGCGAGCACATGCTGACCATTGCAGTGCCCTTCCCAATATCACGGCATCGATGCGCTCCGAGAGAACGCCCTCATCGGTTCCGCCTCTCGCACAGCAGCCCGGGCCGAGAATCCTACGAGCACGCGAGTTCCGCCACAGCCTTTACAATCAACCCCAAGTAGCCAACTTTGACCAGTTGCAAGCGACCATGGGAAAGACGCTACAGAACCTTCGTTTCTTCACGGAGACCGGCGAGGGGTTCCAACAATCAGATCCGATTATTCTGCCCAGGATCGAACCGTACCTTCCGAAGGGCACAGATCCGGACGCGGCCAAATCGCTGGTAGCGCTGTACCGGTCATACTGCACGTCTCTTGTAGAATGCATTCGATACTGCAAGGAAAAGACGTTTTTCCACCTATTTACGTCGTTTCAAGGCACTCTTACGATGCCTGTACAGAAACTGTTCGCGAACCCGGCAATTGCATCCTGGATCGAGGAATGCGACTTTATTCTGTACCAGCGCATGATGCGCATTGTTTCCGGCTTGACTCTCCAGGTCGTGCCCAAGCCTGTTCTCGACACACTGCGCAACATTTCGGAGCGACTCGTGCCCCATATCCGAGATTCATTCCAAGGACAGCCCCAACATGTTGTGCGGGCCAAGGAGGGGCCTGGCACCATCTTTGCGGCTTTGCTCGACAGGGCCTTGCGTGTCAACCTCACGGCACATGCAGCGGCCAACATGCTGTCGAACCCCGCCAACCGCGACCTGATGTACCTGGAGTGGATCTCCATGATCAACGTACGAAAGATCTCGGAAAGCATACCGTCGCGCGGCATGGATGATGTCGTCAACCTGCTGCTCAACGAGATGCGGGACTTGCTTGATCCGGTCAACGTGCCGTGGGAGATTGAGTGCCTGACGGTACACGGCGAAATTGCGATGCGCAACGGACGGCAACCGCGGGAAGGAGGCCATGATGAGACCGATTCGTCTAATGTGCTGGATCGGTGGGTCAGCTTCCTGCGTTCGCTCCCGAGCCGTTTCCCCTACGCGTCAGATACGGATCTTGTCTGGTGCGTTCAGAGGTTGAGCACCACACTCATGAGGGATCTCACCATCGGGCAAGGGAAAAGCTTTGGATCGTGGTGGGTAACGAAATGTTGGGTGGACGAAATGATACAGTTTATGGCGGAGCAGGGTGGCTTCATGCAGCAGAAGTCAAGCCAGAGCTCGCTCACGGTCCCGAAGCGGCAGACAGCAGGCAGAGAACTGAGCCAGCCGGGTTCCCGGTACAGCAGCGCGAGCGATGATTTCAACTTGTCGCGCATGTCGGAGCCGCAGCCAGATCGAGCACCATTCCCTTCAGTGCCACCAAACACAAACCAGCAGGCGAGCCACGACGACAGCGGGATTGGCATCAGGACGCCTGATGAGGATTTGCCGGGCGACAAGTTTAACCTTGCCCCCGCCAACACCCAAGACTTGTTTGGCGCGGCAGATTTGCAGGACCACCTGGGGGAAATATAGTCGGTGTCCTCTGCTGGTGAAGCAGGGCGGCCGTGGTGTCTTCTCAAGGCTGTTTTATTAGGGAAAGGATGGAGTTTTGGCGTGATATACCAGCCGGGGACTGTTTGGTTCCTCATGTCACGATGAGATGATGGACGATGGGACGACAGAGTTAACGGGTACCATTTTCCTCTTGATGGCGGTAACATCCTGACATTGGGGATTGGATCATGTGCATCTGAATGTTTTGTGATACGGCAGGGTCAGAAAAGGGAGGCTTGCTTGCGTTTGTTCGGTGTTTAATGATCGGTTATCCATGGGGTCATTGGGGGGGGTTGTATCTATGTAGGAGCCCGATGGTTTTCCATCAAGCTGCGTAATGCCATATTGTACTCATTAGTAGTGTTCCACGTTCCCTGTTATTACCATGTGAACGGTTCCGATTCGTGCGACATCAGAGACCCACTCACATCCCCAAGGACACGGCTTCTTCCCTCCTTTGCTTTCGGTTCAACTCAGCCAGCACCTTCCGCTGACCATACCTCGAATCTCTCAAAAGAAAAGACGTACATGTGTGGGTTGTGCTGGGAATCAACGCCATCCCAAATCCAAACCGAAAGCCAAAGGTTTATAGCGAGAGAGTGTCTGGCCGTGTCAGGTTTCTAGGTTTCCAGGTTTCGTTGTCAGCACACTGCCGAGGAACGAACAGCTGAGGTCAGCGCCGAGGTTCCGCTTCGACACACCAACTCGTGTACAACTTCACCGCAACCCCATCCCGTCCGCTTTCTTCCCTCAACAAGCACATTTACAATAAATACCCGAACAACATGGTTGTCGAAACGGAAGGCACCTTTGAGGTGGACGGCCATAGCCTCTACACCAAGTCGTGGCTGGTACGGAACAACCTCACCTGCCCCCGCTCTGTTACACTGCGCCCACACGCTACTGACGATGCCAAGTGCTAACATTGCATCCCAGCCCGACGGCCCCGCCAAAGCCAAGCTCATCTTCATCCACGGCTTCAGCGACCACCTGGGGCGCTACTACAACTTCTTCCCGACGCTCGCGGGGTGCGGCATCGCAGTCCACGGCCTCGACCAGCGCGGCTGGGGCCGCTCCGTGCGCAAGCCCGCCGAGCGGGGGCTGACGGGCCCCACCGCGCGCGTCCTCGCCGACATGGCCGCCTTCATCACCCCGCACCTGCCGGCGTCGCCCGCCGACCCGCCCGTCTTCGTCATGGGCCACTCGATGGGCGGCGGGCAGGTGCTCACGCTGATGTGCCGCGACGAGTACCAGGAGAGCGTGGTGCGCCGCGTGCGCGGGTGGCTGCTGGAGAGCCCGTTCATCAGCTTCTCGCCCGAGGAGCAGCCGAGCTGGCTCAAGGTGTTCGCGGGCCGCCTGGCCGGCCGGCTGCTGCCGCATCGCCAGCTGAAGCATGATATTGCGGTGCAGCATCTGACGCGGGATCCCGAGGTGGCCAAGAGCATCCTGGCGGACGAGCTGATGCACAACACGGGCACGCTGGAGGGGCTGTCGGGGCTGCTGGACCGGACCGAGGCGCTGGCGAAGGGGCTGGTGAGGCCGCGGGCGGGCGGGGCGGTCAGGGCGCTGTGGATCGGGCATGGCACGCAGGATAAGACGACGTGGTTCGAGGCGAGCAAGAAGTACTTTGATCAGTATGCCGGGGAGGTGGCGGACAAGGAGTTCAAGGCGTACGAGGGCTGGTATCACCAGCTGCATGCCGATGGCCCGGATAGCGTGCAGTTCTATAAGGATGTGGGCGATTGGATTCTGGCGCGGAGCGAGGAGAAGCCTGAGGCGAAGTTGTAGTGTATGGTTCGCGTGGGGTCTCTTCCGAAGTGCTATCTACTTTGGGTTGTTATGGGTTGTCTATTCTATCCGCGCGTGTTGATATGGTAGTGCCGATATATGTCAATATATGGACCCTGCAGTATGGACTAGGTATGGAATGCTTGACACGCCTGGGCGCGATAAGGATGAAGCAAGTGGACCCCAACCGGCACTAGAATCTAGAAGCTAGCCCGGCGGCCCCAGATCTCGGGAGTCGGGACACCTAATCTCGGACCGTCTCGGTTCAATCCGTGCGGGACTCCGGGAGCTTCTGACTGACAAGTTGGCAGACCCCGCTGAAGCCATGACAGAAAAGGCGGGCTGTCATCGATGCCGCGAATCTTTTCTGACCCGTGTCTTTTGACTTGTTTTTATTGTTTTTATCTGATTGAGTCTGATATGATCTATGTACTATTTATCTGATCCCCGATCCCCGGTCGCAAATGACCCTCACTCCCGGTACACCGCCGCGCCTGTAACCCCCCCACTGTTCAGGCGCTGCCGACAGAATGTCACCCGCCAAGCAACGCCCTCATCCGAATCCAACTCTGGCTGACTATCGCCGTCTGTGGGATAAGACAACGAGATAATTCTCAATACGCCGCTGGAACAGAGGTACGGGCCACCATGCTACCAATGCGGATGCCGATTAGAGACTACGCGCGTCATGTTCCCCCTCGCCAATTCTGGCTGTTCCCGGGCACCCGGCACCGGGTCCCCGCCCCTTGGCTCGACCCCCAGCTTTCATCCACGGTTGCCAACCACCACCGACCACTTGTCCCGCTCATCCCTCTTTGCAACGAGGACCTACTCTTGACCAGGAACGCAATAATTCCGTGCTGCGCCTGCGCCTGGAGATCGGGCCCCCCGTGTCAAACAAAGAGACACCTGGGAAAATATTATCAGAAGGGTGGGTGCTCCATCTCGCCTCTGCCGTTGTTTTCTGGCCATGTCCATCGCATCTTGATGTTATTGTTGGGTTGGCACCGCGCGCCACCAATTCATCCCATCAGAGCTCGTTAGCTAACGTCCGAGTCGGAGCACCTAGCGCCTACACCATCTTCGCAGAGAACCCTCGCAATCCGCGGCCATGGATTCGCACGACTTGTCGAACAGCATATCGCTGCATCCGCATCCCTTCAAGACGCAGTCCGACTCGGCCAGCATTCCTCGCCTGACAAGTTTCCACTCACCCTCCCGTTCAATGTCGAGAGGGGGGGCAAGCAGCACCGGAGTCGAGGCCACGATTGGGGGTGATGACGCAGCCCAACACCGCCATGTTGGAGTAACACCGGGCGACATCGAAGTCGAGAGTCAGCTCGCTGGCCGCCTCCCGCTTCCCGGCCCCGGAAACGATCCGTACGGCCTGTCCCGGCGCTACAAGACGCCCTCGGAGCTGGCCGAGCTCAAGGCGAACACATCCCGGAAGCGGGATGCCGTCCAGCAGCTCCCCACTACCACTCCGGCCACAATCGAGCTCTCCATGACCAGCAAGCTGGCGCGGTACATGAGACCGCTCGGACAGTCTGCAAACAAGGCACGCCGGCTGGAGGGCTTCTACCAGGCGCAGAATGAGACCATCGAGCGCCTGCTCAAGAGCGTCGACGAGCACCGTGCCGCGGCGCGCCAGGAGCAGGGCGAGGACCACCTCAAGTTCCAGATCGCCGTCTGGGGCTCGCTCCTCGCCAACATCGTCCTCGCGGTCCTCCAGCTCTACGCCGCCATCTCGTCCGGCTCGCTCTCGCTCTTCACCACCATGGCGGACGCCGTCTTCGACCCCCTCTCCAACCTGACGCTCATCCTCATGAACCGCGCCGTGCGCCGCGTCGATCCCCGGCGCTTCCCCTCGGGCAAGGCCCGCCTCGAGACGGTCGGCAACATTGTCTTTTGCTTCATCATGGCGGCCGTCTCGCTGATCATCATCGCCTTCGCCGCGCGCGACCTCGCCGACGGCGACCACGGCCTCAAGCCGTTCCACATGCCCTCCATCATCTCCGTCTGCGCCGCCTTCGCGACGAAGCTCTCGCTCTTCCTCTACACCTGGTCCATCCGCAACAAGTACAGCCAGGTGCGGATCCTGTGGCAGGACCACCGCAACGACCTGCTCGTCAACGGCTTCGGCATCCTCACCTCGGTCGGCGGCGCCAAGCTCGCGTGGTGGATCGACCCGGCGGGCGCCATCGCGCTGTCGGCCTTCATCTCGTCGCTGTGGCTGCGCACGGCCTTTACCGAGTTCCTGCTGCTCGTCGGCGTCGTCGCGTCGGTCAAGACGCAGCAGCTGATCACGTACGTGTGCGTGACGCACTCGAACGCCATCCGGCAGATCGACACGGTGCGCGTGTACCACTCCGGGCCGCGGCTGATTGCCGAGGTCGACGTGGTCATGGACCCGGACGCGTCGCTCCAGGACACCCACGACGTCGCCGAGGAGCTGCAGATCAAGCTGGAGCAGCTGCCCGATGTCGAGAGGGCGTATGTGCATGTGGACTATGAGACGACGCATAAGCCGGAGCATGGGTGGAAGAAGGATTTGTAAGGGAACGGGGGCCTCTGCATCTTGTCGGTGTTGCTGCAGTGCTACAGGAGATGGCATGGTACGGTCAGGTTGGTCTGTACGACATGAGATTGGGATATCTGAGGCAGTCTCTCTCCTCCTCGCCTGCCTAGATCTTGATTCTAGTGGATTTGAATCAATACTCTCGGGCACGTTTTGACTGTTGTCTAGAGTTGGTGGTGCTACTGTCGCATTCCATGACCATGGTCCTAAGAAACCACACTTGTAAACGCAGGCTGGGCCATCACCACCGCAAATGGATGCAGGCGCGTCTTCTGTGGATTCGAGCGAAGAGGGTTAGCGCACACGCCAGAGTTGGGGATTGCCACGGATACAAGTGACTAAAAAGCTGCAATCATGGATTGCGGTTAGAAATACGACTGCGAAGCCAGCATGTTCTTGATATAGGCAAATGGCTCTAAAGGCCATGGGAAAGACAGAGTAGCTTGTAAGTAGTCGGTGATGAATCTCGTTGTGTTGATATTCTCTGGTCTTTTCTGGGCCGGACGAAGATGCCGATCCGGGATCTCGACTGGTCTTCGTCGCGGGGCAGGCGGGGCAGACGGGGCAGGCGGGGCAACCATCAGGTGGTGATGATGCAATGGCCCCACCGATCCCACCGTCGCGCAAACCTCCACCGCCAAGCGCGCTAAAGTCGCGCGGTGCATTGCGGCCTGTAAGGCCCCGGCACGCAATCCACAGAGAATTGAGAACTGCTGCTTCTCATGCTGTCTCTTGTTGCACTGCGAGCGTGGTGTAAACGCCGTAAAAGACAATATAATCATGGACACTGTCTACCTGTCTTCTCTCATACACAGATGGCTGTTGTGATTTGCGGAGACGCGTATCCCACATGGCGCCATCAGCTGTCCCGCTGATGGATTGCTGCAGCGGAGAAAAAGGTGCTGCGTTCCAGGAGCTCAATTCGGCACAGCAAAGTTCATTTTTTTCATCACGCAGGGATGGAGGTTCCTCAAATGTCTGCGAAGCCAGACCAGCCAGCGCGGTACAGAGATGCAACTCGAGCTCACCGGCTTCATGGTGGCATTTCATCCCAACAGTGTCCTTGTACCACGAAGGTCGATGCCGGTGAATATGCAGCTTCTTCCCGTCTCTAGCCTGCCGTTGCACAAATCTGCATGCAGCCTGCTGCTGCGAGAAGCTTGAGAGGGTCCCCGTATCCCTGCCGCGGGAGCCCTGGCCCAGCCTGCTCCCCCCCCTGCTGAACCAACCCTGCATCCCGTTGTTGTCTGTTGCACCGGATTTCTCGACAGCGTTCCTCTGCGATAAGAACCTGCCGAGTGTAAACATTCATCTTGAACTGCAGCAGGGCAGCAAGGGTCACGCCGAGGCGGCACAGGGTTCTGATCTGATCTCGCCTACCGACTTTGCCCCCCCCCCCAAGGAACTTTTAGCGACGGCTGCCGGAGCTGTCTGTCAACCAGTCGTCCTTTCCAGTGTCGCGCATCTGAACTCCATTCTCTTCCTTTTGCATCGATTTACAAGTGCCACATTATTCACCCCAAAACATCTCTTATTGCCAGCTGCTCCCGTGTCTGTCTTTGTGCGTCGGGCCTCCGATCTGACGTCGCTAGTAAGGGGCCGTCGTGCACAATGGCTGTGCTAGGCGGGGAGGATGTGTATGCCAGTGTGAGTGCCATTCCTGCCACCACCTCCGGCCCGCATTTCATGATGCGCCGATGCGCCCGGATGCTGCAACCCCGCGGCCCAGCTCTCGCTCGGACAAAATCACTAAGACAGACGGGCGGGATAGCTTCTTCTGACAGACGCCTATCTTCCTGGTAAGTCTGGAGCGCCAATTGCAAGATTTGCCAGGTCCCTGTCGCTGATTCTCCCCGCTCCCTAGGCGCGCTGGTTCTGGCGCACTCGCTCCGGGATGCCGGAACCACCAAGAAGCTCGCCATCTTGGTCACTCTGGACTCGGTGTCCGCCGATGTCATCACACAGCTCGAGGCAAGCTACCTCGGCCGCGCGCTGTTCCCATCGCCAACCACTGACCGTTGCGCAGGCCGTGTACGACTACGTGATTCCAGTCAGTCGCATTCGCAATGGCCGGCCCGCGAACCTCTACCTCATGAACCGCCCGGACCTCCACTCGGCCTTCACCAAGATCAACCTCTGGCGGCAGACTCAGTTCCGCAAGATTGTCTATGTGGATGCCGACATCGTGGCGTACAGGGCCCCCGATGAGCTCTTCGACCTCCCCCATGCCTTCTCGGCCGCACCCGACATTGGCTGGCCGGACCTGTTCAACACGGGCGTTATGGTCCTGACCCCAAGCATGGGCGAGTACTATGCCTTGATGGCCATGGCCGAGCGCGGCATCTCGTTTGACGGCGCAGACCAGGGCCTCCTGAACATGCACTTCAAGAACAGCTTCAACCGCCTCAGCTTCACGTACAACGTCACCCCATCAGCCCACTACCAATATGTGCCGGCCTTCCAGCATTTCCAGTCGAGCATAAACATGGTCCACTTCATTGGCGCCGAGAAGCCCTGGGTGCAGGGCAGACACGAGTCCACCGGACGCTCACCGTTCGACGAAATGGTGGGTCGGTGGTGGGCTGTCTATGATCGACACTACCGCAGAGACGTCTCGGAGGTGAGTTCCTGCGCGTCTCAGGAAGCAGGGAGCTGCTGCTAACTGCTCGTACAGGCCGCGCCCGCTCAACCAGAGCGACGGGTCCCCGAGATCGTGCAGTATTTCGTCAAGGGCGAATATCAACCCGCAGTCCGATATGGTGTCCCTGTTGGCGAGCCACCCCGCAATGAATCCGGCGCTTCTCATGGTCAGCATTGCCAACCACCATCAGCCCCTTCGCAAGTCGATGTGCATTATACACAACAGCAGCATGACGCCCACCAACTTCGGCCCCGTCCAGAACAGCACCCCCCCCACGACCACCACCATCGTGAATCCCACCATGAACCACCACCACCCGCAAGTTCGGTCGCGCCGTCTGATCATTCGGGTCCCCCTCCCAGCATCCCCAGCGTGTCTTCTCGATCTGAAGAGTGGACCCATACTGAGGCTCGAGAAGACCAGGCATCGAACCACGAGCAATGGGACCGTCGGCCGGCAACGCCACCGGCGCATAAGCCTGAGCGTCAACCCGACATCCCAAGCTGGGACGCCCAACGGTGAGTTGACACACACACACACGATTACAATTGGAGCCAAAAAACTAACGATTTCCAGACAACCTCCTCCGCCCGACTCCAAACCCGAAGCCATGAACTTCCCCCAGATGCACTACGCGATGTCGTCTGACCCCGCTCCGTTTGTTGCTCCGGAGCGGTATCCGAGCCCTCCCAAAGACATGTGGTACGAAGTGCCAAAGGAACGGCCGGCGCCCTTCCACGCAAAGCCCAAGGCGGTTTTCCCTTGGGAGAGTCATCAGCCGCGGCCCACCCGTGTGTTTCCTCAGCCGGAGCGCTACGAGGAGCCGGAGATTGCGCCGGCGCCTGCGAGTCATCATGAGCATACCTCGGCAGACTCGCGCGCACGGGCTGGGACCGCGACATCTTCGTCGTCGACGGGTGAAGAGGCGAGCGAACCATCAACGCCGCGAGCCCCGGCCTCCCGTGATTCCCTCTCGGCGACCTCGGACATTTGGTCTTCGTTCCCGCGGACCAATGCCTGGGACGACGTACCGGAAATCAACCGGTACGTCGATGCCATTGAGAAGCATCGCCGTACGCGAAGCCGCGGCTCGGCGGTGAACCCTGGGGGGGGTCCTTTTGCGGAGCTAGGCGTCGGCTGGGAAAGACGAGGTTCCAAAGTGACCCAGTTCCCGAGCGCGGACGATCGTCCCAGTCTCCCCGTCACCCCCGCGCCTATCCGCAGGTCGAGACACCGGGCCAGTGGTGGCCCAGGGTCCGGCGGATACGGCGAGGGTGACGAACAGCTGCCGGGCGCGGAGGGGGTGCCCACGCAGTCTGACTGGGTATGTGTGCATGGCATCTGGTGGGGACCTGCAGACTGCCTCTGTGACCTGACTAACATCCTTCGTTGCCACAAGGATCCTGTGGCTCAGCTGCAGAAGCTGGCACAACAGCAGTCGCAGGTGCTGCGTGAGAGGCTAGGTGGTGTGCTTGGAGAAGAGACCATTGGTAAAGAAGGGCGGGAGATCCCGTCCCGCCCACTGCCCTATGGGTCGGAGGGTGCCAAGTCTCCGACTTATGTTGCCCATTCGCCCACTGTCATCAGCCCGACGCCGGTGAAGCCGGATACAGGAACGAGCACGGTGAACAAGATCCTCGCAGCGACGCCGCAGAGCATTTCGCGGCAGGAAACGGGGCCGGCGGCAACAACCCAGACGCGCGATTTTGCCGGCTCCATGTCTGCGCCGAGCTATCAGGGCCCGGGCGCGTCGTTCGAGAAGGGGGAGGATTATCCCACATTCGAGACCCCGGCGTTGCCGACTGAGGAAGACCGGGATGTTCTTGACACGTAGCAGCGTGAGAGCGGAATGGCCGAATGACTGACTAACCAGAACAGCAGACGGGCTCGGCGGAAGGGCGTTGGGAAGGATGGCGGCGGTCTGAGAATGGGTGATGGGCGGGGACGACGGGACCGTGGTACATGTGGACACCTGCCAGGAGACAGGCATTAATCATTGAGTCCATATGCTTTGGCTTTAGCATTCCTTCTATTTTGCGGTTCTTGGTTGTTTTCTTGACCCGCTTTCCCTGTCGTCTGCATTGCGCATCACACACACTGGGCATTTTCGACATGTTTCCAATGCAGTTCGCAGAGGACGCTGTTGGTTGGTGGGGACACTAATACACAACGGCGGGATACAATTCAGGATACACTGGAGTTGCCGTTGTCGTCTTGGTCCAGCTTCGTAAGCTCGGGACTATGTGACTACGTGGTGAGGATTCGTCACTCCTCGCTCGTCACTATTGTTGTCCTCCCGGCCCCGCCATGCGCCCGCTTCCCTTCAACCCGACAAAATAAAACAAGATCCGAATCTTCTTTGACCCTTACAAACTTACAACAAGGAATATTCTCCCCTTCCATCCCGCCGGTTGCCTCCATTGATACCACCTCAGTAACTCGTCAGCGACGTGCCGCACCATACCATCCATCGTCCATTGCGGTTTCCCGAACACAGTCAACAAAGCCTCTCCTTCAATCGCCAAGGGATGCAGGGTTGATACATCCCGTCGGGCCGCGACTCAGAAGGCGACCAATCACTTGTGAGTGCGCTGGTGGGGATGATGCGAGGCGGGCAACTGGCTGACTCGGCTGCTTCCGGCTGCCCAAGGAAAGTACAGCCTTACCAACGGACCCTCGACCCTGAACGCGTTTCGGTCGTCGCCGCCGGGGCCTTATTGATATTTCCGTGTCTTGGGACGCGCCGGGAGGAGCCTTGTCAACAAAGCACATTTGGTGCATCGTGGCGAGGGGTCCAATCGCCAAACGGTCGCGTTATGCCCAAGCAGCCCCCTGCCAAACCACCCAAGCAAAAGCCCCGGAAGTCGGCCAAACCCCGACCCATCGCCCGGGAACCAACCCCCGACGAGGTCTTCTACCAAATCCGGGACGTTGTCGACGAGAAGCGTGTCAGGGGAAAGCTATTCTACAAAGTCGATTGGGCTGACAACCCCACCACTGGCGAGCGCTACAATCCCACCTGGGTATGTCTCTCTCTCCCCCCCCCCCCCTCCTCCCCCCAACAACAAACAACACCCCAACACCCCAGCGAGCCCCCTGAAAATCGGTCCTGCTTTCCCGCTCCCCCGTTCTGTCCCGCCGCTGCTAATCTCCATTGTCGCCCTATCTTCAGGAGCCAGCTGAGAACGTTACTGCGGCCGCGGTTGCCGATTGGGAAAGGGAGAAGCGCCGACGACCGGGTCCCGAACGTGCACCGTCTAGCATTGAAACCGACAGCCAGCCGGTGCAGCCCCCGAACTGGAGAGCGAAGCGCCGGAGGGATTCTTCGGTTGCCCCGGAGGACGAAAGGTCGCCCAAGCGCTGGAGATCCGTTGACTCGGGCTACACTTCTACTCAGAGCAACGACGAGACGAGCCAACCGCTGGCGCTCCCCGAGAGAGTCCAGATTGTTCTCGAGCTCTCGGTCCCCCCTGGATTCAATCCAGCCGAATACCAGAAGATCAGTCTCTCCCAGCCTGTGCTGTCTTCGCAGGAGAATCCATCGACCGCCGCTGCTGCTCCGCAGGGCCGAACCAGCCAGAGAACGATCCCAGACTCTCAGGAGTACTTCGAGTCCTTGCGCACCCAGTCCACGACCCAGTCTGCTGCCCGTCTTAACGAAACGAGTCTCCTGGAGGGAGTCCTGCTGTCTGCTGCACGAGGAACCTCACAGGCTGCGAACGTCGAGGGACGACAAAGTCGCTCCGGCTCAGACATACCATCCCGCCAACCCGGGGGTTCGCATCAGAACTCGACGCCCTCGGCTGGCCTCCTCGAAGGCAGTGTCCACGAACCAGTCAGCCCTCCTTCCGCCAGGACAGAACATCCGTCCGCGGGTCAAGATTTCCTTTCTAACGACAGCCTTTGGTCCGGAGGGTTCCTGACACAACCAGCATACGAACTGCCTGTATTCACCACGGAACCGGAGACACAAACCCAGGACAGCCCCTCGGCCGAGCAGAGCTTGGACCAGGGCGATCATCAAGACCGCCACTCCAACTGGCATAACACTGGTTCGCCCGGAATCGATTCTCACCCAAGTGCAGGAGAGTCACATCCGCACTTCCAGGCCGCGCAACGAGTTCCACTGCTTGATAGCGAGCCAGGGGGGTTTTTGACCCAAGTCTCAGAGGCCCCTCGGCAGAGCGAGGAGGTTATCCCTGACACTGTCCAGAAACAGGCCGGAGGGAGGTCACCTCGGAACGTGGAGCGAAGCGTAACCAACCTGCCGAGTGCATCGGGTGAAGACAGCATCGTCGGCCCACAAGAAAGTGTGTCGCGCCCATTCACTCCAGCCAGCGATAGATCCGCCTCCCTATTCTTCACCCCCAGAATGGACGGCTCTCCTGGCCAAGGGACGCCACTTTCGGCTGTTGATTTGATGCGCCAAATACAGGCCGAGGTGTTCGGCTCGGTTCCCGACTTGTCCGACACTGTGGAGGCGCCCCTACTTTCGCCATCCCTTGTCCTTCCAAGAATAGACGACAGCACACACGACGCCAAAGGACCATCATCGACAGAACATGCTGTTACGGCAGCCCAAGAACTGAACCGGCGCATTGGGATCGGCGCGCCCGACGCCGTCGTGGGTGCACATGGCGGCGAATACGAGCAGCGGTCCGAGTTCGTAGCGCCAGCAGATTTGACCGCGTCTGTCGACCATATCTTGGGCCGAGATGACAGCCTATCTGCGGCGCATGACAACGTCTTTGGTGGCCACCAAATCCTCGCTGAGGGTGCCGAGGACTCGGTTCCGACCACCGCACATGATGATTCCCACCAGTCTTCTGCGATGGGCCTCGACGATCAGGATGAGGATGGCCGTGCTGGGAGGCACTTTGTGGTCACTCTCCCCATGGCGGCGAACTGTCGCTCGATATATCTCGACACAATTTCCGAAAACAAGGGAACCATGATTGAGTTCAGCAACGTGTTTGCCGATTCGGACTCGAGCGAGCCGGACGGCGCATTGGTGGCCAAGATGGATCGCATCTTCGAACGGCTCCTGAACCTCTGCGATCTCCCGGCTTATGACGACCCATCCCTCCAGCTGCACGGCGAAGAGATGATGAAGCATGCCACCAATTCGAACAGCAAGTTCTCGTTCGTCTACGAGTTCCTAAACAGCTTGTGGGGCATCGATGCACGCATCCTGATTCTCTCACAGACAGGCCGCGTCTTTGAGTATCTAGACGCAGTTGTCTCGGCCGCCAATATCACATACACCATTCTCGGCCAAGAGAGCTCGTCGGGAGAACAGCCCACACAGGGATTGTCCGTCATTCTGGCCGTAGCGGGCCAGGACTTGTCCAAGGTCGAAGGAGGAGTCGATGTTGTGCTGGCTTTTGACGACGCGGCGAGATCAGTCGAGCTGCCCGCGTCGTTGGGCTACGGATCGATGGCGCCAATCGTCCTCCCCTTGGTGATCACCTACTCTCTAGAGCATTGCGACCATCAACTGCAGCAGCTGGAGCCCGAGTTGGACGGCTTGGAACGGAAGAACGCACTGAACTTGGCAGTTGCGGCCGCAAAGGATTCCCTCCGCGACCCTATCGGCGGTGTTCCTGAACCGCACGAGGCGGCCGAGCTGTTTGCCAACTTTCTGAAGAGCCGGGAGAGTGGCTTGGATTGGGAGCCGCAGCCGCTCCCAGATGGCATCTTCGATATGTGGTTGACACAGGAGCGCACGCAGGAACCCCAGAACGATGTGCTCCGCGACCCGCATGTGTTGGCCGGGCCCGGCGGCCAAAAGCGTCCGCATGTAAGTCTAGTGCATAGAAATGGCCGGGAGGCTTGGTGACTAATATGGTTGTAGGGGAATATCCAAGAGGGAGCACCAAAGCGGCCGAGACTTCTTCTGGACGACCTACCCAGTCGAAACCTAACACCGCTACGCATGAGCGACGTGCTGATGCAGAGGCTCGTACAGTACCCGCTTGATAGCAGAGATGCCACACCCGTCGAAGTACCCGCGGGACTCATCGAGCGCATGGCAGAGAAGGTAAGGATAACTTCCAACAAGCCTCTCGGTTCGGCACTTACAAAGGCTAGATCGAGGAACTGGAATCCCGCGTCGCAGCCCATAGCGGGATCGAAACAAAGCTACGCGACCATGTGACGACTCTGGAGTCGCAGCTCCGATCCTACGAGCGCACCATCGAAAGCATCCAGCCAAAATACATGGACGCTCTCCGCGACCGCGCATCCTTTGAGAAGGAATCCAAAGCCGCCATCTCCAAGGCCGACGCAGCCACGGGACGTCTCGAGGCCCAAAAGTCCGAACTCGCCCACGTCCAAGCCAAGCTCGCCGACGCCACCGCGGCAATGGCCAACTCGTCCAACCCCGACCTCGCCAAACTGGCCCGAACCTCCAAAGAGCGCGACGACGCCGTCGCCACCATCGAGAAACTCAACAAGAAAGTCCTGGCCGCCCAAAACGACCTCGAGTACTCCCGCAAAGCCTACCAGGACGCCTCCAACGCCCACTCCGAGCTCAGCCGCGAAAACGCCGAGCTCCGGACGCGCGCCGCCGACCTCGAGCAGCGCGCCGGCGCCAACCTCGTCCGGATCCACCAGCTGCACGCGGACAACGAGCGCGCCGCCGTCGGCGCGCAGATCGACGAGCTGCAGGCCCTGCTCGACAACCGCGAGCGCGAGCTCGACCGCGCCCTGGTCGAGCTGCGCGCGCTCAAGAACGGCCGCCGCGAGACCCGCGGGTCCAGCGTGCCGCGCAGCCCCCGCACCGCCGCCGCCGCCGGCGTCATGAGCCCCCGCCTGCCCGGCCGCGCCGTCACCGGCAGTCGCGGGACGAGCCCGGCGCTGCCCGGCGGGCTGAGCTCCGATGGCAGCACCCCCGTGCCGTCGGGCATGACGTATTTCCAGGCGCCGGGGGCTGGGGCGGCGGGGGGCCGATGGGGCCATCTCCGGGATTAGGAAGAACGGGGCCGGGTTGGTGGATAGGTGGTCGGTCGGGGAGTTCTGACGTGGTACTTGCATTAGCGGCCTTCGGGCTTCTTTTTTCCTTCTTCTTTCCTCTTTTTTCTTTTCTCACTTTCTTTTTGCTTTGTCTTTCTGTTTGGGCGTCGGGCTGAGAATGGATGCCGATACCGTGGACATCCATTGCATCAGACTTGGGGGCTTCGATATCATGGGATGGATGAGACATGCGGGCAGCTTGGGAAGGGGGGGGAGGGATTGGTTGACTACGGTCGATGTGTTACGTGCATGCCATGCCGATGGGTATGCAATGGGAAAGTTTTATATTGACCTGCTTGGGGTTGTGTGCGAGCCTGTGGTATGGTGTGGCATGACTCGTGTCGTGGGTGCAACAGTACGTGATGGGATGTATCAAGGCAAATCAATGTCTACCAACGTTGGGGAGCGGATCAGGTGGGTGTGAATTACCCGAGTTATAATACACAGTCGTGGGCGTCGCTGTGTTTAAAAGCGGGACGTGTTGCTCACTCAGCTCACGTCCAAAAGACCGCTCAACGCTACGTCATGGATAGATGGGGCGTTGAACGGCGAGAACTCGGCATGAGAGCCTCGTCACAAGCGACTCGAGACAGGCAAGGGAAAAAAGAATGTGATGACCCCTACTGCTCAACCTCTTACATTCAAGTCTCCCCCGTCTAATAGCCCCGAATCTCCAACAGCTCTCACGCCCTCACTTCATCCCTCGGTATCGTTCTCCGTGTATCAAAAGTCTAGTGGAACATGTACAGATTGCGGTGCCCTACAATCCGGCGCGGGGGGGTCGACTGGTATCCGCCGGGTTTTGGGACGGCCGACATCTAAACCTTAGTTGGTCTCCTCGGGGTACAGGTCCTCCTTGAGCGCAATGCCCAGCTCCTCGCGCAGGGGCTTCAGCTCGTCCAGGTACTGCTGGTACTGGCCGGTGTTCTCGACCTTGGCCTTGATGCCTGTTTGGTGCGGTGTCAGTCAGCATTTGGTGGGTGGACGTGGGTCCGCAGAGCGGGTTGGGGGGCTGTACCCTCGAAGACGCGGACAGCGGTGGGGAAGTCGTTGACCCGCCGGGCGGCCCTCAGAGCGGCGGACAGGACGGACGGCGAGGGGACGAGATCGTAGGCGAAGGCGTTGTTCAAGTTGCGCTATGGTTGTTAGCGTCGGGCCAGCCGAGTCGGGGGACGAGATGGGAACGGCGGGCAGGCAGCGAGCGGGAGGGGTTCGGGGGCGTACCTGCAGCTCGAAAACATCCTGGACGCCGTCAAACTCCTTCTCGTAGCTATCCGAAATTCCATCATCAGCAATTGGGTCGGTCGCGATGGGTGTGGCTGGTAGTCCGGGTCGCGCGGGGTGTGGGCCAAAATGGGTCACGTCATGAGCGGAAAGCTAGCAGCGGAGCTAGGGAAAGCTCTGTTTTCCTCCCAACCACGAACATTGAAAATGGCTGGTCCTCGACTCACCGGGCCGAAAACTCTTCAAACGACTCCTCCGAGTGCTCGGAGCGCATGCGGAGCGATGTGCTGAAGCTGCTCGACAGGCTGGGGGCGGCGAGGCCGGCGCGGGCGACCATCGGCTGGGGCCGGGCAGCGACGAGGTTGGCGCGGAGGAAGCTGGAGGGGCCGCGAGCGGCAACGCGGAGCAAAGAGGCCGACATTGTGTAGTTGGAAATATATTCCCGAGCCGGGAGGAGTGGCGAGGCAGGCAATTGGCGGAGCTGGGGGCTCGACGGAGATGGGCTGGCCCGGGAGGGAGCTTGGAATCAATTGAATTGGGTGCGTGCAGTCAGCGACAGTGTGCGTTGGTGTTGAGCTTGGAAGTCACGGACATCGAATGATCTCTCGGCTATGCGAACATTCCTTTTCGCTTAACTGCTTAGCGGTATATTTTCCTGGTTGTGCCTGGCCTCTCCGCCAATCAGCTTCCATGCATTGGGTTTTTGTCCCTGTGGCGGTGAGCCGTGCCCCCCCACAAGCATGTGGATCAAATGTGGCTGGGGCGTAATTACTACCTAGTAGTGCTGCTGAGGTTCTGAGCTTTGACGACAGCGACAGTGCAGATCAAAACACACAAAAGCACACATTAAACGCCGGCGATCTCTGCTGGTCTAGCCCGGCGTCGTTGATCATCCGGGCAATATCTGTAGAATGATCTGCCTGGGCCGAGCTTTGTCCGGCTCACCTAAACAGCGAGGAAGGACTAATGTACTCTTCCACTGGAGAAATGACTCGAGCATTGGACGACTGAATCGACTCGGGTCCGTCGTCATACAGAAGCAGGTTCTTGTTGGAAGGAAGCCGCGGATCCCGAGTCCGTGGATGCCGAGGATCCGGGCCCGGAGCTCCGATATCGATTGGCATTCTCGGCAGTGTCCGGACTTGCCGAGCCGTGTGTTTGCTCCAACAAAAACCATTGCCTACTCCAATGGCCGGGTGCTGATCTTTTGGCACTAAGCTTGCGGGCTGAAGTAGACAATTGGGGGGCCACTTTCCCCCATTTCCGCATCCATGCCCTTTGGCTGCTGCGACTCGAACATGGAAGTGGATTCCAGCTGTCCAAAAAAGGGGCCGAGGAACGACCCGACTCGGGTGTCCCGGTGGTTCAGCAAGTATCATTTCATCAGATGCGATGTCGGGATTGATGTGGCCGTATATTTGCTATCACCACCGGCGGCATATCTCTCTTCAAGCTCTTTGCGGCCTTGACGATGGAACCCAGTTATGTACGGATAGAAATGCCGAAGAGAGCAAGCCACGACAATGAAAGAATGTTCCAAGGGCCAGGATGTCGGGTGGGGCAGATCTGGAGGAAAGCGACCGGGGATTGCTTGGCGATTGGCTGGCAAAAATTCACATGCAGGATCCTGGAAATGAGCCAAGGTTGAGGCTCGCCGTGACTTCCCCTTTTGCAGACGGACGGCGAGGAAAATAATTAGTTGCTTGGCTCCTGGTTTGGTCTGCAAACTTCGGCCTCGCATCGTTGCTGCAAATCTTCGGTTGGCGATTCTCCCAAGGTCACGTTTCGATTTCCTGCTCCTTGGGTGTTGCCTTCGGTTCTTCTTTTTCTTCAATTCGTTTTTCGTCATTCATTCGGCTGACGTTGCTGTTCTCTTTCTTTTGGCGGCTGCTCGCCAACATCCCATCGGCCACTTTACGACGTGTCGTACGTACGCATCTTGGTCGACATTCTGCATTATCAGGTATGCCGGACCCAAGACGGGCCCGCGCTCACAGAAGGCCCCTGAGCGCACTGGTGTATGATTTGTGCTAACTTCCTGATTCCTAGTTTTAATTGCCCCGCGATTCGCAATGGCGACCGCGTCCCCTGTGTCGTTCTTCGACCAGCTGCCGGTCCCGACCATCGACCGGCCGTTCGGCATCGCACTCTGGCCCATCTTCGACAAGGCATTCGAATACGTCGTGGGCTACCCTGCCAATGACTTCAGGTTCCGGCCCGGCGCGACGCCCATGTCGACGCTCAAGGAGACGAGCATCTTCATTGTCATCTACTACACCATCATCCTCGGCGGCAGGTCCTTGATGCGCAACCGGGAGCCGTTCAAGCTGCGCACCCTCTTTCTGATCCACAACTTCTATCTCACCGCCATCAGCGGCATCCTGCTCGCCCTGTTCATTGAACAACTTTTGCCCACCATCGTCCGCCATGGCATCTTCTATACCATCTGCGACAAGGAGGGCGGTTGGACCCAGCCCCTGGTCGTTCTCTACTACGTGAGTCTCCTTCCGGCTGCTGCATTGGGGAAATCGCGTGCCACTGACACCGGTTCAGTTGAACTACCTGACCAAGTACCTCGAGCTGCTGGACACCTGCTTCCTCTTCCTCAAGAAGAAGCCGCTCACTTTCCTCCACTGCTACCACCATGGCGCCACGGCTCTCCTTTGCTACACCCAGCTCATTGGCTCGACCGCGGTCTCATGGGTCGTCATCTCGCTGAACCTGATGGTGCACGTGGTCATGTACTGGTACTACTTCCAGAGTGCCCGCGGCATCAGGATTTGGTGGAAGGAGTGGATCACCCGCCTGCAGATCATCCAGTTTGTCATTGACCTCGGTAAGCTTAGAATTCTGTGTGTGCCGTGCGCGCCCTGTTGAAACTAATCAATCTCTACCCAGGCTTCGTCTACTTTGCATCCTACACATACTTCACCTCGGCCTACTTCGATTGGATGCCCAGCTACGGCAAGTGTGCTGGCGAGGAATTCGCCGCCTTCTCGGGAATAGGAATCCTCAGCTCCTACCTCTTCCTCTTCATCTCGTTCTACTTCGCAACCTACAAGAAGGACGGCAAGCGGCCTAGTGGGCGCAAGGCTGTGCGTAGAATGAGCCAGGCCCCGATGCCGGACCCGAACGAGCTCCTCCATGGCAAAGTCTCGGACGGCACCAACGGCGACGCCAAGTCGTCGGGCTTCAAGAGCAACGGCATCGCGACCCGCTCTCGGAGAGCTTAGACCGGCCCATGGCGAGGCGTGCTGTACTGATGAGGGGGTCGGCCGCTTCAGTGGAGCTACGGGCGACCTGCCAGGGACACGAGGACGTGTCGATGGGCGCTTGCCTCGAAACGATACAACACGTGAGACTAGGATATAGATGAGAAGCTTGGCGCCACACTCCGCCACTGTACGAAGGGGGCGCACCTGGACTGCTGGGGCAAGATCTCGTCACCATTATAATTACGGCATGTCGGTCTTCATTTACGGAGTTGGACGCGGGGCAAGTCATTTTGACGGGGGGTCGGAGCTTCTCATGACGACATATGCGGCTGTCCAGGCCCGAGAGCACGGCGCTGTAAGGGATTGTATCATGATGGCGGCAAAGGCGTGTGCATGATGGGATAGAGCTGACAGGACAGGTTTTGGCATTAAAGGGGGCATCAACTGGATCCCGGATGGACGAGAGGTCAGAAATGGTCCGATACAACAGCGTTTCGCCCAGCGGTTCTGCCGCTGTTCTTGTTTCGTTATGTGTATACCTTTGTGGTAATAGTGGCTCCAGTTCGTGAGGAGAGCCCAAGCGATAAACAGTATTAATAGCATTGGGTTGAAGATTTCAGATCTTGGCGTCGAGTAAGCCTTCGAATGATTTCGATCCGATCCGGTCATCCTTATCGGAAACCCCGGAAACCCCGCCGTGTTACACTGGGGGGTGCCGCTCTCTCTGGTGATTTGTGCTGGATGACCCAGGAGAGCAAGTGTCAGTAAGTCAGTTGCCGGGAACCGGGCTGATGGGGAACGGTGTCGTCGTGATGCATCACCCCCCCCCCGCGCCGTTTTACTTGCCTCTCCTGGTACTCCGTACGCTGGCCACCTACAAGCTATGGACATACATACATTAGCCCCGTGAAACCGTGATTGCCTTTCCCGTCACCGGCTTCCTCCCAGCCCGGCAAGTAGTAGTCCAGATCCTCAAGCACCGCACCGCCCGGCCGGACGAGCATCTGTTTCAGCCATCCTTCCCAGACTCGCAGGATGCAAGTTTGCAGCAGCTATCGTCACCGTAGTACATAGCACTCTGGAACTTCTCTAGTGTACTTTGGAGATCCGTTTCGCCCATCTGCACTCCGGGGGTTGCACTCATTGTTCTTGTTAGAGGGGGGTTGCCCCGTCATGCATCGCATCTCTTGCACAGACGGCATGTGAACATGGTTTGGAGGGAATGCCCCCTCCCCCGGGTTGCAACCACTACCTCAGAGGAGACGCCTGTTTTGGGGTTCCCGGGATTGGAGTGGACAGCCCATTGAAACCACTAAAGACTTTGCTCGAACGGCAGATACCATTGGCTCTAATAGCAGAGTTGACTTATGGTTTTGAGCCGGAGGGGATCAACGCGGCATTCACATCCGAGAAGGCGGGGTAGCCATCATCTGAGTCGTCGCTGCTGCCCCTGAGGACCATCCCCTTCTTCTTGGCATGGCCCCTTCCCGATGCGGACGACCTCCGTGTCTAGGTACCCCCCCGCAGGTTGCATCGCGTCGTGCCTTCTGGCGTAACCCCCCTAAACACACCTCGAAAAAGAAGGAGTGCAGGCGTTCCTGCATACCATGCCAACCGAGGCATAACCTGGGGACTAGGTAGATATGGGCCACGTCTTTGTAGGTATCCGTATCAAGCGCAGAAAAGTTTAATTTCCTTGTTCGCTTGAGACAACGCAAAACAAAAAGAGCAACCCCCAAAAACAAAGGCCGTTCTGTGGTATCATCAAACATGCACTGTCCCAACCATCATGTAGATCCCAAAGGACGATCATCCGAAGCTAGTCGACCCTTCGCGATGCCGTCATGATGGACAGTGCCAAACGCCAAACGCACCCTGGAATTCGAACAAACGCCGCCGTGGATCCATATCCAAATGATGCCGACTACCCCCCGTGAAAACGCCGTAAAATGACGATGCCATGCTGTGTACTGTGTGTGGGCCTCCGTCAAGGCCTCCCCGTCAACCTCATACTCTTCCTCCTCGCCGCCAGCCCGCTCAAGATCCCCCTCCTGACCGTCGGCTGGCCGCTGGCGGGGGAGGTAGGCGACATCAAGTCGCTCTGTGGCAGAGGCGCTCCCACCACGGTGGCGTTCCTCTTGACGGCCCTGATGATGTCGGTGTAGGTGATGGGTGTGTGCGGGTGTTGCTGTTGTGGCGATTGCTGCGGCTCGCCCTCGTCCTTGGCCGCGGGCTGCTCGTGCTGGTCCGCAGGAACCGCGGTGGCTGGGGACGGTATCGGGGTCTGGGGCGAGGGGGCGGCGCGCATGGCGGCTCTGCTCCGCTTGCGCGACAGGCTGAAGGACCGGGTCATGCCCTTGAACACCTGTGTCGGCGTGCGCGGCGTCCTTGCCGGGCTCTCGCCCTCGAGGCTGTCGAGGGCCTTGGGAACGCCGAGGGCATATGTGGTGCCGTTGGCATAGGGGTCGATGCTGAGAAAGAGGGGCTTCTTCTTGGTGAGGAGGTCGGATAGGAGGATGCTCCTTCGTAGAGTTGTGGGCCCGTTGCTGAGCCGGCGCTGTGATTTCGAGGAGGTCGTGCTCGCCGAGGTGGCCGGTCGGTCCTCCGTTGTCGTTACCTTCATCGCAGGCGGCTTGGTAGAAGCTGTCGAATAAATGCTTGATCGCGTGGCGGTCGTGGCCATGGAGCTGCTTGACGCTGGCCGTCTTCTCGACGCCGGGAGGTCCACGAGCGAAGGCTTTCCCGCAAATACTACCGACACCACCCTGGCCGTGTCCTCGTGGCTGTTTCGTCGTATGGGCGAGGTCAGGTTCTCGACGCTGGATTCGTAGTCGTAGTCGGAGAAGTCGTCTGCGTCTGACGAGGCGTCCTCCTCGGACGAGAGGTAGACATCGTGTGGGGTCGTCGCCTGGGCCAGCCCGGCCGCGTCGCCGGCGCCGCCCAGCTTGAACCCGTGGTTGTCAAGAAGCCTGGATGCTCGTAGAGCGCTCCGCTGCGGAAGCTCGGGCACGCCGGCGCCCGTGCGAACTCGCTTGGGGTTTGGCGCCATCGTGTCGTGGCCGTCCATGTCGTCAAACTTGTCGAAGATGGGCTCGTCAAAAGTCGCTGGTTGCGATGAGAGGGCAAAGTCGGACTTGTCGTCGAAGGTTTGCGTATTTGACATGTCGACGGGATGTCCCGCCTCGCCTGTGGAAAGGGACCGGTCGACGAGAGACATGTCGTCGAGGGAGAATGGAATGTTCGGACCAGAAACCTATTCGAGGTCAAGGGAGACTGGGAACGTAGAGTCAATGTCTCAGTCTCGTTTGGGGTGTGGAATGGTGAAGTGGTGGTGGCTAGCATGACAGAACATGTTCAGGGAGCTTTGCGTCCAGGGCCAAGGGGGGTGGCAGCATCTTTTAACGCAAAGGCTGCCCAAGGTGGGCGCATCCTGGGCCCGCCGTCGACGTCGGCCGTCTTGCTGTGTGGTGCGGCAGGGAAATGCACGTACCTCCGTCTCGCTAAGCCTGCACACGTCCGTTACGGATGGGGGGGGGGGGTCCCCTGGGATGGCGGGCGAATGGCCTGCCCTCGCAACCCTCGCATGACAAGCCTTTTGCCTGTCCCCCCTGCCCCTGCCCCTGGCCTCCCCCCTCCCCACCCCCAACTCGGATCGCAGGGGCCTGCGGACTGCGGACTCGTGTCTGCCCATTGTTGCAGCGGTCAATCGCTGGTTTCGATTCTCGGGAGGCTGGGGAAAAGCCGAAGAAGACCACGATACGGATACTTCAGCCGGGCCATCCCTATCCCCATGAGCCAGTGGACTCTGGAAGGGCTGGCTGCTGTCTGGGCTGCGATCCAGTGCCCCGTTCGAGAGCCAGCCCGAGTTGGCCTCAATCTGATCTGTGTTTCAGGACGAACTGACCCACGGACGCCTGAGCGCCAAGGCCCCGACTCGCTCCCGGATCCTGGACGCTAACCTTGTTGGCCTAGTATTCCGTGCCTTTGATTCTCAAGGATCACAAGAATCATCAACGGCGCAAATTCGGGTCCGCTCATCAGGACATTTCTTCTGGCTTTTGCATGTCTTCTAGTCTAGCGACCGTCTGGCAATTTCTCGACCAAGTTTCTACCCCACAGCCACCGTTTTGCGAACTTGTTTTTACCAGCCATGATCTGCGCGGTCCGGTCCTCTCATCATTGACCCCTACCAGATCGACCAGGGTAGGGGGGCAGCCCAAGGGTTTTCCAAGGCGCGTCTTCATTGGCAGCGTCGTGAAGGTGGGAGGGAGGGTGGTGTTCACGAGGCCCAAATGCTTGCGCGACGACGATTGGCGATTGGCACGACAACCCGAATTCGACCCGGCGCGGCGGCAATGGCCTGCAAACGAGAATGGCACGAGGCAGTCCCGTCGTCGAGAAACCGAGGCGAAACACTCGCCCACCACCTGGCCTGGTCTCGAACAGCTGTCTGTCTCGGCCGCCCAGCCGGCCGCCCTGCGCGTCGGGTTCGAAGCCAGCGTGCTGTTGTTTCTCCCACGTTCGTCAGAGGGCCGACTTGTTCTGCGCGGACGGCATGAAGTCACAGATTGGCGTGGACAGCACGGCCGCCAAATCCCCCGCCCGGCGCAAAAATGTACGAATGAAGTCCAAGTCAGCAATATTAAAACGGCGCCTCGTTCAGAAGGTCAAGTGAGCCTTCGGCCTCGGGTCCTTGGAGCGATGACCCACCGCAACATGACCTGCAGGTCGATGTTTGTGGCTGCTGGGAAATAATTTTAGATACTGACCAACCTCGTTCAACATGAATTGTCGAAATGCTCGGTTTTCTCAACACTGCCCCTTCCTTTACGCACGCCCAGCATGCGGCAAGTGGCTCCATTTGCAGGTTGGCAGATGGTGGTGGTGGCGCTGCCTCGTGCCCATGCCAACACGCGAATCACGAACTCGTAAAGCGCTTTGGGAATTCAGCCGCAATTGACCTGGTTTTCCAGCATCGCGGTGGGGGACTGATTCTCGGTACTCGGGCCCCGTCTACCCGGAGCCGGGCACAGCTCCGCTCGGGACGGACTCGCGCCGACCGCGCGGAAGCACCTCGCCCCGCATTGCGCGCCGGCGCACCACAACGGCACGGACACAACCAGTGGGCTGGGTCTGCCGTTGCATTCCTCCCAACCGCCGGATCGGAATTCCATAAGCAGAGCCCGAGATCGGCGTTCCGCGCCACATATGTAGCTGCCGAATCGGCTACGCAGTACGCCTGGCCTCCATAGCATGCATGATCAAGTCATCCTTCCATCTGTACGAGACGAAGATGAGGAAGTCCAAGTTCTCATCCACACCCCATGTTTCCAGCTCGAAGGGGACCGCACAAGACCGTCGCTCGGGCGCGGCAGCCGGCCATTCGCCATGCCTCCAACGCCCCTCTCCCTTCCACATCCCCCCACATCCCTCCTCCCATTCCTCGATCAAACCTTGAAACCACCCGAGGAGCACATGCCAGCAAAGTCTTTTTTGAATCAACCAACAGGGGTATAATACAACCAATATCCCAACACGAAGAAAAAAACAACTGCCATCTCACCGCCAACAAGCAAGCCCGCCATGAGCAAGCAGGGCAAAGAAGATAAATCAGACTCTCCCTTTTCCCCGTTCCGTCGGCCGCACCCCTCATTAGACCGACGCCAAACAAACCGAACTCGCCCTGCCAACAGCACACAACACACG
>MU853402.1:1893366-2009019 GCA_033297235.1 Trichocladium antarcticum
CCCCCGTCCCGGGAGCCCCACTAACCAGCACGCTCCGCCTAGCCCCGGCGCCGCTGCTCCACCCATCGACACGGCCGCCCAGGACGTCCGCCCCAAGCCCATAGCTGCTGAGCGGCCGCTCGCCGCCGGGCCCCCTTCGAGGCCCCCCCATCCCGGCGCCGGCGCCGCCGCCGCCGCCGACGCCGCCGACCTGCACGAAGGACCAGTCGAGCTGGTCGTCGTCGCCCTTGGTGAACACCTCGAGCTTGGCGGGGAGGTTCAGGAACCCGGCGCCGGCGGCCGCGGCGGCCGCAAACGGGTTGTTGCTGCTGAAGCGCGGGTTCGGGTTGTGGTTGAGGCTCGGGGGCGGGGGCGGGTTGAGCGAGGAGAGGGAGCCCTGCGGGCGGTGTCGGCTGGCGCCGGCGAACTGGGGCTGCGGCGGCAGCATCGGGGCGGGGAATCCGCGGGACGAGCCGCTGCTGGCGGGGCGGGCGGCGCGGCCGTCGGCGTAGGCGGGGGCGGGCGGGGGCAGGCCCAGGAGGAGGTCGGGGAAGTTGGGGTCTCGGACGTAGACGGCGCGCAGGTGCGGCAGGCCGCCTGAGAGGAGCGAGCTGGCGAGGTAGTTGTAGTAGCTGGCGGTGGCGCCCGAGTATTTTGGCGCGGACGGGGCGGCGGTGATCTCGAAGTGGAGGGTTTCGAGGCTGGTGGAGCACAGTGGCTGGACGCTGGGCGCGGCTGCGGCCGTCGGCATGGCGGCGGTCGCGCTGTCGATGATGGATAGGTGCTTGAGGTGGGGGACGTAAGACACGAGCTCCTGCAGAGTCCAGACCCGGACGCCCGTGCCGTTTAGTGTGAGGACCTTCAACGCCTGTCGCGCCTCGGGTAGGACCAGCCATTCCTTGAGGCCTTCGGCTGTGACGTTGGGGACGTTGGTGAGAATGAACTCTTCCAACGGCGGAAACGGGGGCATCGTCTCGTCCCACACCAGGGTCTCGTCGCTGACCGATGCCGTCTCGCTGATTTTGAGCGCACGCAGGTTGCCCAAGCAGCCCAGCACCTGGCGCAGCATGGCGGGCTCCATGTCGATTCGGATGAGTTCCAGCACCTCCAAGTTCGTCCACACCCTTCCCGACGCCAGAGCCTGCAGGCTGTATTCGGAGCCGCCCATGTAGGTCATCTTGCGCAGCTCGAGGCAGCGCGCCTGCACCTCCAGCCTGAGCGTCATACATGCGGGTTCGTCGGTGAAGAGGCCCTCGGGCAGGTCGACATAGCGCAGGTTCGGCGTCACCGCTATCGTCCGCGCCAGGTCGGCCTGGCAAGACTCGCGCAGCATGTATGGGATCTTGAGAAACTGGACAAGCCGGCCGCGGCGCACGGGGTCTTCGCGCAGGGCGCGGGAAAGCAGCTTCAGCCGGGCTTGGGTCGGGTCCTCGGGTTCCCCATTGCGGTCGAAGAAGGACGACCGCCGCTTCCGCTTTTCGGCAAGAACGGCCTCGAGTTCGCAGTAGTGCACGCTGTCGATGCGGATGCTGTGGTAACTGCAGAAGTAAAAGCTTGTCAGCACATGCACGTGGGCCGAGGGGAGGGGCAGGAACGGGGGGCCTTCCATACAGCAGCTTCACAGCCTCCTGCTTCCACTTCCGGCACACGGCGACGCAGTGCGCCAGGTCGCGCAGGTCGCAGAGCATGCAAGCATCCTCGACGGAGCTCTGCTCACACGTGCCATAACTCTCGTCCTGGCTTTGAGGGCAGACAGAGGCGAAGATGCGCTGGAGGATCGAGCCGGGGAGCTGGGCGAGCGCCGCAGCAGAGGCGCGCGACGGCCGTGGTTGGCACTGGTTGCCCGGCAGGCCGTTTCGCGCGTCGTAACCCCCGGAGGGAGGTGAGCCGGGGGACCGATACAAGTCGGGCCGGGAGTCGCCGAGGCCGAACCCGCCGTGGGCCCGGCCGGAATGCTTGCTGTTCGTGCTGTCCCCGGAGCCCGGCGGCAAGCCCTGGCCGCGGTCGGCGGCGTTCTTCCGTTTGTCTTTCTTCCTGAAAAACCTCATGGTGGTTCGGAATGTCGTGCCAGCTCCCATGATGGAGGAACGGGAAGCGGAGAGGGGGAATTAAAACGGGTGTGGGGAGGTGGGATGCGATGGGCGGCCCGTGGAGGTGAGTGACTCCTGCTGGAGGCCTGCAGTGCGATGCCCGCGATTGATAGGTTGGCGCGCCTGCAAGTGGCTTGTTTCCGATCTTCCTGCAGGTGCAGCAGTGGCCATGCATGTCAGCAACTTGAAGATGGAGAGGGAGGCTCAGAGGTGAGTTGGCGTGTACTTTTGTAATCCGTGTGCAAGTTGCCAGCATGCATTGCACGCGGGCGCTGTCGGTTGGTTACCTGGCCGATGAGACGATGCGATGCGGGCTGCGATCGCCGGCAACTGGCCTTGGGCAACGGGAGAACAGTCACCACTACATGGAATTGGGGGGACCTCAGCCCGGCAGCGCAAGATCCCCCCGGTGGGGCTCAGACCAGATTACCGGCAGCAAGAAGGACAAAGACGCCCGTCTTGTTGCACAGCTGAGATGAGAAGGGATCTGGTTTGTCGCGGAATGGTGGGGTGCAGGATTCAAATGGGTACCGGCGGGGGACATCCTCACAATCAGCATGGGCTCCTGCCATCCTCAGAAACCCACAAGATGCCCAGTGCTGGAAATCCACCGACCAAAACGACAGCGCTGTTCGGCCGTCAGTGCCAATCTAATGCAACAGTATAATTTTACACACGATCAATCACCAGCAGGTGTTCGTCACCACTGATTACCGCCCGCATTCTGATGCCTCTTCCCGCTCCCCAATACCCTTCTTTGTGCGTCGTCCCGCCTCGGGTCTCCCCTGATTAGTATGCCAATCGGTATCCTCCATGAATGCGCTGCTATATATACACAACATGCTGTTTGCTTTTTTTCCTGCCTCACGCCATAATGAACGAAAAAAAAAAAGCCTTTTGTTGATGGATGCAATTTGCGAATCGCAAGATAAGATCCGCTTCAGTATGAGAGAGATATGAAATCCCATGCGAAGCTGGCGGCTCAGTTGCCATTGAGCTGAACGCCGTCCAGGGGGCTTTCGCCACCGGGACGCTTCGCCCGCAACGTGAGCGGGAACGGGTACTCATCGGAGTCCTCTTCCTCACTGTGCAACGGTCTTGTCAGCAAGGTTCTCAAAGTCGCGCGGTCGTGGCACTCACGGAAGCTTCCACGCAACGTAATCCTCTGTGGAGAGGCCCTCGCGGCCTTCCTGGAGGCTCGCAAAGTCGCCAGGAGTCATCATGCCGGTCCGGTCCCGCGGCGAGCCAGGTACCGAGAACGGCCGCGAGATCTTCTGCTCCACTCCCGGGATGTAGTCCTCCTCATCCTCGCCATCAAACGACGTCGGGTACGCCCTCCTCAGCGCCAGCTGGCGCGCCTTGACATACTCCATGCCCATCCGCTTCCAGTCAAGCAGGTCGCTTAGGCGCTCCGTCCGGTTTCGCTGATTGATCCGCTGCCTCCGGCTCTTCAGTGTGAAGTCCAACATTTGCGACGTCAGCTGGTTGACCGAGTCGTCGACCCCCTTGGTGCGGCGGTCTACAATGTAGATGCCGTAGTCGCTCGAATTCTCAATCAGCTCCTCCATGTAGCAGCCGAACCCAGAAAGGTTCGTCGTGATGCTGGGTACGCCCATGACGGTGCACTCAGCCGGTGTGTAACCCCAAGGCTCGTAGTACGAAGGGAACACGCCCAAGTGGGTGCCCCGCACAAAGTCGTCATAGTCAAGCGGCAGCACCGGGTTCGCAGAATTCAGGAACTCTGGGTGGAAGATGACCTTGACGCGGTCACTGGGGTGGTTGAAAAGCTGTACGCGCCGGATCTGGTTCAGGATGGGGTCCTCGTGATCGTTGACCATGTTGTGCGTGACGATCGGCGGCAGCCCGTGCCTCTTCATGGCGAACAGGCGCCGGCGGAGCAGGACGCGATCCTGGCTGGTAATCAGTTCCTTGTCATCCGGCATCACCTCCCCATCGTGCCACCTGAGAGACCGTTCGAAGATGCGCCTGCCAATGTTCCTCTCGATCGTGTCCACAGTATCTCTGAGCGACTTGATGACAGCCTGGCCCCTCAGAGCCTCGACTGTCAGTGATGTTGTCTGCGCAGGCATGATGATGAAGGCGACGACAGTCGTCTTGCTGCCCGCAGCCTTGAGCCGGTGGTTCAGGCGTGCGAGGGCTTCGACAAACATGTCGACGCCCTTATTTCTGAACTCGTACCGCCCCGCCGTGAAGAAATAGAGCGTGTTCTCGAGGTCAAAGTCATGGTGGCCATAGAAATGGCCCCGCACAAAGTCATGGATCTTCTCCTTGGACTGCTGGTGCAGATTCTGGAACTCGTGGACGGCCGCAAACTTGGTGACGTTGAGCCCGTTGGGCAAGACTCCATCGGGCTTACGCTTGAGCAGGTGCTCGCTCTCATATGCCGTGATGTGGGAGACGGTGGTGAAGACATCGCACGCATGCGCGGCGGCGCGCTCAATGCAGTACCGGTGGTAGATACCGCGCTTGCCCGCTTCGGCATCGACGTCGAAATGCTGGAGGTTGTTGTAGAAGTCGACCGAGCCGGCACACAGATACCGGCCGAGCAGCGTCGCATGGGTCGTGAAGATGGTTGTCACGTCCATCTGCCGCTTCTTGGCCAGCGGCAGCGCAACACCCGCGAGCCACTCGTGGAAGTGCGCAATGACGGCCTTCTTCTTCTCGTGGCATACGAACTGCAGCAGGGTCAGCCTTGGTTGGATCGCCCCGGTTTGTGCAAGACAGTTACTAACCTCGCCAAGAAACCAGGCAACCAGGTAGCCAAAAACAACGGCCTCGCTGGTCTCGTCGTCATTGTCAGGAGCGGGGATCGAGGCAACATTCCATAGGTCCGCCTTCCACTCATCCAGGTAGTGATATGCCGTCTTTGTGTCGAAGAGAAGGACTCTGGGCGCGCCCTCGATCAGCCAGCGGCCGTACAGGATACCAATGCCGCGATCCTTCATGGATTGAATAGTCGCTGCAAGCGCGGGGCTTGTGGGCTCCATGGCCTCAACCTCGACGGCCGCCTGAGACCGCGTTAATGCTGGCCAAGGTGAAACAGGAAAGTCAAGAAGACAGCAGAAGACAAAGCACATACCGACTGGTGGTTGAGCGGCCCAATGAGAGTGTAACGATCGCCATATTCCGCCGTGGTTACCGGCGCCTTGGACTTGAGGACGGAGTAAATGCCACCGACTGAGCGCACGTTAGTCGCGCGGCCATCTCAACCTGGCGCATGCATTGTGCATTGTGCATTGCGCGGCAAACATACCTCGATGCGCGACCTCTGTCGCGATCTCAAAGAGAAGATGGTTCTTGACCTCGCGAGGCTCGCGACTCCTCTCGTCGTATGGCATTGTGAATTGGTTCGGAATTGATGAGTGCCGTCTCAGAGGGGCGGTTGTGTGAGGAAGGAAGAGGAGGTTGGCAGTGAGATGTCGCCGTCACGATACTCGGATACCCAATTCACTGCGCAGTGGATGTGGTCTGACCAAGGGCTGCGGGGAAGGCTGGAAGGGGGGCCGGCTGATGGCTTCGGCACGGTACGCGACGCGACTATTTGAAGCAGGCTTGAAATGCTAAAAACACCACTCGCAGGGGAGAGATTCAAAGGAATGCTGGCGAGGAATGGTCGGGGCAACCCGAGTTTTCAACCGGATAACGGCGGGGCAATGAGATTTATAGCGGCCGGATGCAGCGCAAGCGTGGGGTGACGTCGGACCCAGCGAGGAGCTGCTGCGGCTGGGTTGAGCGGCCAGGCGGCAAAGCACACCAGTTGTTGGACGCAGCGCCAGACGGAAACTGGAAAAACGTCGAGAATAGGATCTCGATCGAGGCCGGGGAGGCGGAAGGGGGAGGCGTCTTTGTTGCAGAATGCTGGGTTGGGGAAGCTGACAGGACCTGTTGGTTGGACGGCTCTGGCGGAAGGCAGTGGCAGTGATGGCAATGATGGAAGTGGGGGGACGACAGGACACTCAAGAAACCCAATGACAGCTTGACAGGGGTGAGCTCCAGAACAAGCTCGCCTTGGCTGTTGCCACTGCAGGCATCTCGCAAACATAAAAGCTTCAACCCAGCCACCCGCTCATCTCTCCCAAGCGATATTGCCCGCATGCGAGCCCTTATTTTTATTTTTTCGGCCTGCATCGGACGGACCGCCGGGAGCGTTCTTGAAGGAATGTCAACAGCCGAACACCGGAGCATTTCAACATACCCAGGACTACTGTTTACATTGCTGAGCAAGATCTCCGCCTTCCTGAATCCGTTCACCACTGGTATGCCCCGGAGCCCTGTATGTCAAGGGTTGCGAGCTGCCCATGCCAGGACCTGCCACCGCGCCAGCGTCATTCCGTTGATCAGGCATCGCAGATAGGTCCGCCTTCCGCAGATCCTAGCCAGTATCGAGAGATGACGACATGGAGTCGCTCCCGAATTGCAGGGGGGCTCCGCACACCGGGTTCCACAATACATCAAGAACCCCCGATGAAACTGGTGTTGATGAGCGGGGTTCTGCAACACTGTGCAACATTACGAGCCTTGAACAGAACCCTGGTCAATCTACATAGGTTCTCCGGTATGCCCGTTTACTAATTTGTACATACCCTTTACACAAACGAAGATAAGAGTTCTCTGCATCTCCAGCTGCCGCTCAGTGTCTATGAGACGATAATTAGAGAACACGGGGATTGGGCCCTGACCTACAAGTAAAGCACAAGGAGTGGTCGGATCGCTCAAGACAACAAACCATACTACAGCCAAAATGCCCCATGGCATATATTGAGCAATGCACAATGCATCATCCCAGGTTTCCTACCTGAGATCATGTTGGCGGACAAAAGCTATGTTCCCTTTCTTTTGGTTGGGCGTTGGCAGTCAGATGATGTTCAAGGCAAAAGATATCGTCCAGAGATCGACCACAATGCCAACTGTAGATTGAAGGGCACATGTGCCCCGACTTTGACAAACTTATTCCAGGATCCACGTCCTGTGGGATGGCGACGAACAACAACATTGTTCAAGAGAATGTGTGACGGAGAAACAAAGGCAAAGGTGTCTCGGGGGTGTTCCAACGCGATATTAACCGGTTGGGCCTTGTGATGGAGAAACCACAATGGAACAAAGAAGACAACAATGGGATGTTAAATAGCCCCCGTCGCCCTAGTGGGACCGCGGACTGAAGGCGAAGAGGCATTTTCATTCCTCCAAGAATACAGCTCGGAGCTGACAACCTACAACTCACACGCGTCACAAGCAAGATCACATCTACATACCAGCCCTGAACCTTGGGAGAATTTGAGCTAATCTGACAACAATGGCAAGGCAACGGAAAGAAAGCCGCAATGACAACGGCAGCGGCAGCGGCAGCGGGAACGGGAACGGCGGCGACAGCAGCAGGAGACAGAACTCTAACGGCGGGAACCCCAACGGCTGGAACCCTCACGGCGGGAACCCCAACGGCTGGAACCCTCACGGCGGGAACCCTAACGGGGGGAACCCCAACGGCAGGAACCCTAACGGTGGGAACCCCAACGGCGGGAACAACAACGGCTGGAACCCTCGCGGCGGGAATCCCAACGGCGGGAACCCCAACGGTGGGAACAACAACGGCTGGAACCCTCGCGGCGGGAACCCCAACGGTGGGAACAACAACGGCTGGAACCCTCGCGGCGGGAACAACAACGGCTGGAACAACAGCAACAATCGGAACAACCGGAACAATAACAGCAATGACAACAGCTGGAACAACAACAGGAACAACAACAACGACAATAACAACTACGGCAGAAACAACAACGGCAGGAACAACAACGACAACGACAACAACCAGAACCGGAACCAGAAGAGCAAGGGGAAGGAGAAACACAACCCTTTTGAGGGTTCACCAATCGCTCAGTATGTCTATCAAGTCTTGATGGAGGACAGAGGCGCCCCGTCGACGCTTAGGGAGATGGTCTCGATTCTGGCTATAATCCTCAAGAATATGTGGGAAAAGCGCCAGGCGGCGGGCATGACGCAGGCGGAGTTTGCCCGATACCTCGACTTTCCAGTGAAAGCTTGCATGATGCTCAATGAAATATGCAGCACGCTGATGGATGGCATCATCGGACCCGATTACGAAGGCGACATTCCGATGATGGACGCTGACGGCGGATTCACCAATGGCACAGGCCCAAATGCCAACACCGAGAACCCCGAGGTGTACGCCATTAGACTACTCATGGATCATCTTGGGTCCCTCGGGTCCCTCCCGGGCCAGAACCAGAACCAGAACCACACGCCATGGCGAAACCACGGGCCATGGCGAGGCTGATGGCTGTCGGCTCCTCTGTTTTCCGGCACAAATCGTAGGTTCACTTGTTGCTGTATCCGTAGTAGTTGAGTCGTTTGAAAATCGGATGGTTGTTGGGGGCCGGGGTTGTGCCCAGACCAGATCAGATCATCAGATGCATGAAGTGGAGCGCGGGGACGAGGCGATGAGACAAGCTCCGGTCGCTCCTAAAAAGGTAAAAATAGCACGCTGACATTGTGAAACACAGAGGCGCAAAATGGATGTCTCTTCATATGGTTATGGAGAAAGCAGTAAATATCAATGGGCACCCATAATAGCCTGCAGTCTCGAACACAACTGGAAGTGGTACTTGACCTTTGGTTAGGAGATGGAAGTCTTGTGGCTGGGCGACTTGACTGGATTGAACCACCAACTGCCGAGGTACCCACCGCATGTATTTCTGCACCACGTGACTACGACTCCCCTGGACTGTGCGCTTTGCCAACTTCCAGTCGGTCCGCCCAGCAGTATTCCGATCCATGAACCAGGCTTGTATCCAACATGATCTTCCGCCCCCATCACCCGGCCGCGCTCGGCATGTCCACCATACCGGCAGTAATCAGGCACCAAACCTGCCAACGAAGAATTGATGCAGCGTATTCTCGACATATCCTGGCCCGCCCATACGCACTCCAATCCTCGAAACATGAAGATGCTGTCCAGCTTCAGCAGATGCGGGGCTGTGGGACAGCAGCCGGACGGCATTCCTCGCAGCAAAACAGCGTCGGCTGAGACTTGTCATAAAGCCCCGTGACAGCGACCGCGCTGCTTGCTTTCGTTTTCGATGATGTTTGGCTGGGTAGAATAGCGCGCCGACAGGGCGTCTGGCGTCTCCGGACTTTGACGGTCCGCCCGTGCTGGACCCAGGACCCCCGAGCATCCGACCAGAACGCGATGCCTTACTATATCGACACCATCTGCGGTACAAGAACGTTCGGCGGGTTCAACGCCGCTGGGCCGTTTTGGTGCGGGGGGACTGCAATACCACGCCCCGGGCTCCCGTGGAAGGACGACCAAACAGCATCCAGATTCAACTTTATCAGCACTACACCCAGTCACGCGGCATTTCGGAGCGGTCCCTCCCAATATGCTCGCCAACCGCCATTGAAATCTACACAGCGAGATGCCCGGGATTTACAACGCTTGATGGCATACCAACCGACGGGACGCTTGTCGACCTGCAGGCCGTTCCGCCAGACGATTGTGTGTCCCGCCAAAACCTCTGTCATCCTTCCCATCCACTAGTGGTTCGCGCTTGGGCTGCTGGCCAAACCAGCCATTGTTCGCTGTGAGCTGGGTCGTCCTCCCAGCCGACTAGCTGTTGGCAGTTGACAATCTGTTGTCTTGGCTGCTTGCATGGGTGCCGCACAGCGTCTCGTCTGACTGGGACGACTGCAAGATGGCAGGGCAAAAGGCCAATCCACTGATGTTGGGCGGAACTGGTTCATGACTTGCAACTGGGCAGCGGTTAACCTTTCACTGGCAAGGAGGGACTTGGGTCTGGGGTGCACTCGTAAAGCGTATCTTGCCGTATATAGTGGTCCCTGCTTGTGATCAGAAAGGTTTGTAATCCTTGGCATAGGTGTATGCTTGGGTCTCCAGGGTTGGATGGGAAGGGAGCCTCGAGGGCAACCTTGGATGGATGATACCACAGTTGGCGCTCCCATAATTCATGGAGTTGTGGGTGCGCTTTTGGGAAAGGGCTGCCTGGTCTTGAACATGGGGATCTTGGTGGGCAACCGAGCAAGTGCACAAGCAACGGCAACATAAGCCTGGCCGCTATGAGTTAGGGGCGGGCTGACATGGCGAGACTGGTTGCCGTCGAACTTCACAAAGGCTTTCGAATGCTGCCCCTCCACGACACTTGAGCAGCAACTTGGGAGTCGGCAGTTTGTCAGCCTCGACGACCTCCAGCAAAAAGAGGAGGGCAATCGGGAAACTGGTACTCAACTGTCGATGTCGTTCGCCAAACACGCGGTCATTGCTGGTCGCGCAGGTCATTCATTGCGCAGCACGCCCATCAACAGCAGCTCAGCAGGAAAGGACCCTGCGCGGGGTTGGATTTCTGGGTGTCGGGTCGGCTGTCTGTCCTCATCGCTGGACTCTGGCCCCCGTCAGCACACGTTGACGGTTTGCCACCTAGGTTTGGGCTTCTAGCCCATGCCGACTGGGACTGGCGACTGCGTCCAGATCCATCGATGCCCGCCTGGGGCGGATCGGGCACTCACCAAACATTTGCAGCGCCTTCCCCGCCCTACCAGGGACAGGGCACAGCGCGCTCCAACGCGCCCACAGTGGGTGCACTTCCCAGGCCGTCAGCACGCGTCCAGCGGGGGGTCCAGCGACTGATAGGTCCGCCACAACCCCTGTCACTCGGCAGAGCCCGCCGCCTTGACCAACTAAAACTCAAAAGTCAACCCGTCGGCGATGGACGACTCTGCACGTTATCGGCGCCGAGACAATGCTGCACCAGCAACAAATGGCAACCGCAGCCTCGACGATATCCAACGCCTCTGCCGGGACGGGAACGACCTCGGCATGACGACTTCACATAGATCCATCTCGCCAGTTGCCGTTGCCGTGAATCGGTCTCCTGAATTCAGAGAGCGAGCCCGGAAGCCCCATCACACCAAACCTCGTTCACCACCTCCCCCCCGCGGCCGGTCGGTCGCGCCATCGCAGCCGACTTCTAGGCATCGCCGCCACGACCGGGCCCGCAGCCCCGCCGACCGCAGTGGCCGCCCGCCGCCGCCGTCCCATCGCTCCCCACGCAGCCGTCGAGACCGTTCCCGGGATACCGCCCGCCGCCGCGAATCCCGTCACTCCCCGCCTCGCCATTCCCTCGACCCCGGCTCCCCAGGGCACAGAAAGGCGTATCGGCCCAACCCGGATCTCCCTATCCGCCGTCGTGTATCGCGGTCACCGGTTCCGAGCAAGCGTCGACGAAGCCCGAGCCCATCATTTGCCGGCCAACCGCGCCCGAAGAACGCGCGGTTAGACGAGAGTCCTGGGAGGCCAGAAAAGGGTATACCGCCGGGGTCTCTGCAACCAAAACGTCGTGGCCCGTCTCCTCCTCCAAACCGCGCCCGCTCCCCCGCACCCCGCGACCGGCGTTCTAGGCCACGCATACGACCGGGGCGCTCGAGATCTCCAAGCCCGCCTCCTCGACCTAGATCTCGTTCTCCTCGCGACCGTCGCGGCCCTCCGCCACAGGACAAAGGCGAGTCCCGCCGCAGGAGTAGGTCACCTAGGCCGCGATACCGATCGCCTCTTCCCGATTCTCGACGTCAATCGAAATCAGGGCCTCGCAGCTCTCGCAGCCCTCCGGCGAGGGGTAGCCGCCCACACACTTCATCCGATACCGGGTCGTACCGCAGAGCTAGCCTCGAACCGGGCCCGTCCCGTGCACCACGCGGACCACATCCGCGCGGTTCCCCTCGGAGCAGCCGGCACCCCAAATCGACCAAGGGCAGAGGTCGTGACGACTCGCGGTCATCGAAGAAATTTGATCCCACTTCTGGTGCCAACAGTGTCGAGGTGAACATGGCAGCTAGGGGGGGCTACCGTGGGGGCTTCAACCCCCCTCTGCAGTCCGGCTATCCGTCGAAAGGGCAATATGATGGCCGCGGCTACGGCCAGTCCTCGGGGCATGGGACTCCAGCGTCGTCATTTCACGGCTCGCCATCGGCCCAGTCGCCGTATGGCGGCAGTGGCCGGGGCTGGAATAGCCAACAGCAATTCTCCCCCCAGGGGTGAGTTCTGTTTCTCTACCTATTGCATGTAAGATAGGCCCACTAACTCGCACCGCAGTAGTCAATACCCACCACAATACCCCCAAAACAATCACGGGCCTCCCACTGGGCCCCAGGGACACTACCACTCTAGCCAGGCGCACTCGCCTCCTTACGCACCGACTGGACCGTCATCCCAATACCCTTCAGGGCCATACCGCGGTAGCCATAGGGGTGGTTCGGGCGGCTTCCGGGGCGGCCAATTGTCTGCTCGCGGGGGTGCCCGAGGTGGCTTCAAGAGTACACAATGGCACCCTCAGAGCGGCAATGGCCGAGGTCAGTTAGGCCAGGGTGAGGATGCGGACCCGTCCCTTGCCGCTGCTCATCAGCCACCTGACAGCCATCCCGAACCGGCCTCAGAGCAAGGTGACGTCCCGATGGGAGACAGTGACAACCCCCTCGGGCCCTCCAAGGATCCACAGGTTGAAGATACAGGCAGCGAGGGACAACCGAATCAAGACGAGATGCCACCTCCCAACCGGCCGCCTCCAACGGGGCCGCAATCACAAACATCTAATAAGTTTAGTTTCAGCATGAAGACAGCGGCAAAACCGACGCCGGTTGCAGCACCAAGACCCGAAATATCCTTCAAGTTCAACGCCGCCCCGGCATCGCGGGAGCCCCCCACAAAACCGGCACAGAAAGCGCCTCCAACGAGGCCAGAAAGAGACCGAGGCGGGGCTCCCAGGAACGCGCCCACGGAGCCAGCGTCGGCACGATCCCGTCCCAGCGCCCCCAGCGCCCCCAGCGCCCCCAGCGGTCCCAGCGATCGAAGACCGCCGGAACCAGCCAGACAACCAGACCCAACGCCGCGAACGCGAGTGGTCAAGAAGATCGTGAAGCGTCTTAAGGAGAAGCCCACCCTTGCGCCGGATATGGCGGCCTCCAAGTCGGTGTACTTTAGGAAGCCTGGAAACGAATCCGTCGTCGGCTCGGGGACGTACGGCAAGGTTTTCAAGGGGCTGAACGTCTATACCAAGAAGCTTGTGGCTTTGAAGAAGATCCGGATGGAGGGCGAGAGGGACGGCTTTCCGGTGACGGCTGTGCGGGAAATCAAGCTGCTCAGCTCGCTGAGCCACAAGAATATCGTCAAACTGCAGGAGGTCATGGTCGAGACGAACGAGTGCTTCATGGTGTTTGAATACCTGTCGCACGATCTGACGGGCATCCTCAACCACCCCACCTATACGCTGGAGCCGGGACACAGAAAGCATTTGGCACAGCAGCTCTTTGAGGGCCTCGACTATCTGCACACGAGGGGCGTCCTACACCGCGACATCAAAGCTGCGAATATTCTGGTTAGCAGTGACGGCATCCTCAAACTTGCCGATTTCGGCCTGGCGCGGTTCTATGCAAAGCATCACCAGCTAGACTACACTAATCGTGTCATCACCATCTGGTATCGGTCACCAGAACTACTACTGGGAGAGACGCAGTACGGCCCAGCAGTCGATATCTGGAGCGCGGCCTGCGTCCTCGTCGAGATCTTCACCAAGCGCGCCATCTTCCCCGGGGACGGGAGCGAGCTCAACCAACTGGACAAGATCTACACCGTGCTCGGAACCCCCAATAGGACGGACTGGCCGAACCTTGTCGAGATGCCGTGGTTCGCGCTCCTCCGACCCAGCTACCGAAAACCGAACCTCTTTGAGGAGAAATACAAGGAGCAGCTGACCCCAGCCGCCTACGACCTGCTCGTCTCCATGCTCCACTACGATCCGGCCAAGCGCCCCACCGCCGCCGAGGTGCTGCAGCACCCGTACTTTACCACGGAGGAACCGGCCGCGCGGCAGGCGGTAGAGTAAGCCCACCACTTTTCTGTCGAATCACATGTGTGCCTGATGCTAACGGTGTTGGTTGCAGGCTCAAGGACATTGGCGGTGAGTGGCACGAGCTCGAGTCAAAGGCCCTTCGGCGGGAAAAGGAGCGCAAGGAAAAGGAACGTGCCCGTGCTGCCCAGGCGCAGTCGCAGTCACAGTCGGGGTCGAAAGACGACGCGTCCGAGGGCGGCAGAGACCGCAAACGGCCCAACGAAAGCGGCGACGCACAGCGCGAGGCGAAGCGGCCGCACATCGATGCCAGTGGCAAGCCGCATGCCGGGTTGGCTTCCGGCCGGGTGAAGAGGTAGAAGCGCGGGACGCCGGCGTGCGAGCGGGGATGGGAACGGGGAAGGATAGAGATGCGCCGTTATCAGGAGGGCAGATACCGTCCGCGTGGGAACCAGGCGGCATATATGGAATGTGGGAGCAAGAGTGGGTGGGATATGGGCGGGTGTGGCGGACGGAATGAATGTACGACCACCGCTCCTACTACTAGTACACAACAACACAAGTGAGTTCACTGCCGCTTTTGGTGGTCCTGGGCGATCGATACCAGTGGATGTGGCTAGTCCAATTAATTCCTTGGCGGCTATTCCGCGCGGCCGCCTGCTTTATGTATGTGCATGATGCAAGTCAGGCGGGTGTCTTGCGCGGTTCATATGCATATGATCTCGAAACTCCATACCCTATCAACCCCGGCCAAGCAACCAAAGAGTCAGGCCACTCACTTGCCATGTGTGTTGGTTTGTGATGGCTATCAGACGGGAGCCCAATAGGGGCAAGTAAACAAGTGATGTGTTATATTGTCCACGACCAACCCGAATCATTTCCCAGTACCATACAAAACCAATGCTTCCCATTCGGATCCTGTCTGGATCAATTCCGAATCCTGAGGGTGTGATTTGGACCCATCTCATTATTGTCCGTCACGCATCTCCGTCCAACACCTCACTGAGGTGTCACATCAACAACGCGATAATGATAGGAAAGCCAGGCCTTGGGGCGTGCACTTCCTTCATCGTCTTTGCTGTCTCGTGGGGGAAAGGACGGGACGATGTGCTTGCTGTCTACGACTGTCGGCTTTCGAGGACACGGCTAAGCAAAGTATTCATGGCTGAGAGCGACATGGCAAGCAAGGCCTACGTGGTAGGGACGACAAGACCTGTAGAGATCCCGGCTATCGAGGGAACACTCACTTCAAGGCAGGCAACGTGCTGTGCTCTTGGTCAAAACTCGTGGTTCCTCATAATCCCAACATGCAGTATGTATACACATGCATAGGGCATAATATATAGTAGGTACTTACACAGGCCACGAATCACCGCAGCGAGGCCTCTCGACAGCTTTCATCCCATCTCGACCACCACGCCAGCACCACCGGACCATACATAGTGCCTGTCCCTTATATACCCTCCTTCCCGCTCCCACTTTCACCAGCCCCCCCCACACGAAAATGGCCATTTGGCCTAGTTGGGGGGGGCGCCGGGTGCAGTGCCCGGGACGCCGGGCACCGCAACATTCCTCGCCAACCGACCCCGAACTCCCGAGTTCGATTCCCAGCGAAGTAAAACCCAGGGTTTTCGTAGCCGGCTACCTCCCCTCAACCGCGAGGGGGGCTAGCCCGTGAGCTTTTGTTATTTTTGTTGCCTAATTTATTTATTGGTTTTACTCTTTTATGCTGACTTAGGAAAGGCGCGTCTGTTCACTTAGCTATAGCAGCGCTAATAAGAGCTATGAGTATATATATGCATATGAGGGTCCCTGTTTCTAAGAAGCTGTTGCGCGTCTAGATCTCCCTTGCCTGATGGTATTCATCCCTGGCATCTCCTCATCACATTTTCGTCCAGCATCCAGTTCGTATGTTATTTCATTCCGTCATTGATCTACATCCCCATCTAGATGAGCCCCAAACAGTATACGGATATAACCTAGATGTATAGTAATATCTTCCCACAAAATATTGCATGCTAAACCCCACATAACAAAGACAAAACACCCCCCCCCCGTCCAGACGGCCTAGAAACCCCCAGCAGCAAAGCAAGAACCCCCCGAAGGGCCCCCCAAAGCTTCCCTCCCTGCAACTAAACTCATAACCCTCCCGAACCCGCACCATACCGTATGCCGTCTATGCATATAGAACCAGGGGTCCATTACCCAAACCAACCCCCACCCGCAACATGCCCCCAAAACAAAACAGGTAAAGTAACTCCCGCCAATTCCTCATCCATCATCATCCATCATCATCAATCATCATCTCGTAACCACCAAGCCCCACCCGCCCGCCCACCCGCCCACCCACCCGCCTACCTGCCAAGCAGCTGCCGCAAGCTACCCTCCGCATGGCTAGGCTGCTGCTGCCGCGCGCTCCCTCCCGCACCCCCACCCTCCGGCGCCGGGCCCCACGACGACGGAATCCACGCACTCCATGGGGCGCCGCCCGCAACAGACGGCCGCAGCGGCGGCGGCGGAGCGGCAATGGCCGTTTGTCGGTGTTGGTGTCGGTGTTGGTGTCGGTGTCGATGTTGTTGCTGCTGCTGGAGCAGGCCGACCACAGCGGGGCGTGCGGCGGCGGCGGTTGCAGCCCCCAGGTGGCTCGTGGAGGTCTGAGGCTGGGCTGGGTTGCTGCGGAGGGCGGTGGGGGTGCTGGTGCTGGTGCTGGAGGGTGTTGGGCGGGGGTGGGATGCGGAGGCCGTGGACGTGGACTTGGCGCTGCCGGAGGAGGAGCTGGTGGTGGTGTCCATGATGGCGGTGGCGAAGGAGGCTGAAGTTTTTCGGGCTGGTGTCTTGCTGCTGCTGCTGCTGTTGGGTGGGGGCTGTTCTGTGTCGGGGGTTGCATTGGCGCTGCTGCCGTTGCTGTTTCCGGTTGATGCGGAGGCTGAGAGCGGGTTGCCCCATGTTTTCCGTGCTGCCCGCGCGCGGATCTCGCCGGCGAGCTCGGCGGCGGATTTCTTGGTGGGCCGTTCTTCCTCGGATGAGCGGCTTGATGACATGATGGTTTCGAGGGTGTTGTAGGCCGCGCTTCTGCGCCGTCCTCCGCCGTTCCTTTTCTTGGGTTGAGACCTGGCGGAGCCCTCATCCTCGGATGTGATGGCCTGTAGTGTCGGGCCCCCGACACTGCTGTTGCGACCCTGGCTCTTCCTCCTCCGCAGTGCCGTCGAGGGGGTCGGTGCCATGCCGGCCGTGAAGGCCTCGCCGGAGCCGTGTGGTGCCACATGGACTTCGTACTGGTTGCTCAAGGAGTACCGCGAGCGGGCACATATCTCGGCAATGCGGTCCAGGTCTGCTCCAATGCTGTGCTGACTTCCACGGGTCTGAAGATCAGCCATGAAGCTCTTGAATGAGAACGCCTCTAGGGGAGGCAGCTTGGGCTCTTCAGGCTCTCGCGGAGTGTTCCATTGCCATGGCAGGAGCAGCTTGCCGGTGCTGCTGCTCGCCTTCTTGGGCTCGTGGGAACGTGGCATATTCACTCCATGGACACTGCCGTGAGCCCCCGCGCTGTGTCTCCCAGTGCCGCTGCTGGCACAGCTGGTAGTACCAACGCCAACGCCGCTCACTGTGGGCTGGACGAGCTGGCCGGCGAGGCTGTCGGTGCTTGTTGAAGACGATGGCAAGGGGACGCGCCTCGAGGCTCCTCGGCTGCTACTCAGCGGCCGGTGGCGCGATGAGCGCGTGCCGTGGGAGGTTTGGGACGGCGAGGGCCCGCTGTATGTGCGCACGAGCACGGGCTGCGAGTAGGTGCTGCTCTGGGGGCCAGTCGTCTCGGTGTAGCCGTGGCGGCGAACCGCGGACGGGTACTTGCTGTTCAGCTTCTGCAAGGCGGACGTGTGAAGAGCCCCGGTGGCGGTGAGCGGGACTGGTTTGCCCTCAGCGGTTGATGAAGCGAGAGACACAGACGGGGCCTTGCCGCGATGGAAGAAGAACGAGATGGGGAAGGACGCTCGCCCGGGCCTGGGGGGTCCCTCGGGAAGCGGTCCAGCCGTTGGAGATGAGGAGGGAGGGAGTTCTGGGGTAGGGGTAGTGGGTCTAGGAGATGGTGAGTGGTCCTTTTGCTCAGCTGGACGACATGAAGAAGCCTCTGCGCTGGCAGCGTCCGCGTCGTCCACGGTTGCATCTCGGGGGGCCATCGGGCGAGGGGCGTGTGGCGTATTATATATATACATGGCCGATATTTGTAGCGAGCGGCAAGGGCAGGGGTCGTACCATGCAGCGTGTCGTGGAAGCAGCAGCAGCGGCAACAGCAGCAGCACGAAGAGGACGACAACGGCGGCGAGCCGTGAGACTCGGGGGACGGGCAGTAGCGCCAATGGGTCGACAGGTCAACGGGTCAATGTGAATGGGTCAACTCGATGGGGGAAGACTGAGACATGCGACATGACTCCCGGCGCTCGGCTCTCGGGATGGGCGGACGTTTGAAGTTGGGCGTCGACGTGGGCGTCTGGTTATAGGCGGGTCCAGGAGCGGAGTCCCACCGTTGCGCGCCTGCTTCGGCCTTCCGCAGGCGCAAGCAGTCGCTCTCAAGGTTCCCTCTCGGCCCTCGTTTGCGCCAATTGCCCCCGCTCAATCGATTCGATGATACAATAGTCGGCATGCGCGTTGCAATCGTGAGATTGGCGGGTGCACAATCCAGCTGTCTCTATTTCGTACAAGCAGCCATGGCGACTGGCTGGGAGGCCGGAGGAATCATCGAGGACGTTGCTGCCGCCATTGGACAGCCTCGGGTTGCGTTCTGCAGGCAGTCGTGGCTGTCGTTTAGGGGTCGGGTGGCAGGCCAGGCCGCGTGCAGCTCTGCCAAGCTACGCGGGGGCGGCTGCTTGGCCCGCTGTCACTGAGTGCCCCTCCACGAGAAGCATTTAACCTTGCACATCCACAATCGACCACATCTTCCATTTCCCTTCCATGAGCTGTGGGTTTGATTACTTGCATACCTGGATAGTGACGCCGTCCGTCCGCCTCCCTCACTCAAGATAAACGGCACCCGATCGCTAGGAAGTCTACCCCATTGACTGCTCTCCTGGCTTATTATGCCGGTCGCCCACAATGCCGGGCTTGCGTTTAGACTCCGCCCTCCTTACAACCAACTTGTCCCGTTCCTCTGGGGTGGATGACGTATCCATGTAGGACCATCCGACCCTTCATCGGCCACTCGGGCCCGAGATGAGAGTCAAAGATGAGATTCAGTTCTCGACTTTCTGATTTCCCCCATAAACAATGAACGGATCCACGGGTGATAACAGCCTGGGAAACCGAGCTCCGGGCTCTCTTCAAGAAATTGTCTGAGAAAGATGAGCTGGGCAATAAAGCGCTGGGACATTGTGTCATTGTCCCTGCACATTACTAGATGGAAAAGGGGTCCTATCAAAAGGCACAAGGCTGAGGCAAGTTCCAAAAAGAACGCCAAAGGATGGCAAGGACGGTGACTGACGGACGATCCACCCAAATCCCCGAGCCGGGTCAAATTCCGGTGCCAGGGATTGGTTTAGAGAGCGAATGGCATCTGCCCTCCTGCCTCAATAGGTATTCCGTGAATGAATTATGCTCCGTTGTGCAGAGCAAAACAAGTGACAGGCAGCATGAGTTTAACAGGCGGTCTGCCAAAGGTCTGGGGGAGGGACCTAATAGATCGAAAGCCAGGCAACAAATGCTCGGTTATCAACCGAGCCAGTCTGAGGTCCGTCTTGGATACCAAACCCATCCGATTCCGCAGCAGGAGATAGGAAGGCCAGAAATACCTCAAGCTTGCTTTGCCGCAGTCCGTAGAGCCTCGAAAATGCTGCGGTTGCAAAAGGCAGATGGGTTGAGAAAAGCGTCCAAGCTTGGGTGTTCCTGTACACTCGGACCACACGACGCACCGCGCCCCCAACCAGCCCCCCGGCTCATGCAAAGGCGCGAACGGCGCTGCAACGGCTGTCTCCAAGACACCTGAGGCGTATGTGCCTTGCTTGAGGTTGAGGAGTATCAAGGCAGGGAGAGACAGAGGGGACCAGCAATATCCAAAGGCTCCTGGAGTTGAGATGCTCTTGATCGGCAGACTGGCCGTGTTGGTAGATTGGAAAACGCGGCGTGTTGGCCCGTCCATTTCATCCGCGTAGTGTTCTTCTGCCTTTTTTTGGCGGTTGCGCGTCTCCGATTTCCTCCTCACCCCCTTTCCACGCTCCGCTCTCCGCTCCGCCCTCCGCCCTCCTTCCTTCGTTTCTCCACATCCTGTCTCGACTCTCAGCAGACCGCGAGCCTCAATTAGCGACCGCTTCAAAGAGATGTGTGCATCCCAGGCTGTCTCTACCTAACCGAGAGTGCGTTGCGTGTTTTTATCCAAAGCCAGGCGCCTGCCCCGACTTGCCTGCTCCTGCCGCAGGCACGAAGCTAAGACTCGGACCCCGTGCTCAGCTCCGCAATTCCCTTGCTAGGTTGTGGTGAGTGGACTCGGTAAACTCGTGGACCTCTCCCAGCCTGCTGCTACATTTTCCCGAAAACCCGCTGTTTGCTGCGTCCACTGCGTCCACCGACCGGACGACAAAAGGTTCGTCGCCGCCAACCGACACCCTCCGCTGTTGTTGCCGGCTCCATTTGGCTAACACAACCTCTCCATTGCCAGGCAGCATTCCCGGATAGCGGCATCGTATCCTTTTCAATTCCTCTCGAGTTGCGGCCCCCGAGCTCGACGCTCCCCCCGAACCCGCAGAACCCGCAGCCATGGCCACTCAACAGAGCCCGCCCTTCAAGGTCGACCGATATGTTATCATCCATGTCGCCACCACCTGCGACGAACACGGTGTCTACGTGACCAAGGACTCGGCCGAGGTCATTGAGCTGGGCTGGATACTGCTGGATGCCAACACGCTCGACGAGGTGGGCCAAGCCGAACCCCTGAAAAATCTGGGGTCCCGTTCTTTTCTAACCATCTCGTGTTTGTTTGTTTGCAGCTTCACCGCGAGAGTGTGCTCGTCAAGCCCGTCAACACTCCCATCACTCCTCTCTGCAGTGAGTCCTAGCCCACCCACCGCCCGTCCCGCCCGAAACCTCTGTTGGAAGGGCCCATTCGATTGGACTGCGCCGGCCGGCTCCCCTTGCTAACCAATTCGTTCCAGCGAGCTTGACCACCCTCACATGGGAACATGTCCGGAACGCCGGCACCTTCAGGGACGCCATCAACCGCTTCGATGCCTTCGCCTCGGAGCACTTGACGTCGCAGAACCTCGATTTCGCCTTCGTCACCCTGGAGGCATGGGACCTGCGTGTGCAGCTTCCCCGTGAGGCCCGCGACAAGTCGGTCGTGCTCCCCCCCTATCTGCAGCATTCCCGGACCTTCGAGCTCCGTACCGAATACCAAAGGTGGCAGCAACACCACCCCGAGTCGCTCCCCTTCGGGCCCTCGTCGCTGGCCAACATCTGTGCCGCGCTCGAGGTGGAAGCCGTCCAGACCAGTGCCCCCATCAAGCACAACCTCCCCTTCCATCTGCAGGCGCTGGCTCCGGCCTCGCCCCGCCGCGCCATGGAGGAGGCCGTGACGCTGGCTCGTGTCCTCCGTGGCTTGATCCGCAAGTCGCAGCCGCCCCACGAGCATCCCGACGTGCTCACCCGTCCCATGGATGCCCGTGCCGACGTCCGCGCCTTCCTGTCTGAGCGCAGCAAGGTCCTGCACATGTCTGGCCTGCCCCATGACACGACCCAGTCGGAGCTCGAGAGCTGGTTCACCCAGTTCGGTGGCCGCCCCATTGCCTTCTGGACCCTGCGCACCCCCGAGCAGCACAAGCCGACCGGCACCGGCTTCGCCGTCTTTTCGTCTCACGAGGAGGTAATACAGTCCCCTTCCGTCCCCAAGAGCCCACACAGCAGCAGCCGACTTTGCTAACCCAACCGTAGGCTGCCGAAAGCCTGTGCATGAACGGGCGCGCGTTGAACGAGAAGGCCATCGAGGTGTCCCCGTCATCGAGCCGCGTCCTGGATCGCGCCGCCGAAATCCTCACACCCTTCCCGCCGAGCAAGAACCGGCCGCGCCCGGGTGACTGGACTTGCCCGTCATGCGGCTTCTCCAACTTCCAGCGGCGCACCGCCTGTTTCCGCTGCTCGTTCCCTGCTGTTACTGCTGGGCCAACGGGCGAGATGGGCTATGGCTATGGATATGCGCCTCCCGCTATGATGCCCCCTCCTCCCCACATGGGTGGCGGCCACCACGGCCATGGCGGTGGTCACGGTCGCATGGGCGGTTCCGGCGTTGTTCCTTTCCGTGCCGGCGATTGGAAGTGCGGCAACGAGGTTTGCGGTTACCACAACTTCGCCAAGAACGTCTGCTGCCTTCGCTGTGGAGCAAGCCGTGCTGGTGCTGCGGTGGTTGCTGATTCTGGCTACCCGTCCCCCATGGATGCACCCTCTCAGTACGGCATGGGCCAGGGCTCAATGGGCGGCAATCCCGGACCCGGACCCGGACCCGGACCCGGACCCTTCGGCTCTGCCCAGGGTGGCTTTGGCTCCGGCGCTGGGTATGGCCAGCACTTTGGCGGCCCCCCGAGCACCTATGCTCTCCCATCCGGCCTGGGTGGTGGCGCGGCGCCCTACCCTCCTCTGAACACGCACTTCGGACCTGCGCCGGGCGCGCACTCTGCCGGCCCCTTCGACAGCCGTGCGGCTGAGGCAGCCTTCCAGTCGGCAGGCAACGGCCCGGCCTCGGCTGGTCCCGGCAGCAACTTTTACTCGCAGACCGAGAACGACCCCTTTGCTTTCCTCTCGTCGGGCATCGGCAGCCTCTCGGTCAGCAACCAGGACGCTCGCCAGAACGGAGGTGCCGCACCCCCGAGCAAGTCGCCCGCATAAGTTGTCTCGAATACCCCCGTCAACGCCACATGGCATAATCGGCCCGTTGCCCGGAAGCCGCCGAGACGTTGCTCTTGTGGGCAAGTTAGGGAATGAGGGATAGACATCATATGGGCCTTGGCAATATCTGCTGGCATTTTCGAATCTGTTTCTTCAAGGTGCACGTAATGGGCTTTTGGAAGAGGTGCTGCGGCCGGTCACTTAACGGGGTTTGTGTGGTATGAGGCGGCGATGGGCATGGGGGCGGGGTCAACAAAATTACAACGGGGCGGGAAAGACAAAAAAGGAATATGCCATTCTTACAGGGTCCCCTCGGGGTGGAGTTTTCTTCTCGAACCGACAACACATTGTACTGGCTCTCTCTTTTCGGCAACAAAGGGGCACAAAGGGGGAACTGGGAATGTCTATACCCATCAACATGGCTCGGGGAACAACACACACACACACACACACACACACAAACACACACACGCACACACACGTTGTTGTTTCCAACTCTCATCGGCTTTGCAACTCGCAATGGGGCAGAAATCGGTTGGCTCGGGGCAATGGGGCGGCGGGGCAAGGTCTGGAATCGGGGGGCGCGTGGGAAAGGGGTGGGGGAGGCGTGCATAGCGAGGGAGTGTACAGGGGTTATATTTGGCCTTTGGTGCTCGTGAACGGCGGCTCGGACGGTCCTGGGTCTTGGTCCCGTTTCTGTGTGTTAATCTTTCTCCCATTCTGTTGGTCCTTTTTTTGCTCGTTTCCTTTTTTTCCCTTTTTCTCTTTTCTATCTCATCTATCTACCAGTTTGCTCCAGATTGAGGTCTATTGTATTGGAGGAAAAAGTTTGCTGGGGGGGTCGGCGGCAGGTGGCGGGAGTAAAGCGGAACATCAGGGGGCGAAGGGGTGTTGGTTTCGGGCTGGAAGGGGGGGGAGGGGAGGTTGATATTTTTCGAGTCGTTGTGTTCTTTTCTGAAATGCATTTCAAACTTGTTGTTTTTTCCATTATTGCTCCAGACGCTCTCACACCACTGATCCTCAATACGCACTACATACATATGCACACTGGCACCACACACCCTCGAAAGCCACACCTGATCCGGCGTTGCTTTGGTCCTTTTTCATTGCGGCTCTCTAACGCTGGGGTTGGCGCGGGACTTGAATTAAGGCGCGGGTAGATTGGTGGAGGGAGGAGTCGGGATGATGGCAATGGCTGCGGTCGCTTCGGCGTGGCTCAGGGGCGCCCTGTTTTCGTTCGTTTATTGCCGGCCGCTGCTTGACAAGATAGGATGGGAGAGCATGGGGATTTTGATAATATATTTCATACTTGCGTCTGCCGTGGTGCTCCCTGCCCGTTGTGATGATAGACTGTTGTTAGAACCGAGATTAGTGCCTAGGTTGTCGTCACTCGCCAGTAGCCTACTGGCATGAGAGTTACACACACGGGAATGCTGGGATAATGCCAAATTTGTATTTATATAAGCAAAAGCAGAGAAAATCCTTCCCATGACCGGTTTCGATATCGCAGCACCCAGACCAGATACCCATCTTGCATGCCATGGCCTGTCAAAGGGGAAGTGGGTGTGGAGCAAAGTTTCCCATCATGGCCACCGGCAGCAGGGGAGATGTTGGTTGTGGTGTTGAGCCCCAACACATACATGGATCCCCGCGATGCCATCACCACGGCCGGAACCAATCGCGCAGCCTCCGCGTCCGGGGGTCCTCGCCAACATCCTCATCGGCGAGATACTGGGCCATCTCATCCCCGTCCTCCTCCCGCCTCTGATCCACCACCTGGTTGACCTGGTTGCCGCCACCCTGCATCTCCTCGTCGCCGTCTCCGTCTCCGCCTCCGCCATCGTCCTCCCACTGCTCCTCACCAGCACTATCCCCGTCTTCCTCGTCTTCCTCGTGGTCCTCTTCTCCTTCTCCTTCTCCCCCACCCTCTTCCTCGTCTTCAATCTCCTCCACCGTCACCTCGTTCTGCTGCTGCTCCTCCCCCTCCACAATATACGCCGACGGATTCCGCAGAAACTCATCCCAGTCCAGCGCATCTCCACCGTCATCTAGATCAACACCGCCAGCCCTCTCACCTGCACCCTCTGCCCCCTCATAACCCCCTTCCATCCCTTCCATCCCCTCCATCCCCTCCATCCCCTCCATCCCATCCTTCCCCCCTTCCTCCTCCCCCTCCTCCTCCCCATCCTCCCCCTCCTCCTCGTCATAATCATAATCATACTCCGCATCCGCCTGCGCCAGCAGCATATCATCCGTATTCACCGACGTGGGGGGCGTGAAGACAGGCCGCGCCGGCACGGCGGGCGGGTGCGGTGGGATGGGCAGCGGGCCGTCGTCCTCATCTCCGTCGCCATTTTCGCCATCCTCATCCTCATCGCCATCCTCATCGTCACCGTCATCGTCACCGTCGTCACCGTCGTCGGAAGAGGAGGATGAGGATGAGGAAGAGGATGCGGCCGAGGAAGAAGGCGACGGAGAATCAGACGCTGCCATGCGCGCGTCCGAGTCGGTGCGGTTGGGAGGCCCGCCGTAGGCGGTTAGGATGCGCTCGAGTTCGGTGGGGGGGATGGGTTCGAGGTCGAGGGAGGCGTCGAGGGAGGAGTCGAGGGAGGAATCGGCGTCGGGGTGCGGCTGCTGCGGGGGGGGGGGGTGCGGGTGCGGCCGCAGGGTGAGGGAGGCGTGGTGGCTGGGTTGGTGTGTGGGGTGGTTGGGGTCGGGGTCGGGGTCTGTGTCGGAGTCTGTGTCTATGTCCATGTCCATGTCCATGTCCATGTCCATGCACGCGTCTGTTGTGTTGGGCGGGGAGGGCCCCGGGATGGGTTGTTCGGCGAGGATGGCGAGCTGCTCGGCGAGGTCGTCTGGGGAGGGCGGGTAGAGCTTGAACTTGCCGGTCGCCTGCCGCCGGCGCATCGAGTGGAAGGCGGTGAATGTGAGGCTGGCCCAGGCCTCTTGGAAGCGGAGGCGGGCGCTGTCGAGGTCCTCCAGCTCGTCGATCTCGAGCTGCTCCTCTTTCAGGACCATCTCCTTCTCCGCGCCGGTCAGCGTCTTCCACCGCGCCTTGCGCGCATGCTTGGGCTGCCACATGCTGGACAGGAACGGCACGTTGCCGCAGCCGCCGTTGATGGGCTCGTGGCGGAGCGGCGCCCAGTCCCGGTGCGCGGGCGGCAGCTCGTCGTCGCTCATGTACATCTCGTCGATGCTCGGGACCAGGCTGTTGCCAGTGGCGAGGTCGACGTGGCCGTAGATCATCATCTCGTCGATGCACTTGTCGAGGTCGAGTTGGCGCCGTGCGGCCTCGAGCGGGACCAGCTCGTCCGGCCGCATCAGATGGTCTCGCCCGGTGCCCCACCCCTCGAAGTGGATGATGCCGCGCTCGTAGATCTCAAGGCCGTCCACCGGCAGACCGAGTGCGACGGCCTCCTCGTCGGCGCCAGCGTCGTAGCGGAGTTTCATTCGGCGGATCTCCCCGGTCGTCTGGTACTTCTTTCGGCGGAGGAGCGCCCACAGCGGGGACAGGCCACGCTGGCCCATCATCAGGCGCATCAGCATGGTCGACTGGGGGCCGAAGATGGGGTCGTTGAAGGCGAGAACCAGCTTGACCATGAACAGCTGCGCGACGTACAGGTCCTCGTTGGTGAAGAAGTCCGGGTTGTTCATCAAGACCATGCGCCCCTGCGTCGTTGCGGCGTCCATGACCAGCCAGACCTTCATGAGCGTCAGATGGGCGCCCGCGGGGAGGCGGTGGCCCATCCGCGCGAGCGTTGCGATGATGTCGCGGACGCGGATCTCGCGGGCCACAACCATCTGCAGCCACTGGAGGCCGGGGATGAGGCGGACACCACCCTCCTTGTCGTTGAAGGACGGCTGCCCGGGGTCCGTGGCCTGGCCCCTCTGGGGCCGGCTCAGCTCCATGTCGTCCTTCGTCACGGGCCGGCCGGCGGGGTCGGGGATGAACCAGTGGCGGTAGACCGGGCTGGAGTAGATGCGGGCCGAGTTCGGGGCCATGGATCGCGCCCAGGCAAAGACGCTGCTCCGCATGTGCTGGTTGATGGTGTGGTGGAAGTCGTGGCTGATGCTGTAGAGCCGGACGATGTCGGCGGGCCGCAGATGCTTGCACACCTCGACGATGAGCTCGGTCTGTCTGCAGAGTTTCCGAATCAGATTGACCCGCTTGACCCTGGGCGGGCGGTGGAGGGCATCCCACTCGGCCGTGCCCTGCCTGAGTGCGCGGATACGCTTGCGGGCAGCCTGGCGGAACTCTGCCAGGAGCGCGGGGTTGGCGTCCTGGAGGCCCTCTTCGGCGAGGAGGCTTTGCCACTGGTTCTCGCTCTCGTCGCCCTCGTCCTCATTCTTCGGGGAACGCTTGTGGTAGAGATCGTCGTCGTCGTCGTCGTCGTCGTCGTCATCGTCATCGTCGTCATCGTCGTCGCTGCTGCCATCGTCATTGCCGTCCTCCTCACTGGAGTCGTAGATCTTCCGAATCGCCGAATCATCGAGTCGGACCCGCTTGAAGGAGTGTGACGACGTCCTGTTCATGTGGTGGAGGATCTGGCCCACGTCGGGTCTGATGCCCCTGGCCTCGATCTCCTCCTGTGTGGCGTTTTCGCGGGCGGCTCTTGCGATGGCGAACCGGCGCTGCGCGTCGTTCATGTTGCTGAGATTCAGTCCGGCAATATTTGGCAGTGGTTGATGACCGCCGCCGTCGTCGTTGTCTTGCGGGGCCGACATGGTGAATACTGTGTTTTGGATCAGACCAAATGCGCGTCTTTCTCTTTAAAGAGCGGAAAGGCGAGTCTCGGAATCGGGTGAACCTCTGGATGGGAGAAGGTCGCGTGTGCTGATACGATGCGGTCAGTCTTTGAGAGATTCCATGAGGAGGAGGAGAAAAAGTAAATTCGGTCGAAGAAGTCTGGGTTTCATGTGTGGCCAAGTTAAATGTTTTCGAGTTTGCGGGTGGTGTTGTGGTCGGGTCGGTTTCCTATTGTTGCTGTTGAGAGCCGGCAACAATAGCAGTCACAATATGAAAGAACAATACTAGAGGGCCAACCACAATACCAGATGAAACCCTTCTTCTCCCTCCCATCGGCAGCAGTCTGTTTGGCACAAGCCCACGACACATGATCCACAAGATGAGAGAATAGAAGAAGGCACCAAGCTTACAGAACTACTAACATGACTATCCCAGCGACTGGCCAAGCGCTGGTCGCCGACCGGTAGCCCTCTCCTCAGTCGCCTTCCTCGCGTCTCTCTGCCGCCCCATTACCTGCCGTTACGTTTGACGGTCGCCATTTGTTTGGCCCAGGCTCTCCTGGTCGTTACATAGGACACTCTGAACTCCTCCCCGGCCGCTGTCTTCTCGCGGGCAGAGCTTGTCGCCGGTGGCTCCGACTCTTTCCGCGTGCCGTTGCTCGCGGCCCGTTCCGGCCCCGGAGTCTTGCCATCCCGTTTCTAATTGGACGCGTCCAGTTCATGCATCGGCATCTCCAAGTCGTCCTGGCTGACAATCGCATCCGCAACCTTCCATATCTGGAGCAGGTTGTCCTCGGCCGCGCTGCACACGAGCCACGGGTCGTTGAGGTTCCAGCTAAAGTCGGCCAGGTGGTTGGTGTGGCCGCCGTGCATGAAGAGCAGCTCCGGCGGCCCGTCCTCCTGATCCTCCGGCAGCTGCTCCTCGCCCGCCCGGCTGATGTCCCAGAAGATGACGCGCCGGTCGTAGCTGCCGCTGCCCAGGATGCTTGTCTCGATCGGATGCCACGAGAGCGACGTGACGGCGTCGTTGTGGCCCTCGAGCGTGTGGATCTTCTGCTTGAGGTTCCTCATGTCCCAGATGCCGATCGTCTTGTCGGCCGACGCCGTGGCGATGAGGAACTCGGAGCGGGGGTTGAACGCCAGCGCATTGATGGCGTCGCTGTGCCCGTCACGCGCGACAACGGCGGCCGTTGTGTTGTCCGGCCTCCGCGTGTCGATGATCTGCAGCGTCAGGTCATCCGAGACAGTACCAATCCAGTGCTTGACCATGGGGTGGTACTGCACGTCGTTGACAATGTGATTGTGGTGTGTGTATTTCCGCGCCGGCTTGAGCGTCTTGCCCTGCACCGTGTTCAAGTCCCTGGTGATCGAGTTAGATGTGGTCCCTGGGGGGCAGAGGGAGAAGGGGGGGGGGGGGGGGGGGGGGGGGTCCGACACGCACCAGAGAAGCACCGTCTTATCTTCACTGCCCGAGGCGAGACAACCTGCCTCATGCGGGTTCCAGTTCAGGCCGAAGCCTTCTGCCTTGTGGCCGATCAGTTCGATCTGAGGGTTCGGCGTGCCGGTGGGGGTCAGGCTGTGCTTGGTGCGGTCAAAAATCAAAACCTTGCCATCGACGGCGAGCGTGGCAATGATGTCGGGGTTCTGGGGCTGGTATCGTGCCTTGTTGACCTCGCCCGGGTGGTCAATCTTCTGCGTGATGTTGAACTTGATGACGGGCGGCTCGCCGGACGACGACGACGCCTTGCCGCCATAGCCGCCAATCTCGCCGCGGTCCTCGTCGTAGTCGCGAGGGTTAGGGTCAATCGACTTCGGAATCTCTATTTCGGCGATCTGGAGATAGTTGGGCTTGTCCTCGGCGGTGTGGGTTCCAAGGAGCAACCTGTGGACCATGTAGTTCTTGTCCCCCACGTCCTTGACATCCGGCAGCCACTGGGTAGTCAGTGTCGGCCACTCCAGCGCCGTACTAGGCCATGTCAGTCGGTCGGGCGGAGGAGAACCCTTGTCTTGCCCAGTTTCTCACCTCAGTATCATGTCATAGAGAAATGGGCTGTTCTTCTTCCAAGTCTTGTACTCTATGCCGAGTTAGCACGAGATTCAAGGACTGCGATCAACGTAAAAAGGAGCATACCCTCGTTGATGAGCCGCTGTTCCTGGTCGGCATCGTCCTGGTCGTCCATGTTGACTGCAGACACAATCAGAAACCGCGGTCTCCTCACAAGCTCGGAACTGCAAAATCATACCGTCGACGTCGTCGACAATCTCTCCCGGCGCCATTGTAAGCGGGGCGACTATCTGGTACTTGCAGAGACTGTTCAGATCGATGCTCAAGATGGCCCTCTTTGAGATGCCTGAAAGATGTGTGAATGGGCTGGTCTGCTGGGTTGTCGGTTTGAACTTTTGAAGGGTTGAATGCTAAGAAACGCGTAAGCGCGCGTCGCGATTCTCAATGCTTAATTGCTTTCTTGCCTGCCTGTGCCTGCAGTCGCTTTATCAGGGAGCACGCTTTCCCATAATTGGCCTAGCGCATCTCAGATTTACAGGGGAGCTCTGTGCAAAAACCACTGCTGCTGAGCCGCTGATTGTGCTGGCTTGGCGCGCTGGGGCGGGTGGTGGCGTGCAGCGGGATCAGAAGTTCAGAACTCGTGCGCTTCCCCAGCCGACCTCCAGGTGGGGCAACGGCCGGCCACTTGTCGGCGCCGGGCCTCAACTGGAGGCGAAACACAGAACCAGCAAAAGCACCACGACACCACGACGGGCCACTTGTTTCTCCACCTTCTTGCTGCGCCTCGGTCTCGTTGCCGTTCTCACCAAGTCTCGCATACAAGAGACGACTCTTCCAGGAGCACAGTGTTGGATTTTCTGCGGGATCTCCAAACATTGCCCTTTTGTTTTCTTTCCTCGGCCGCTTTTCGTCGACTTCAAGTTCTGAGAAGTCCGGCCATTTTTATTCAGCGCCGGCAACCCAGTCCAGCTCGTTGTCGACACTCTGCCGTCTGCGTCTAGGAGAAGCTAGCTGTGGCATCCGCATCTCCAACCTTCAGCATCGATTGCCTGGATTCCACTAGGCGCGCCACTCCGCGCATCCTGCTGCCAACATGGGGTCCGTGCCATCTATCACTAGTCCTCGTTCCATGTCGTAGATGTCTAACCATTCTTGCAGTGTTCCCAAGTTCTTCAGATGGATCTCCGAGCGCTATCCTGCCATCTCGCAACTCATCGCCGAGAACCGGATTCCCGAGTTCGACTGCCTCTACGTGCGCGAGCCTCCCGAAACCCAGGGCCATCCCCCCCCCCCACCCGGCCCGCAACTGACATCTCGTAGCTGGATATGAACGGCATCATCCATAACTGTACGCACAAGGATTCAGATGATGTCTCCTTCCGTCTCAGTGAGGAGGAGATGTTTATCGCCATCTTCAACTACATAGAGCATCTATTTGGGAAGATCAAACCCAAGAAGCTGTTCTTTATGGCCATCGATGGCGTTGCGCCGCGCGCAAAGATGAACCAACAACGGGCCAGGCGCTTCCGGACCGCCTTGGATGCCGAGAAAGCGCGGGACAAGGCCGTCCGCGAGGGGAAAGAGTTGCCCAAGGAGGAGCCGTTTGACAGCAACTGCATCACACCAGGTATGGCCCCCGCCGCCCAGGCTGACCTCGGACGCTAATATAAACATTTCCAGGAACCGAGTTCATGGCCAAGCTCACGTTGCAGCTCAAGTACTTCATCAACAAGAAGGTGTCCGAGGATCGGGACTGGCAACAACCCGAGATTGTGCTCTCTGGCCACGAAGTCCCCGGCGAGGGCGAGCACAAGATCATGGAGTATATCCGGAATGCCCGCGCCCAGCCCGATTACAACCAGAACGTCCGTCACTGCTTGTATGGGCTCGATGCCGATCTCATCATGCTGGGCCTGCTGAGCCACGACCCCCACTTCTGTCTTCTCCGCGAGGAGGTGACGTTCGGCCGCCAATCAAAACACAAGTCGAAGGAGCTTGAGCATCAGAACTTCTACCTGATGCATCTTTGCATAGTTCGAGAGTACCTGGAGCTGGAATTCCAGGATCTCAAGGCCGACGGCAAAATGCCCTTCCCATTCGACATGGAAAGGGTCATCGATGACTTCATCCTCATGGCCTTCTTTGTTGGCAACGATTTCCTTCCGAACCTCCCGCAGCTCCACATCAACGAGGGCGCACTGGCTACCATGTTCAGGATATACAAGACAGTGCTCCCGCGGTGCGACGGCTACATCAACGAGAACGGAAAGGTCAATCTGTCGAGGCTCGGTCTGCTTCTGGACGAGATCGGCAAGGAGGAGTACCGCTTCTTCGAGCACGAAAACTCCGATGCGAGCTGGCTGCGGGGCAAGAGGATGCTCGAGAATGATGAGACGGAGAAGATGAGAGCAAAGGCGAAGGGGAAGCTCATCATCAGCTCGGAGCAGAAGACCCTTTGGAAACAGACCATCCGGAAGTTCCTCACCAACCGCACTTCTCAGACGCTGGACCTTGGCACCGACTTGAAGGCTGCGGATCGCAAGTTCGTCCAGGAGCTCGCAGAGGCCGCCTACCTCGAGTGGGCCACAAAGCCAGATGACGACGGCAATCGGCACCTGATTCTGTCCTACCCCGCCCGGGCCGGCGAGGACGAGGACGACGAAGAGGGACAGTCGGCGCTTCTCCGCATCGTCAAGAGATACGACAATGCCCAGGTGCTCGACCTCACCTCGGCCGATGCCCAGGCTGCCATGGAGGTCAAGTACAAGGAAAAATTCCAGGAATGGAAGGATGACTACTACTACAAAAAGTTCGAGGACTGGACTCCCGAGAACAAGGAAGAGGAGGTGCGGAAGCTGACGGAGAACTACATTCAGGGCCTCCAGTGGGTGCTGTACTACTATTACCGTGGTATCGCGTCCTGGCCCTGGTTCTATCGCTACCACTACTCCCCCATGATCTCCGACATCATGAAAGGGTTGAACGCTGACCTCGACTTCAGGCTGGGCCAGCCCTTCAGGCCCAATGAGCAGCTCATGGGTGTCCTGCCGGACCGCAGCAAGAAGATCGTCCCCACCGTGTACTGGGATCTCATGACCGACCCCAAATCGCCCATCATCGACTTCTACCCGAGAGATTTCGAGCTTGACATGAACGGCAAGAAGATGGAATGGGAAGCTGTGGTCAAGATCCCTTTCATCGAGGAGAAGCGGTTGCTGGAGGCAATGGGACCCAAGAATGAGCTCCTCTCTGATGATGAGAAGGCCCGCAACGACTTTGGCGTCGCCCTCAAGTTCACCTACTCGGAGGATCTGGACTTTGCCTATCCGTCGTCTCTGGTGGACGTTTTCCCGCCAATCGCCCACTGCCACTGTGTGGAGAACATCTTCGACCTGCCGGCGGTGGAAGGACTGGAGTACAGGGCTGGCCTGACCGAGGGCGCCCTGCTCAATGTGTCGGCCTTGGCCGGATTCCCCTCGCTGGCTACCTTGCCGTATACCGCTACGCTGGGCTTCCACGGTGTCAATGTTTTCCAACAGGACAGCCGCAACGAGAGCATGATTGTCAACCTGCTGGGATCTGAGATGCGCACCAAGGTTGAGTCCGCAAAGGTCAAGCTGGGCCAACGCTGCTTCGTCGGCTATCCGTTCCTGCAGGAAGCCAAAGTCGTACAGGTCTCGGACGAGCTCTTCGACTACATGCTGGCCGAAGACGGCAGTGGGCAGGTTGTCACCAGGCATCACTCGCCCCGCGACATTGAGAATTGGTCCAAGAAGTCGGACAAGATTGAGAATTTCTACAGCAAACGGCTGGGAATCTTGATTGGGCCCGTCGAGTCCACGGTCTCTGTTCACATGTTGAAGGGGTTGATCAAGACCGATGAGGGAGCGACGATCAAGGAGTATGGCGATATCCCCGGCATGGAGACCGAGTACGCCTCGCAAATCATTGTGGACGAGGTCGTCAACGAGGATGAGCGCTTCATCGAGAAAGCTGCCTTGCCTCTCGAGGAAGAATTTCCCATCAGGTCAATCGGCTTCTTCCTGGGTGATTACAACTATGGTCAGCCGCTCGAGGTTGCGGGCTACACGTCCGGCAAGCTTTCCATCTGGCTTGCCGTCCTGGAGAAGGCCGAACCCGAGTTCACCAAGAAGATCATCGCCGATGCGCAGAGGGGCATGCATTACCTCCCGTCGTACATGGTGGCGAAACAGTTGGAGTTGCACCCGCTCACCCTGAGCAAGATCACGTCGTCTTACTTTGTCCAGACGGTCGGTGGCCTTCGGGTCAACCTAGGCCTCAATCTGAAGTTTGAGGCGAGGAAACAGAAGGTCTTGGGCTATTCTCGCAAGTCCCAGACGGGCTGGGAGTTCAGCCCGGCGGCGGTTCACTTGATCGTCGAATACATGACAAGGTTCCCCGACTTCTTTGCTGGTGTCAAGAGAAACCCCTCGGGTGCCGAACTGACCGAGTCGGACCTTTGGTCTGATCCGGCGGTCGCCGGAGTCAGGATCAAAGAAGTCGGCGCTTGGCTGAAGACGTTGAAGACCAGCTCAATGGAACGGGTGCCTCTCGATGCCGAGCAGCTCGACTCGGAAGTTGTCATGCAGCTCGCCAACGAAGCTGACAGGCTGGAGCTCAGCACGATCCCGTCCAATCCTAAGAAAATGAACGGCGTGCCTCGCAACGCGCTCATGAGACCCGAAGACGCCGAGCATCGGCTCGGCAACCAATACTTTGTCCTGGGCGACCGCGTCGCCTATGTCGCCAGCACCGGCAAAGTCCCCATCGCCTTCCGCGGCACCGTGATCGGCATCAGCCGCACGCCAACCGCCAAGCTCCTCGACGTCGTCTTCGACGTCACCTTCATGAGCGGCACCACCCTCGGCGACCGCTGCCCGCCCTTCCGCGGCCAGACCGTCGCCTCCACCGCCCTGCTGAACCTCTCCCACCGCCAGGTCGTCGCCGGCTCCAAGACCCAGGTCGCCCGCCAGCCCGTCAGCCCCTCGGTCACCACCCTGACCGCCCACGGCGGCTACCACATGAACGGCAGGCGCTACCACGACGCTGCGGCCCCGGCGCCCCTGCGCGGCAGCTGGCGCGGCGCCATCAACGGTGGCCGTGGCGGCCGTGGCGGGCCGATCCAGGGCAATCTGCCCTTCCGCCCGGCCCATCACGACCAGCAGCAGCAGCTGAACGGGCCGCAGGGCCGTGGGCGCGGTGGTGGTGGCAATGCGTTTAGAGGACGCGGCGGCGACCGTGGTGGTTTCCGTGGTGGTTATCCCTCGTCTGGGCCTGGTGTCAGCCCGGATGGGATTGCGCACCCGGCTTCGGCGGCGCCCGCCTACGGCGCTGTTCCGCCGCCGGCGAGTCTGGATGCGCCGCATGGCGGGCGCGGTGGGCGTGGACGGGGCGGCCGTGGTCGCGGTGGTGATGGCCAGGGGTGGGGCGGCAGAGGTGGTGTCGGCCGTGGTGCGCGGGGTGGTGGTGGTGTTGTGCAGGGGCAGGCTCAGCAGACGGCTCCGGCACCGGCGCCGGCGGCGGCTGGGCCCCAGGCTTAGAGGGCCTAGGTGCACTTGCTTCCGCCCTGGTTTGTTGAGATGTGGGGAGGGGGTTTGGATCGCTTGAGCATGACTGGCGCATGGGATTGGTGTGCTGCGCCGTGGGCAACCTTGTTCCTTTCCAAGTTCTTACCAGGTACCACATGTGTGTAATCTGTAGAGCAATCCTATACCATGGCAATGGCCATCAAATGACGTGTTGCGTGTTTCGCCAGGAGAGAGACTGTATTTCCTATACAAGCTAGCATCTAACTCCTCGTGCCCGTCTTCCCCTCGTCCTTCTTCTTCAGCCCCGGCAACGCAAATTTCCTGCTGAGGTTGCCCTTCAGGGTCTTCCACTTTAGGAAATCCTCGTCCGGGTTCCATGTCAGGATGCCCACCCACGGCTGCACATTGTAGTGCAGCCTCAAGACCACATCCTCCTGGTTGGCCACCTTGCTCGAGGGGTGTGTGATCTGGTACTTGGGGCGCTGGTTGTTGATGGAGAGCCGCCCACTAGTTGTTGTCAGTTTCATTCAGTTCCCTGGCAGAGAACGATGGGGGATTTTCAGGGGGCTGGCACGGCGTACCGGCTCGGATCGATGCTCTTCCCCGCGGCGCTGCGCCGCAGCTTCCTCATGGCCACGGGGCCCAGGTTGGCCAGGTGGTCGGCGCTCGGCGACGTGATGATGCTGTCCCAGATGACGGCCTGGTTGGTCGCGTTCTGGCCGGACCCGCTGCCGCCGGCCGACGGCCACTCGGCCGTGACGTAGACAAAGACTTGCTTGGTGTTCCAGGTGAAGAGCGACGACAGGTCGGCGTCGAGCGAGAATCGGATGATGGCGTATTCTTCCTTCTTGGACGAGTAGTAGTGTGGACGGCCGCGGACGCTAGAGGAGGGGCATTGCTGTGTTTAGCGAGGCGATGGGGGCTGGCTGGGGAGTCGGGGAGGAGGAGCCTACACTTGGACATTGGTGGTTTTGAGGACGCCGACGCTTGGGGTGCGCGCGGAGAAGAGGTCGGAGGCGGCAATGATGCAGGCGACTGCAAAGGCCACGGTGGTGAAGAAGCCGAAGGTGTTCTGGAGGCGGACGATGGAGGAGTACATGGTGGGCGGTCGGGTTGCGTGCGCTCTTGCGCGCCGCTGCGTCTCGGGGGCTGGAATTGGACTCCCGCGTTGAGGGGAAAGATTGGCCGTTATCACCTCGGCCTTGTCGTCGGTCGGAGCATGGGGAAATCCAACGGCGATGCAAGTTGGCTCCCGCTTGGCAACGGTCGAGTCGAGATCAAGCGATAATCAGTGAAGAGGCCAGATCAGTATGTAATTACACAGCAATCGGGGCCGATCTTACAGGGCCACGGCTTGGCATTCCACTGTGTGAGCAAGAAGGGTTAGGGTCAAGCCCATAACTTCCCTGCCTGCCCCAAGCAAGCTAAAGCCGGGTTGACGCTCCGGCCGACACCTCTCGGGCTCGACCGATAACCCATAACCCAAAGTCCCAAACACCCCGCCATGCGAATCTCGTGAGCCGCCAACATGGGTGCGAGCGACTCAAAGTTAGTGTTCAAGAAAGGCATCTTCAGGCTCTCTGAGGAGCGGCACATCCCGCCCGACGATGCGTACTGGGCTTCGGTGAGTTGCGACACTGCGACACTGCGACGACCCACTGACGACTGCGACTTGGCGGCCTCGGGCCCTGCCCCGTCGTAGAATGCTAGAGGACGTCGCGCTAACCCGTGTTATAGTTCTGGGAACTGCCCGAATCTGCCGAAGACATCTTCAGCCTCTTCGCGCCGGCCGACGTACGGCGAACCCGCGACCATGCGCGCGAGAACCTCGAATCTCTGATCCAGGCCGTGACGGGCCGCCTCTTTACCCTCCGCCACCACCCCTCCTTTCCCGACCCCGAGTTTGCCCCCTACCACCACGCGCTGAACTGCATCCGCGTCCTGACACGGATTCTTCCCTTTGTCTACGAGAAAGAGTCGTTGGAGCAATGGGAGGCGGGCCGGTTTTGGGCGCCGCGGCGCAAGCGCACCCGGAACTCGGCCATCGCCAACGAAGTGCTGTTCGACGGGGGTCGGGATGGGGCCCAGGATGAGCAGACTAGGACACCGGTCGAAGAGTTCGAGGATGCGAAGCCCCTCGCCGAAGAACTCATCGACACCCTACTCGACCTTCTCTTCTTCTCCGACCTCACCGTCCCCAAGGCCCCGCACGGCAAGCCAAAGGTCACGTACGCCATTTGGCAGAGCGGCGTGGGCTGCAACACATCAATCCCCACTACCAGGGAGCACGAGAGCAACCGCTGCGAAATCCTGCGCCTGCTCTTGACCCTGGCGAGCCAGAGCATGTACCTCTCGCCGAGCGTCCTGCCGCAACAGGGGACCAGGGCTCTCACCTACCTGTGCACCAACTCGGACAAGCAGGTTGTTCTCTCTGTGCTGTGCTCGTTGCTGAACACGGTATGCCGTTCCCCGCCCGTCGGTTTGCGACCATGACTGACACCGCCCCAGACCCTCAAATACAACCCGGCGAGTTGGCGGGTACCTTACAATACCCTTGTCTTCAAAGACCCCAAGGAGATACTCGTCACCTACACTCTCCAGTTCCTTCTGGTGGTGCTGCTGTATCCCATCCCCGAGCAGGCTGGCATCACGACTCCGAAGAACTACTACCGCCACTTCCTCGGCCGCCTCCACAGACCCCAGGATTTCCAGTTTCTCGTCGACGGAATGACGCGGATACTAAACCAACCCCTGCATGCCAACTCGTCCTACATCCCCGGAGCCCAAGCCTCTGTCAAGTTTGCGCCCGAGACCATGATGCTCTTCTGGGAGGTCACGCAGTGCAACAAGCGGTTCCGGTCGTTTGTCATCGACACGGAGAGGGTATACGACTTCGTCATCCTAATTTTATTCTACGCCCTCGAGTACAAGGGCGACGCATCCAAGCAGGGGGTTGTGCGGATGTGTGCTTTTATCCTGCAGACCATCAGCGTGGAGAAGAACTCGGGCGCAAATCTAAACAAGCCGTTTGAGGCCCAAGACACCTTGCCCCCTGCCATCCGCATTGCCGGCTTCAGGGGCACTTACGGGGACTTTCTTATCCAGGTGAGTCTGTCGACATGCTGGGTTCCCACTGTGTAGCGCTGACCCGGGTTCTAGTCCATCTACAGCCTGATCACCACCAGCCAGGGAAAACTCACAGCTATCTACCCCGCGCTCCTGGCCGTCATCAACAACGTTGCCGCATATCTGGAAGGCCTCAGCGCGTCTACATGTTCCAAGATCATGCAGCTGTTCAATTCCATGTCGTCGCCGTCGTTTCTATTGGCCAACGACACCAACCACGGTCTCTTGCGGTCATTACTGGAGGCCATCAACGCCATCGTGGAGCATCAGTACGACAGTGAGTCGTTCCGCCAATCCCGCCGTGGGTGCGGAGCTGAATACTGACAACCCGGTAGACAACCCGCAGTTCATCTTTGCCATACTCAGGAACAAAAAGAGATTCGAGGCGCTGCGCGCCCTGACGTTGGAAAGCGGCCGAGAGGAGATAGAGAGGCGCAACCGGCGGAGGAAGGATAGCAGCGCCTCAAGCGACGCATTGGAGCCCATCTCGACGCGGAGCTCGGTAGAGAGCATCAGAAGCCCCACAGGCCCCCTCTCGCGAGCGCCGACGCTCGGCGACGTTCCAGAGGAGGACGGGGCATTTGCAGTCGGGGATGATGACGAAGACGATAGCGACGACGAGGCACGACCGACGCCGGCCGCCTCAAGCCCCAGCGACCATCGCTCGGCAGCTTCGTCAGTCGCGTCCCCGGCCGACGATGACCTACCAAGACAGCTGGAGGGCATGTCGGAGAAGGCGCGCGGCAAAATGCCGGCGGGCGCGCGCAACTTCTCCCGCCAGAACAGCACCGCCAGCCTGAGCAGCGCCGTACCGGGACAGTCGCAGTCGGGGGGTGCGTTTGAGCCCACAGCCCAGTGGATCGACAGCTGGCTCCCCGAACTCCCGCTCCACACGACCCTGACCGTCCTCCAGCAGCTGTCGGCCCTGATCCCGCGCCCGGCCCTCTCCGCCGACGGCCCCACGCCCGCGACCCTCGGCAGGATCCGCGACGTGCAGCTCGTCGGCGCCGACCCCGCCCCCGTGCGCGTCCACTCGTTCGAGTGGTCGCCCCTGGCCCTGGGCTGGTACGAGTCGCTGCTCTGGGCCTTCGTCTTCGCCAGCGAGATGCACGTCGCCAAGGGCACCGTCGGCGTCTGGAACACCACGCTCATCCGCCTGTTCCGTGTGCAGGAGACGGCGCCGCAGGGGCCCAGTCTGACGTCGCCGCGCGGCGCGGTTGATGCCGTCGGCAGCAACATCGTCTCGCGCATCGGGTCGATCAATCTGCGCGGGGCTGGCTCGCCGGCGGCGGCGGGGAGTCCGCAGCTGCCTCTTCGCGGCGGCTGACGGGTGATTGTGTGGAAGGGGGGGGTGTTGGTGTTGGTGCGGCGTGGTATGAGTATGATGGTGTCGTGTGTACGGATTAAGCATTGCCGCTGGTTTTTTTCTCTCTGCTACAGAACTGAGGGTAGGTAGTGCATGAGAGCGGATCCGGGGGCTGGGTGGTTTTGAGACATGGAGATGTCGTTGGACATGGCGCGGTGCATGGCGGGTTGTGTATTGGGGGGGGAGGCAGGCTCCGCAAGCAAGTAACAAAGAATTTAACCAGATTTGCGCAAGGAGAATTACCGCGCGTAGCGAAGATCTCCCGATCTGCTACAACAATCCGTTCACGAGGCGTCAAAACGGATGCACGTGGCAGTATACAGCCATCTTCCAACACCGCCCCAGCTAAAAGCCTGGTTATAGTAAGAGTACAGCTATACGCCTATCCCCCCATCATCCCCAAACATAACCCCCCCCACCTTCCTCCTCATGACAAGTTCTGATGCAGCCAATTGCTACTCGAGTTCCGCCTCCCCTTCTCATACAACCACTTGCTATTCAGCCCCACACTCGACCGCTTCCCGCCCGCGGGCGCTGGTTTTTTTCTCTCTGCTATAGAACTAAGGGTAGGTAGTGCATGAGAGCGGATCCGGGGGCTGGGTGGTTTTGAGACATGGAGATGTCGTTGGACATGGCGCGGTGCATGGCGGGTTGTGTATTGGGGGGGGAGGCAGGCTCCGCAAGCAAGTAACAAAGAATTTAACTAGATTTGCGCAAGGAGAATTACCGCGCGTAGCGAAGATCTCCCGATCTGCTGCAACAATCCGTTCACGAGGCGTCAAAACGGATGCACGTGGCAGTATACAGCCATCTTCTAACACCGCCCTAGCTAAAAGCCTGGTCATGGTAAGAGTACAGCTATACGCCTATCCCCCTATCATCCCCAAACATAACCCCCCCCACCTTCCTCCTCATGATAAGTTCTGATGTAGCCAATTGCTACTCGAGTTCCGCCTCCCCTTCTCATACAACCACTTGCTATTCAGCCCCACACTCGACCGCTTCCCGCCCGCGGGCGTCGGCGTGGCCGGGCCCTCGCCAAACACGCTCGACGCGGTGCTGGCCCCTAGCGGGCTGGGCGAGCCAAACGACGACGCCCGTGCCGCAGCCGCAGCCGCATGCCCGTTCCCGACCACGGCCTTGTGCAGCAGGGGGCTGACGGCGCCCGAGGGCGAGTATTGCTGCTGCTGCTTGGCGGGCGAGGGCGAGTTGCGGGAGAAGGCGTAGGGCGTCGGGCTGGAGAGCGGCGAGCCGGTGGCGTAGCTCTTGATGCTGACGGGCGAGCCGGCGAGGGAGGGGGTCCGCGAGTACCGCGGCGGCGTGCTGTAGACCGAGTTGGGGGTCGCGCCGCGCGAGCTGGGCGGGAGGCCGAGGAGCCGGCGCTGGGCCGGGGTCAGCGGGATGTCGGCGAGGTCGTCTCTGGGGCGCGCGAGCGGGAGGAGCGCGATGGCGATGTTGATGAGCGGGATCAGGAGGAGGGCGGCGGAGATCCAGCTGCTGTATTGCTTTAGCGTAGGGGTGAGTCTGGAAAGGAGGAGGGGGGGGGGGGGGGGGGGGGGGGGGGGGGGGGGGGGGGGGGGGGGTGGTTAGTGTCAGGGTTTGCGACGGGCTGTTGTTGGTTGGTGCGGAGCGGGACATACAGTTTGGCGGGCACAAGGGGCAGCACCACCTCGCGCAGCACTCCCACGCCGAAAAGCGCGGCGACATTGTAGGCTATCTGCCTGATGTTTTTCTCGGAGAAGATGGTCTTGCTCTGTCGCCGTGTGATCTCGGTAAGGCGGGGGTGTTTCCAGTTGCCTGGGCTCTCCTTGACAGCGCCTCCGGGTGTTGTGATTTGTTTGATGGGAGTCGAGTTGGCCCGCGCCACGGCAAAGGCCGGAGACGACATGGCGCTAGTTGATATGCTGTTTGCCGTTTGTCCAGGGAACAGGTGCCGGGTGCAGGATGGACGATGGGTGTGACCAGTGCAGATGCGGCAGTGATGGCGAATATGGAGTCGCGCAGCGATATGCGCGGGGCAGAAAATGGAGGTGAACTGCGGGTTTGTGCTGTGTACTGTTGGTTAGTAATGCCGAGTGGCCGGAGCCTTTGGTCGTGTTTTGTCGTCGTTTTTGCTGTCGTTTTTGTCGCTGTTTGGAGCAAAGACAAGACGGCCCACGGCGCGCGTGAAGTTGACAATTCCAGGCGACAAGCTCAAGCAGGGTCCTGACTTCTCAGCTGCTGGCAGCTGCCAAGACTTGATCGGAGCTCGGGTGCTTGGGAGCTTGGGTAGGTACCTAGCTCCCCCTGCTCCCGGCTTAGCTCCCCGCCTGCATCATCCCGCGCCCGTTTCGAGAGGCCTCAAACTCCACCTTAATTCATCGACGTCCAATTCGAGCCGGGGCGACGAGGAGCATCTCCTCCATCTTCCGTTACGATCGAGGAATACGCTCGCACCCGCGCATCGACCAAGATGGGCTTCTTCGACAATCTACTCGTCAGTTTCGACGACGGGGTCTCCGGCCTCTTCGGACAATGGAATCTCTGGACCAGTCTCATCGTCACCGCGCTCGCCGGTTTCCTGGCATACCACATTGCTACACGACAAGACCCCGACACCCATCCCTTCCTGCTTGCCCGCCAGTCCCAGGCCGCCCCCGTGCGCCAGCCCGGCGAGTCCCCTCTCTACCGATCGCAAGGTGCCCCCCATGGCATGCCCCTGAACCCTGGCTTGAACGTGAAGGACCCTGGCGCTTCCAAGTGGGCGAGGGGCCGTGATGGCGATCTACGGGATATCTGGCGCCAGGCTGTCGCCGGCGTCCAGGAGGACGGCCCGACCAGGGGAGCCACGGGCCGCGTCTTGACCGTGCTCGGTGCCCAGAACGTCGAGGAGCACTGCCTGGACGACATCACTCGCCAGATCAACTTGATTGGCCAGCACATTGTTGGCCAGGGCGGACAGCGCGTGGCCATCTATCTCCCCAACTCGGTCGAGCTGATCGTGACGCTGTTCGCATGTGCCTTCTACAACCTGACCGCCGTGATCCTGCCCTTCGACCAGCCCGACGATGCCCTCATCTCCATGCTGCGCCGGTCAGCCGCTGACACTGTCGTGACGGCGCCGGGATCGTTCCCCTTCGATGTCGTTGTCAAGAACTACCCCTCCCTGCGTCAGCTGATTTGGGTTGTGGACGACGGCAGCAAGCACATGGATTGGAACGAGGTCCCCGAGGGCTCCGGAGGCACCGTCACTGTCTCGACGTGGCAGGACACCATCAACGACAACTCGGTGGATGCCGGAAAGGATCTGCCTCCGATCGAGGGCCAAGAGGAACCCTGCGACGTCACCATCTTCTGGCAGCCCAAGGCAGGCCAGCAGGAGGACATGGTGCGCTTCACCGCTGCCAACCTCGTCTCCGCCATCGCCGCGCAACTGTTTGCCGTCCCGGCCTCCCAGCGCATGGGTCCGTCCGACTTGTTTCTGCCCGCCGACTCGCTGGCAAACTCCCACACACTCGTGCTCACCCTGGCCGCCCTGTTTTCCAACGCCTCGATCGCCTTTAACTCGGTCGCCTCGCAGGCCGACGACTTGGCCATCGCAACCCGCGGCGTCTCCCCAACCATCCTCGTCACCACCCCGTCTGCCCTCCTCAAGACCCACAAAGAAGCCAGCGACCGGCTTGCGTCTTCGTTCCTGGCATCCAAGCTGCACTGGCTGCAGACCCGCCAACTCACCCAGGCCGGCGTCATGCCCGCCTTCTCAGGAGGGGTCCTCTCGAGCGTCTACGCCAACACCGTCCGGCCCCCCGGCACCACGAAGCTCCGCCTGATCCTGACGGCCGAGCGAGTCGGCGCCGAGACACCCAAGCTGTCGACTGCCGTGCTGTCGGATCTGCGGGCGTTCACGGGCGCGCGCGTCATGTACGCGCTGACGGCCGCCAAGGTGGCGGGCGCGGCGACGCAGACGGGCTTCTACGACTACCGCGTGTTCGAGCACGAGACGTGCTCGCACTTTGGCCCGCCGCTGACGAGCACCGAGATTCTGTTGCGGGATACCAATGAGTTCAAGACGACGGATGAGCGGAGTCGGGGGGAGGCAAGTCAAATTTCCCACGATGCGTGTTCTGAGAGAGTTCTGGGTTGGCTAACGTATGTTGCTTGCGGCAGATCATTGTCAGGGGCCCGTGTGTCGCCGGACAAGAAGCGGCGCTGGGTGTGACGGGGTTGATCAGGGATGACAACACCCTTGCGTATGTTTAGAACACGCCAGGGCACTTACTCTGGGCGAAGCATCATGTTGTAGCTGATTTGGCCCATTCGGATGCGCGTGTATAGCGCCGACTCGACGAGTTCAAGTGTCACGAGGCCACTTCGGCAAAACCGACGGGAGCGGTGTTCGAACGAAATAGATCTAGATTCCGGTTCAATATTTTGGTCGCGCAAATCACACAAGACAGAAACTCAGTGTGCTCTCAGAGCGGTCGAGGATCAGATGCAAAACTGTAAACACCTTCCCTTCCCATTGCAACATGCCGTGATATCAAGTGACCCCTGATTTATCCCAGTTGCGCCCTGCGCCCAGCCAAGTCCGTAAACATGCAGAACAAACCAACGACCCCCCTCCCCCCCCCCCCCCCCAAAAAAACCAGCCCGATTCCCACAGCCCCAGTCCAAACTCATGCCCCATTCCGGTACACCTGGGCGCCCTGGCTCCGAAACATGATGGTGTCCCTCCGCTGCAGGATCATCAGGGCGCGGTTCAGGGCCGTCTCGCTGAAGCCCTTGCCCTCGACCATCTCGCGGCGCAGCGTCGCCAGGCTGGTGCTCCAGCCGATGGGCAGGCGCCGCTTCAGCTCGGCCTCGACGCGCGACACCTCGTCGTTGAGCTCGCGGCTGCCCTGGTTGCTGCCCTGGTTGACGGCGTCCATGGTCGAGCACAGGAACAGCCGGATCGCCTCGTCCACGTGCTCCTCCGACGCCGTCGGCGACAGCGTCAGCTTGGCCAGCGCCTCCGTGATGCGCACGATGGCTTCCAGCTGCCGGACCGTGATGGGGATTGACGACCGGGTGTTGGCTTCGAGCTCGGCGGCGTGCACTTGCTTGCGGATCGCGACGAAGTGGGAGGAGAGTTTCTCGGCTGCGGCGTCGGAGAGGCGCGGGGCGCATCGGCTGGGAAGGGGGGGGGAGAGGGGTAAAAAAGAAGGGGGGCGGGGGTGCTTACGATCTGCAGTAGCTGATGTACCGCCGCATCTTCTCGACCGGGATCTCGGACTCGACGCGCTCTTCGAGGCCGCGGCCGCCCATGTGGATGCCCATGACGTGCTTGGCGATGCGCTCGTCCTTGCCGCGCTCGTGCTCGTCCTTGACAATGAAGATCATGTCGAAGCGCGACAGGATGGTGGTCTGGAAGTCGATGTTCTCGCCGGGCGTCTTCATGTCGTCGTACCGCCCGAAGATGGGGTTGGCGGCCGCGAGCACCGATGTGCGCGCGTTGAGGATGGTGGTGATGCCCGCCTTGGCGATCGAGATGGTCTGCTGCTCCATGGCTTCGTGGATGGCCACCCGGTCCTCGTCGCGCATCTTGTCGAACTCGTCGATGCAGACCACGCCGCCGTCGGCCAGAACCATGGCGCCGCCCTCGAGGTAGAACTCGCGCGTGGTCTGGTCCCGCTGGACGGATGCCGTCAGACCGGCCGCAGACGAGCCCTTGCCGGAGGTGTAGATGGAGATCGGCGCCACCGTCTCGGCGAACTTGAGCAGCTGCGACTTGGCTGTGCCGGGGTCGCCAAGGAGCAGCACGTTGATGTCGCCACGGAGTTTCATGCCGTCGGGCAGGATCTTCTTGGAGCCGCCCACCAGGAGACACATGATGGCCTTCTTGATGTTCCGGTTGCCGTAGATGGAGGGCGCGATGCAGTCAGCCATGATGTTGTACAGGTCGGGGCGGCGGCTGAGCTCGAGGAACTCTTGCTCCTCCTCCTCGGAAAAGATGGCCTGTCCCTTGGCGGTCTGGTCGATATCGGTCTGGATGCCGGTTGCGCGGAGATAGGGCGTCCGGATTGCGACAGCACTGCTTGTCGAGTTCTTGGACCCCTTGTTCTGGTAGATGGAGAAGATTCCCATCACTGTGCACCTCGAGCCGGGCACTACCCGGTTCGTGAGGTAGCGGTCGGCGGATATCAGGACGTGGCGGGGCAGCTCGCCGACTGGCACCTGGTCGGGGGCCTCCTGGAGCTTGATGATCTGTTGGTCGACAAACTTGGACTTTTCGTGAAGGACAAAATAGGGGTCCATGGGGCACCTTTCTGTCGGGTCCCCGGGGGCCTTGAACCTGCCGCAGATCCTCGGGAGCGACACACCACTAAACCCCCCGCTGATGTGCACATCCTGTACGTGGCCGCAGTTACGGCACTGGAGGTGGAGTGATGTCGCCTTGGAAGACATGACCGACGCGCCGATGACAATGCCCGGTACTCTGACAAGGCGCGAGATGGTGAGCGAATCCAGATTGCGGATGGATACATCCTCGGCGTTGGAGTGCAGTAGCAGCTGGTGCTCCGGAAGCTTGATCTTCGGTTCGGTGGGGTAAACAATCCTGTGTGTGCAGCGCTTCAACGCCTCCTCGAACTAAAAAGGGGTTAGCGGATTGTGGTTGTGCCTCTGTCGGCGATCGGTGATGTCGACGCCATACCAGCGGGATGATCTCGGCAGGTTCTGTCACCAGTCGGTGGGCGATCTCCTCGTTGAACTTGATCAGGTCGCCAATGTTGACATCGCAGTAGTACTTTTTGAGGAGCGCATTTTCGCGCAATTGATCTCTGAGAAAAGAGGTCAGTCCAGGGGGGGGGGGGGTTGCCAAGAGCATGCGGCCAGGTAGCGGACCTGTAGATGAAGATGTTGTCGAGTCTGAAGTCGAGGATGAAGGTCTCGAGCAGAGTGCGGACCGACGAGTTGGAATCTTCGCTTGCGCCGGGGGCATCGAGGTACAGCCGACTGGTGAACACGGACTGGCGGTCCATTTTGGGGGGGGGGGGAGCTGGTCTGGACAAGATGTATCGGAACGAAGAGTGGCGTGGCGTATGCTCGGTATGGTCGGTTGGTGGTTATGGAGGGGCAGAAGGCGTTGCAGAAACGGAACTCAAACTGGCGCGCGACGCGTAAAAGTGGCAGCCCAACGCGAACCCCGCGCGCTTCCAAGCAGGGATCTAAATGGGCTTCCTCTCCCTCCGGCTGAGTGGTCTGTGCACATCTACACTAAATGCTAGCGGCTTTGTTCCGCCTGGGCACTGAGACTCGTCCTAGCCAGATTCGAGGCATCCATGCACTGAACAAGGCGTACATACCCCGACCGACCCCCAACCACGAATCCCGATAATTCAGGACGATTGCGCAAACCAGAACTGGCGACGCGCACCGAATATTTCCGCACGGCGCATACGAGTGTCCGGCTTTCCGCTACGATGCCCTAAGGGCCGCCTGTTCGCTACACTGCAGCCTGCGCATCAGCTCCGTTCTCTCTCGTTTCCCGGCCTCAGGGCCCTTGATGGTCGCCAGCAACATCGGGGCTTTGCCGTATGGCCGGGCAGACGGTGTGAGCCACCATGTTCTCGAATCAGGGGGCGCGCAAGTCGGTCGATAGCCTGTCGCCGACACGCTCGGCCGGGCACAAACACGACTTCCCTTTCCATGGGTGTGCACACGGCGACAAGCCCTCGTCTCCCTGACCAACCGCTAACAGTTCCAAGAAAAGGCCCCCTCAGTCCACAACGCCTCCCCCAGCGGAGAGGGTCGACCGCCAGCTCCATCCACTCCATCGGCGGCTCGCTAGACGCGTCGGCCAGCTGGGCGAACGCCGTCTCCGAATCGGGCCAAAATGCCATCTCGACACTGCTGCAGCCGCCCATAGTGCGGACCGGCCTCCTCCCGCACTCGGCTCCTCCGGCCGCGAGCGCGCACAGGCCGCCCACCTCACGAGACATCCCCCCAGTAACCCTTACCAACATCCCCCATGTCGACGCGTCCGAGTTCCAATCCTATCTATCCGAGGTCGGCTCTCTGTACGACCAGCTCCGACGTATACAGGCCGAGGAGGAGCAAGAATCAAGCGCCCTGCATCGCCGGAACACCAGGCCCGACGAGCTCCCCGACACGCTGGACGAGAGCTACTTGCGGCCCGGAAAGCGCCCAGGCCTGTCGTCCAGGCGGACCTCGTCCGCCTCAATCACCTCGCTCTCGTCGGTGGAAGCCGCCACAACATCGCGGCGTTCGAGCTCGCGTTCCAGACGAGGACAGGCGCATGGGCCCCCGCCGCTGTCGACGATCCCCGCCGTGTACTTTGACGAAGACTTTCGACTGGAGAACCCCCGCACCTTTGACGTGGTCAGTGAGCGGTCCGAAGTGGTACGCCCGGCGCCCGGCAGCGATGACAAGGGTGCGCCAGATGGACAGGCCGCGGCGCCGCGCAAGGCGCTAGCAACCAACGCCATTCTGCAGGAGAAGCTATCGTGGTACATGGATACGGTTGAGATGCATCTCATTCAGTCCATCTCCACCGCATCAACCACCTTCTTCTCGGCCCTGGGCTCTCTCCGAGAGCTCCACGCAGAAGCCGCCGACTCGGTCGAGAGGATCAAGACATTGCGCAAGGAGCTGGAAGCTCTGGATGAAGAAATCGCCACCGGCGGCCTCAATATCGTCCATCAACGCCGACGGAGAGAAAATGTCAAGCAACTCCATGACGCCGTTATGCAGTTGCGGGAGATTGTCGACGGCGTCGCCATCTGCGAGTCCCTGGTTGATGCTGGCGAGGTCAATGCCGCGCTTGACAATATCGACGCGCTGGAGAGGTTGATTGCGGGAGAATCGCCCGACGCCAACCAGCACGAGATGCGGCTCAGAGATCTCCGGGAAGCATCAGCCCTCCGGGGCGTGAGCAGTGACTTGGACACCCTTCGATTCAGGATTGGGAAGACGTACGAAACGCGGTTTCTCAACACCCTACTCGCCGATCTCAAACGCCACGTCGAGCACGTGTCCCGTCAGGAGGTTCTTATGCGCTGGAATAGTGCTTCGATGCGTGCGCGTGGAGCTCACAGCCGCGAGCCCTCGGCTTTCCCGGCATACATGGCGGGGACGGATCCGATTCGGATAGAGCTCCAGTCGAGTCTAAGTGGCCTGCAACGTGCAAAATATCTCGCCGCCGCGGCCACAGCATATCGGGAAGCAGCGCTGCGGGAAATCAGAAGCATCATCCGACAGCCGCTGCCCAGCTCCAACGACGACGACAACGAGTCCCTGATGTCCACGTCCACGAGGACCGGCGGCCGACAGCGCTCCCAGCAAGACAAGTCCATCGTCCTGGCCCGCAACCTACGGGCATTAGAGCCCGCGGAGGCCGAGGAGCTCCTGACCAAAATCTACATTGGCGTGGCCGAAGCACTGCGACGGCTAAGCACCCAAGTGAAGGTGTTGCTGGATGTTGCCAGCTCCATTGGGGAGCCTTCCACGCCGTCTGGGATGCGGTCCCCCCCGCTCAAGTCGCCACCGTTTAGCCCGACGGCACGGCAGGCATCAGGCGCGGCCGAAGAGGCCCAAGAAGAGATACACCGGGCCATGGACATTGCCAACTTCTTGGGGCAGGCGGTCGACGTGGCACAGGAGAAGATTGTGAAGATCCTGCGCGTCCGGTCCGAACAGAGCAAGCGCCTGGATCTGGTCTGGTTTCTGCGGTACTTCACACTCAATCTGCACTTCGCCAACGAGTGCGAGGCCATCTCCGGCCGCAGCGGCACCCCCCTCAAGACGCTCGTCAACGGCCACATCAAGGACTTTATTCAAAACCATGGCGATGCCGCGAACCAGAAGCTTGCCCAGGGCATGGAATCTGACCTGTGGAACGCCGCCGATTTCAGCGATGCGGATACCGAGCTGCTCAGCCGGATCCTGGAAGGGAGCACTAGGGATGCCGCCGCCTGGGCCGAGGGGACACAGGTCTGGATTCCTCGCGCCGCCGCCGCCGCAGGTGGTGGCGATGCGCTCGATGTACTGTCGAGCCAGGCCAACGGCACCAGCAAAGCCAAGACGAGGAGCGCTGTGGTCGAGTCGGAGAGCTTCCTGCTGCCAAACTCGGCCATTTCGTGCATGCGCGGCATGGTCTGTTTCCTGCATCTTATGGCGGCCATACCGTCGATGACGGCCGAGATATCCGCATCCCTCATCGCCTATCTGCAGCTCTTCAACTCGCGCTGCACCCAACTCATCCTCGGCGCCGGCGCTACGCGTTCGGCGGGGCTCAAGAACATCACCACCAAACATCTCGCGCTGGCGTCGCAGGCCCTGGCGTTCATCGCCGCCATCATCCCGCACGTCCGGGAACTCATCCGACGGCACTGTGGCGCCGGGGCGGCCGCATCGGCCGCGATGGGCGAGTTCGACAAGGTCCGGCGGGCGTTCCAGGAGCACCAGAACAACATCTACGACAAGCTGGTCGAGATCATGACCGGCAGGGCGATGGCCGGCACCAAAAAGCTCAAGGCCGTGCACTGGGACCAGCCCGCGAGCAGCGCGGCGGCCAACGAGTACATGGAGACGCTGGCCAAGGAGACCACGACGCTGCACCGCAACCTGACCAAACACCTGCCCGAGGGCGCCGTGCGGATGATCATGCTGCCGGTCTTTCAGAACTACAAGGACTCGTTCGGCGCCGCGTACCAGTCCGTCGAGCCCAAGACCGAACGCGGCCGCGAGAGGTATGTCGTGCTCCCCCACACCCGCTGCCTGACTTGTGAGCGGGGCGTATGCTGACACGCGAGGGTAGGATGCTGCGCGACGTGGAATACTTCCAGTCTCGCCTCGGCAAGATCGACGGCTTCGAGGACGCGGCCGACCATCTGAAGAGGGTCATCAAGAGCAAGGAGATCAGCGCTCCGCGGCCGGTTGCAGAACCGGCGCCGGCACCGGCACCGGCACCGCCATCTCCGGCGGGTGAGGCGGGGGGTGGGAACACGTTGGGTGGGCAGAGCGCGGAGCTGCCGGCGCAGGCCGCGAGTCCGGTGGGCAGGAATGGGGGCGATGATGGCAGTCAGGCCGCGTGATGGGGATCGTGGTGGGAGAGAGGTGGTGGGAGGGGGGGGGCGATATCAGCGTCATTCACACGAGTACTATTTCACTATGCATGGTCATATTTTATGTAGGTGGAGCGGGGACGAGCGGCAGCACGGCGTTGTGATCAAATGAATCTGAGTGTGTTTTGGTAGGGGACAAGTTGGGGAGGTTATCCCAACTGTGAGTAGACCGCGCGTCAATTGGGACGAGTGGCCCATAATTACGGAATGACATAGGATGGATTGATCTGTGTTGTGGTGTTGTCTGAAAACGAAAGGGGTGGGTGGGTGGGCCAGGGTTGGCGAAGGATGGAGGAACTGTGAACATCACAGCAGTAAGCTAAGTTCGTACCGGGCGTGTATCAGGCACAAATCGGGTTGCGGTCAACCTTAAACAGACGGCGTATTTAAAGTGCACAAGTGATGCACCGGATGCATTTCCTCATTGCTGCATGTCTAACCGACCCACGCAAGGCCTTGCGTCTCATTCCGGGGTATAAGCTTGAAAGTGTGTCTAAAACGGTTGTCGGGGGAGCCCCAAAGGAGTGTAAGAATGGTAAAACGGAAAGCCCACGACCTCGCCGAACCCCTGCCGGGGAGATCAAGAGGAAGAAGAAAAGAACCAAACGCAACGCCGCCGCCCCGTTCTATGTCCCTGTTGCATGTCCTGCCTGCCCCGTTGCGATATCCTGTACCGCCAGCATGGCGCCATTCCCGCCTCGTGGGGTTGTTCGGCAGGTCCTCAGGGCGCCGTTTTGTTCATAACCCGTCCCTGCGCGCGCACACACACACACACACACACACACACACACACAGCAGGCATGTCCATCGCATCCCTTAAGCGTTGTTGTTGATGAAAAGAGAAGGTCGTAAAAAGCGTGCCGCCTAGATCTGCACCGGCAGCCCGCGGCCGGTGACAAACTCGCGCGGAAAGACCAAAGCCGTGGCCGCGTCGACGACGGGCGCGGCGTTGCGCGCCTCAACGTCGAAATCATCCCCGTCCCCGTCCCCGTCCCCGTCCACGTCCCCGCCGCCGCCGAGGGTGCAGATGAGGTCGGTCTCGCGGGTGGCCTGGGTCTGGACGTCGTCGGGCAGGTAGTAGGCGAAGGCGCAGGGGAAGGCGTCGCAGCCCGAGGAGGGCTTGCGGCTCGCGGCGGGCCACATCTTCTTGACGCCGACGTGGTCGTGCGCGTTGACGATGGCCGACACGTCGAAGAAGGTCACGCCGCCCCACGAGTTGAAGGCCACCTCGCCCAGCATGCCGGGCGCGACGGCCGCGCCCCGCGACACGGCGAACCAGTTGCCGATCCACCCGTGCGGCATGTCGACCGTCACGTTCTGGTGGCCGCGCACCGTGACCGTCTCGATCGCCGGCATGCCTGGGTTGCCGGTGAAGTGGACGGTGCGGTCGACCGAGTCTTGCGAGACCAGCTTGACTGTGTTCTCGCCGCGGCCGAGCGCGGCGGCGGCCAGAGCAAGGGCGATGCTGATGAATTTCATCGTGAGAGGGGTTGTTGGGGTTGAAGTGAAGGTGGGATTCTTGAGTCGGCAAGAGGGAAGGCTGTTCCTAACGACCAGGTCGGAACGGCGTTGGAGTTGTAGACTGCTGTTGGCTTTGGCTGTCTGGCTCGAGTCGCAGATCGAGTACGCCGGGTATCAGAGGGAAAGAATGTGTAGAGGGTACTGAAGGAGTGAAAGAGTGTTTGCCAACAGCCAGTGTGGGTGACGGGGAAGGAGCGGGAAGTGAGAATGTGAAGAGCAGCAAGACGTAGAAACGGGGGGAGGGCAACGGGAGGGGATCACACTTATTATATTCTCTCTTACACTACAAACAAGAGCCAGCAACGGCCCTTCTTCCCCACCACCCCTCGCCCGGTCGGCACCCCCTCCATGCAGGTACCGCTGGCGAGTTTCCAACCGGTGTGGATCCAGCCGTGGACTGCGCGTTGTCCGTGGGAATATCTGTGGTTGGGCGCTATGGCTGCCGTTGTGGCGTCGGGCATGGTGTGTCGCGGCGGAACACGTCACTTTATCGGGCCATCTCAGCCCAGAGGCGCAACAAAAAGGCTCGTCTCTGGCGCCGACTGTACTGACTGGCTGCCGTCTCGAGCCATCCGGCCATGTTGATACCGTGTCTTGACGGCGCCTGGCACTTGCCCACGGCAACTTTCCGACCTCGGGCTGTCGATCCTCCCAGTCCGGCCTCCTCCACCATTGCTCCGAGGAAGTTCCACCGGAGCAGTTCGAGCGGCAAACTTGCAAAAGAGAAAAAAAGAAGAAAAAAAAAGTCCTGCCTTCCCCACACACACACAGACACAAGGGGCCGCCGGGACGGTTGGGACGCGTGGGATTCGCTGGCTCGCTGGGCGTGTGGGTGTGTGGGTGAGCGGCACATCCAGGCACGCAGCGAGTGCCATTGGGCGCGACAGAGGCACAGAGGGGCGATGCCTCGGGCGTGCCGGGTACCTGACAGGGCCGTCCAGGGCCGTCCAGGGCCATCCCATGTGTTCGGCCCTGACAGGCTGAGCCGGTTGCAGTGACGATCGCTTCTGGACCCCGAGGAAGTCGGGCTAGAACTCGCCAGAACAAGCATATTTGCTGCGTCAGCATCATCGTGGGAGAAAGTTGGAAGTGCCAAGACGAGAGCTGTTGAGAGTTGAAACGTTGACCGCAGTCGCTTGGCTGTTGACAGACGAACCCCATCGTCTCGCGATATGCCGGATGTCTGCCCGGTTCCGACCAATGATGGGAAGTCTGGGGTTGGTTGCAATTGCTCGGGTTTTGGACCATTCTGGTGGCATGTTGAGGGGATTCTTTGGCCATTCGCGATTCCGCCGGAAAAAGGCCCACAGAGTTGTGGGGTGGCCATGGCGTGGGCCTGACGGGCCAGGGCCCGGGCCAACGGCGCCCGGCCTTGGCACCCCTGCCTTGTGTTGTGCCTTGGACCTGCCAAAGAATGGTACACCAGCACACATGTAATGATTTACATACTTCACTTGAAAAACGCGCAGCTCGACAAAGGATGGCGTCATCGAATCACCCATGAGCTCCAGCTCCGGCAATATTGAAACTAGTCCACGATCAGCGAGCTCTGGGCCCCCGCAGCGGCTGCCATGACTTATGCGTACATATTCCGAACAGATTACTACATACTCCACGGTTCCAATGTCCGATGCGATGGATTGGTAATGCGCCCGCAACCAGGAAGCAGGGAATGGAGAAACATGTCATGGAGCATGTTAATCATATAATTGCGTCGAAACACAATGTGAGCAACAACCGCGCTTGGCGAAACCGTGTCATTCCCCAACACACAATCCTCAGTCACTGCCTCGCCCAGCATGCTTCTTCAACTCGGCATGCGGACCTCCCTTCCGAAGCCGATTACGGGTTGGCACAGAGAACCCCCTCGACATGTTGCTGGATTAGCGCAATTGGTGTGATATAAGTTGCACTTAATATACATACCCGTCTCTCTCCGCCCCTGCTCCTCAACAGACCGATGCTGGGCGCCGCGTTCGAACGTGTCAAAACATACTCCGCCATATCTTCTACTTTGTAGCATCCTCCGTGCCGCAGTTTCTGTCCCTTGAGAAGCCGCTCCTCCACCCCCTCGCAAACGCCGTCCCAGAATCCCAGACTGTTTGCGGGACACCGAGCGCCTTCCAACAACTCTTGATATCCGCGACGAGTCCGTAACCGTGCTTTCGTGTCCGCGTCCCGCGTGACCGGTAACCATACCTAGTCACAATTCAACCGCTCTGGGTGCGGAGAGATTCTCCCCACCCAGCCAACATCGGCGCATCCCGAGACGAGCGATCCGCGCGGTCCATGACCGGAGCTGCCCTTGTGTCCACAGCATACGCAGACAGACAAACCACCCCGTCAAAGCCGCCAATTGCCCAGCCCCGACGACCCCCGTCCATCCCCGGCTCCGCTGGCGCTGCGGGCAGACCCGCCGTCCGACATGGTCGGCTCGGCCAGATCCCGCAACTGCAGAAACGGCGGCTTCTAACGCTCCATCATGTCTGCCAGCTCCATCCTCGAGCGGGCCTCGCGAATGAGCGCCTTGGCTTCCTCCACCTCGACGCCGTCCTGGCAAAGCTCCATGGCCAGGCGGTTGGCCGTCGCATAGTCCTCGGCCCGCATGGCGTACTTGGCCAGCCACATGCGCGCCTTGCTCGTCGAGATGGTGACGCCCGTGCCGCCCTCCAGCCCGCCCGCGCCGTCGGCCCCGGCCCCGGCCTCGGCCTCCCCGTCCGACCCGATGCCCGCCGCCGGCGGCGAGTCGCGGTGGATCGCGATCGAGTCGCCCAGCGCGCCCGCCCCGCCCTCGGCAGCACCCGCCGCGCCGCCATCCTCCTGCGACAGGCAGAGCTCCATGTACGCCTTGGCCTCGTCCTCGTCGTCGAGCCGGTCGTACATGGTGGCGATCTGCAACAGCACCTCGGGGTCCATCTGCGCCAGCCGGTCCACCGCGCCGGCGCTGCCGAAGCTGCTCGCCGTCGAGTCGTAGTAGCTGTCCGCCAGCAGGGCTCGCTTGAGCGCCTTGATGCCGTCGCGGTCGCGGCCCATCTTCTGCAGACACGACCCCACGGCCTGCCACATCTTGCCGTCCCACGGACGGAGGCCGGCCGCCTTCTTGTAGTACCACAGCGCGTACGCGTGCATCTCCAGCACCTCGTACGTCTGGCCCAGGCCGTACCAGGCGCGGTAGTCCCTCCGGTTGACATCGACTGCGCGGCGGTACGACTCGATGGCCGCGTGCGTGTTCTTCAGCTCGACGTATTCGTGGCCCATGAGCGTCCAGGCCGAGAGGCACGAGCGATCCAGGGCGAGGGCACGGCGGAAGTATTGCACCGCCTTTTCGTGGAGGGAGAGCAGCGAGTAGTAGTTCCCGATCACGACGCACGATTCCGGCCGGAACTTGTCGGTGCTGGAACAGAGATGGGCCAAGAATGCCAGCTTGGGTCGCAAGTTCAACACGTAGAGGATGTTCGAGTAATGGTCGAGAGAGTCGAGCCGGTGTGGGTGGAGCGCTAACAAGTTGCTGAATTCCTGCTCGGCCGAGAATAAATCCTTGGAGTGGTAGCACAACAGCGCCTTGCAGGTCAAGAGGAAGGACGAGGTTGGGAAGATGCCGAGGAGATCATTCAGGGAGGCCGCAAGTTCCGGTCCCTGTTGATAGAGGTTGACGGCTGCATTGTTGTGGAAGATGTACGACATGATGTTTTGCGGGAGATGCGGCGTGACCTTGTTCAGCTTGTCGAAGATGTCAGTTCGACGTGGCGAAGACTAGGGGCAGTATCCAACTCACCTGCTCAACCCGGGCAACGAGGTTTGTGATTTCTAGCCAGGCGCCCCAGTTCCAGGGGAACAGATGTACGCTCTGCATGAGATGGTCCAACGCAAGGGTGTCGTTCTTCTCCTTGGCCAGAACCATGCCGTACAGGTACTCCAGGAAGCCCTGGCTGGAAGAAAAGTCGCCGTCCTCTCCCTTCCGTTCGGCCAACCATCTCGCCAGAAAGCGGCCAACCACCACCAGCTGCTTATCGGTGACGGAGCCCAAGTCCTGGGGCCCCATGATCATCTCGGTGTCCTCGTCCTTGTGCTTCTCGCCCGATATCACTTTTGCATACAAGGCGAGAAACAGACTCTTCTGGCTGATTTCCGGCAGCCTGGTTTCGGATTGCAGGGACGCAGCCGCCTTGCCCTTGCCCTTGCCCTTGCCCTTGCCCTTGGCGGGGTCGCCCTCGTTTGGCTTGGTCGACAACAGGCCGGCTAGCAGCGACTCGGGGAGAAAGACGGCGGCGCATCGCTCAAACTCTTTGCAGTCGAAATATGACTTTGCGAGTAGGTATTGGCCGAGTTCCCGGGCCTCCAGCGCGGCCTCGGCCGGGTCGGGGTTCGGTGTGAAGAGAGGGTGCACATAGACTCCTGTCGCATTCGGCACTGGACGTTCGACGTCGGCGCTCGGATCGGGGAGAGCATCGAGGAGCTCGGCTGCCCTGTATGCATAGGTTAGCGACTTGATGCGCCGCCACGACGAGCACCAGTTCCAACAGACCATTTTGCTGATTGGTACAGGCATCTCTCGGCGCACTTAACCACTGCTAGCTGCAAGGCTTCTCTGAGCTGCAGGGAATCCTTCGCCGAGAGCCCCATGGCGGGCGAGGGTATGTGGTGTTTGACAAGACGGGTCGTCTCGTGTTATTCCGTGGGTTGTTTCGGCAGCGGCGAAGCCAAGTCAGCTTGTCAAGTCAGTGGCGCGGATAGGGCGGCCGGGGGTCTGGTCGTGGCTGCAGCACGCCTGCAGAGTTCAATTGTACATGCTGTCGCAAGACGAGACAAAGCACCGCTGTCGTTGCGAGTCCGGGGCCAGCATGCTTCTATCGGGACTTGCTCGTGCTTGTTTGGGCTGGACAGTGCGACGACGCGTCTGCCACAGATGACGCGCTTGGCTGCTGCCCCAAGTTCTGCCGTTCGTCCCACCCACTGTTCTTTCCTCACCGCCCAAACGAGGGGTCTTTCAGGGGGGTCTTTGTTATCCCAGGACCCAAGCTCCCCTCCCCCCACTAGAAATAAAGGAGGGGTCAATTGGATTCAGCCAGAGCCGGACCACCACCGCCTTGTAGCTCGACAGCCCGGGAGTCTCAATCTCCACCTTCCACCCGATTGCCACAAGAAGCACGACAAGTCAAAACCGCAAACATGGCCAAGACAACCACCCTCCAGGAGTTCGAGTCAGTCTTCCCCAAGCTGGAGGAAGTGCTCCTCGAGCATGCCAAGTCGTACAAGCTCCCGATGCAGGCGCTTGACTGGTACAAGGCAGTGAGTGCTGGGCATCCTGATGACTGGTGGTGTCTGGTGGTGTCTGGTGGTGTTGTGGTCGTGCGCGGACTCCGGAACTGACCGCGTCACAGTCGCTCAAAACCAATGCTGTCGGCGGCAAGTGCAACCGCGGCATGTCCGTCCCGGACTCGGTGTCGCTGCTGCTCGGCCGGCCGCTGACCGAGGATGAGTACTTCAAGGCGGCGACGCTGGGGTGGATGACGGAGCTGCTGCAGGCCTTCTTCCTCGTCTCGGACGACATCATGGACAGCAGCATCACGCGCCGCGGCAAGCCGTGCTGGTACCGCACCGAGGGCGTCGGCATGATCGCCATCAACGACGCCTTCATGCTCGAGTCGGCCATCTACACCCTGCTCAAGAAGTACTTCCGCGACCACCCGCGCTACGTCGACTTCCTCGAGCTCTTCCACGAGGTCACGTACCAGACCGAGATCGGCCAGCTGTGCGACCTCCTGACCGCCCCCGAGGACACGGTCGACCTGGACAACTTCAGCATGGACAAGTACCAGTTCATCGTCGTCTACAAGACGGCCTACTACAGCTTCTACCTGCCCGTGGCCCTGTCGCTGCTCATGCTCGACATCGCGACCCCGGCGAACCTCCGCCAGGCCGAGGCCATCCTGATCCCCCTGGGCGAGTACTTCCAGGTCCAGGACGACTACCTCGACAACTTTGGCCTGCCCGAGCACATTGGCAAGATCGGCACCGACATCATGGACAACAAGTGCTCGTGGCTCGTCAACCAGGCCCTGGCCATTGTGACGCCCGAGCAGCGCCGCATCCTCGAGGAGAACTACGGCCGCAAGGACAAGGCCAAGGAGGCCGTCATCAAGAAGCTCTACGACGACCTCCAGCTCGAGCAGCGCTACAAGGACTACGAGGAGCAGGTTGTCGGCGAGCTGCGCGCCAAGATCGCCCAGATTGACGAGAGCGGCGGCATGAAGCAGAGCGTGTTTGAGGCCTTCTTGGGCAAGATCTACAAGCGCAGCAAGTAGGCACGGGGGCACAGGAGCATCGAGGCTGCATTTGGCGAGAATACCCATCTGGAATTCAAAATTCTATAGATATCTAATCAGAGAATTGCGGATGAGCGGCGCTGTTGTGACCGAGCACAGCGAGCAAAACAAACAAGCATAAACTGCGAACCGCTGACACTATTCATGTCAGTATGCATACTCCAACCCGCCCCGTTGCGCAGCCCCGGCATTCCCCCCCCCCTGGCCTCTCTCTCATCCCACTCATTACTTTTTGCCCCAACCACGCCAGACATCCATCCCGTAACCCGCAACGACCCGAGGAATGAAAAAAACATGGAAGCAAACGAACAGTGACTCAGGAAATACACTAATACTCCCGCCGGCCCCTCTGACTCAAAGACAACTGCGGTCCCCCCCTTTCGGCACTCCCCAACCGGTCACTCACCATCTCCCTCTCACCCTCGCCCAACCCCATCGCCCGCCCCCTCGACTGCGCATACGCCGCCAGGCCCATGCCACTCGCGCTACTACCCGAGCTCCTCACCGTCCGGCTCCTCACCAACCCCGACCCATCCTCCTCCATCACCGTCTGGCTCCACCTGCGCTGCTGCTGCTGGAGCTGCTGCTGCTGCTGCCGCAACCGCAGCTGCTGCATCTCGCACTGCTCCAGCAGCGTAAACCCCCTCCCCCCACCCCCGCCACCCAGGTTCCCGCTCAGATGGTGGTGCGCGCCGCCGCCGCCGCCGCCAACCTCGGGCCGCCGGACCGGTTTCTGCGGCGGCATCATCTCGCCGCGCAGGAACCGCGCCAGCGCCCCCGGCGCGGCGGCCGGGCCCGTCGCGAGATCGATCAGCGGCGTCCCCGCCGGCGCCGACACGCCGCGGCCACGGCCCTCACGGTTCCACTGCGGCGCCTCGACGAACGTCGGCGTGAGGTCGATCAGCGGCTCCGGCATGCCGGCCCGGCTGCGCGGCGGCGGCGGCGGCGCCCCGGGGTGTTGGTGGTAGTGGGGTAGCGGTGGGGCGCGGGAGCGGACGGAGGCTGAGCGCGATGGGGCGTGGGAGGCGGCGGTGCTCGGGCGGCGGGCTAGGCCAGACACGGTCGGGCGGCGTTGGAGTTCGGCGTGTTCGGGGAGCCAGGTCAGCGATTCGGGGCTGCCGGGCCGGGTCGCTATCCGGTCTGATCCGGAGGTGCGCGGCCGCCAGTTTTCTAGGCCGGCGTAGGCTGCGCGGTTGTTGAGAAGATTGGGGCCATCGATGAAACCGTCGTCTGGTCCCGGCGGTGCTCTGTTTCGCTGCTGCGCTGCTGCACTCTCGTTCCGCAGAGCCTCCTGCCTCCGCCTGTCGTACATGTTGCCGAGTAACCCGTTTGCGGCAAAAGAGGGATCATCCTGTCCGAGCATCGACGTTGGCAGGGGCGGCACCGGGGGGATCTGCTGGGAGGTGACGGGTGACAGGTCCTCGCCGCGGTATCGGTGGGAGTCTATGGACCTTCTCAAAGAAAGGTCCACTGAGGGTCTGCCCCGGTGGCTGCGATCGCAGCTAGAACGGCCAGTTGATGGGCGCACGACCGGTGTGAACAACTGCAGTTTCGTGTTGGCCAAATACCAGCTTCTCCAGCCATGCACAGACGCGCGGAACTTCTTTGCCATATTCGGGTCATCGGTGCAGAAGAAATGCACGTAGTTGTCCAGATTGATGAAGATGGCGCTTCGCTGCTGGCTCTTGATGGCGTAGCAGTATTTCTTGGGAGGCTTCAACTGCTTCCTCATCTCCGCCGCGGTCGGCGAGTAGAGGTCGTAGTCTGTGAGATGGCATAGACTGACAGCATCCTTGTCGGCAGGCTTCATGTTGGGCTTCTTGGATGCGAACATCTGCCCGCTCCCGCTGAGGGTGATGTAACGCTTACTCCATTTCCCGGGCCGCTGGGAGTAGTAGAGCGCAATCACAAAGCCCGCCGGCGGCTCGTCTGTTCTTGGCACCCCGGCGAGGGTCAGGTCCTTGCCGGCATCCGGAGAGTCGGACTGCACGATCAGCATGTTTTGCGAGTCTGGGTTCCACGAGTTCACAACGTCCCGGATCCTCTCATAGCGCCGAATGCGTCTCTCCAGATTCGGCTGCGAACAGGGCTCGAGAAGCACACTGGTGTCCAGGTCGATTGGATTCCCAACCCGTTCCATTTCCCCATGGCAGGCCTGCAGAACATCCTCTGCGTTCGTGTCATGGCCGACTGGGACCCCCACCGTGACGCCTCTGCACCGGACGGCAACCGTCTGCGCGCCGTTAGCAAAACAAAGTCCGTTTTAAGATGTCAAGACGGAATTCGAGGATAGTAAAGAGGCCGCCAAACTCCACTTACCCGCTCTGCAGAATTGTTTGCGCCGCGCGGTGCATCGATCGTGGCGATGTCGTCGCCCCGGAGGGTCTTGGTGGCGGCGTAGGGCGTCATCCTCCCGGAATCCAAGCTGTCGGGCCTCGCCAAGTCGGCAGGAGCACCGTTTGATGTCGTTGAAATTGGCGACATGTAAGAGCGCTTGGTGGGAGTTGATTTGGGCGAACTTTCGGCATTGCTCTTCTTGCGCCGACGAGCGAGAGACGCAACCCTCTCAAACATGCGGCTGCAGTGTGAGAGCGAGGGCGAGGGCGGCGCCGCGGATGGCTGCATTGGCCGAGCCATGTTTTGTTTGCTCCTGGCTTTGCTCTGTTCGGCCAGGGTGCAGCCTGTGTCGCCTCCAAGCTGTGCCACCGCGTCGACCAAGGCTTTGGTCTCTTCCACCTCTTCCAGTTGGGCGCGCCTCTGCGGCCGTTGCCCCACGCCGTTTCGCTGCTGCTGGGGGTGGTACTGCGGCAGCCGTCGCTGTCGCCCTCGATATCGAGACCGTGGATCGGGGCCAATGGGCGATTGCACGGGCACGGGTTCGACCGTGGTGTCGAGGCAGAGGGATGGCGGAGCGGGCGTGTAAGGCGGCTTGTAAGGCTTGTAAAAGGCAGGGGTTTTGCGGGAGGGAGAGCTGAGCTGCGGCGCGCCTGCCGTTATACGCCTTTCGAATAATTCCAGATTCACGTCATTAGTCCCGGGCTTTGGCCGGCGGGCCAAGGCTGGCTTTTGCGCCAACACTCGCCCAGAGCCGTGCCCATGCTCGGCGTTGCTGTCACCTGCATCTCCTTCTTCTTCCACTTCGGCCCATTCGAGAGCTGCAAGCAAAAATACGGGCGACCATGACGGGCTCTCCTTCAGGCCACTCCGCCGCCTGGCATTAATTTCGCCGACCTGCAGCAAGCCATCCACACCCGGCGCCGCACGTTTTCCCAGCCTGTGCCTACCCCTCCGCCAGGGTTTGCCAGAGACAGGCGGTAAGATGCAGGTGGTGTTGGTACTGGTCGGTGCCATGGCTGTCATCTGTCTCCGGGCGGCGTGGGTGGATCTTTGGCGGGGCCGGGCCCAGTCGGTTGCTTGGCGGCACGCCGGTCCTGGGATTGTCTGGGGCGATTGGCACGTAAAGGGTCCGGTGGAAGTGGGGACTGCCAAATTGAAGGCTTGATGCATGGACCGGCAAGTTTGAGAAGGCACACAATTACGAGAAGAGCTGGGAGACTGCGAAATAAATCATGACTGCGCGTCTTGGGAAAGTCTGAAAAGGGTTCGCGAACATGAAGACGAGACATGGTGACCAGGACGCGTTGTTTCTGCCTCTGAATGGAATGCGCACGAGGATGGTCTCGGCCTCTAGAGCACACTTGCCGTCGAACAACTGCAGCGCAACCCAATCCCAATGTTGACTGGGGCTCATTTTATTGCGGGGCACACACGCCAGCCACCGCGCTGAATTCCGGCGTCCGCGTGCTGCAATGCATGCTCTTCCAGGGTTGACGCGATTTCCCCGAAGGTGGCTGACACCCTGGAAGATGATCCCTGGGCCCAGAGTGATCGATCTGCGAGGAGTACAGCAGATTACGGGATAACGAGTATCACATTCTCCCGGCCCCCTATCAGTGTCGGAAAGCCCTGCATTCCCGCCTCCACCAACCAACAAAGTCCTGTGTAGCCACCTCAATGCCCAGATCCCTGAGTGCGCGGGTGCTCAGATGGCAATCGTACGGCCGTTGGACGGCGGCCGTGGGGTCGTTGCCCTCCGTGTTCGGCTCGATCCGATCGATCGGCAGGCCCTTGATCTCGCCAAAGAGCTGGCAAATCTCGTACTTTGTGTACTTGTCCTCGCTCGAGAACTGCAGCACCCGCGGCAGCGAGCTCTTGTCTTTCTCCGCCAAATACCGGCTCGCCACATCTGCCGCCCACACCCCGTCAGCGCCCCAACCTCACCAATCCGCGACCACCACCACATATGCAATGTAGGGACTCACCGTAGCAAACTCTCGCCACATCCTCCGTATTCGTCGGATACCTCAGCGCCCAGTGATCCATCCTCACCCTCCCCCGCTCCCCCTGCGCCGCCCTTTCCACCACATCCATCAGACAATTGACCGCGCTCTCCGCATTCCGGTCAGCCTCCCCATACAGCACCGGCACGCGCAGCACCACCCCCACCCCCGACCGTGCCTCCGCCTCCCCACCCTCCCCACCCTCCCCAGCCCCCTCAAACTCCTCCCGCACCGCCGTCTCCCCGTCCAGCTTCGTCACGCCGTACAGGTTCGTCGGCGCGGGCCGCGCGTCCGCCTCGTACGGCGCGTCGCCCGGGCGGCCGGGGAAGACATAGTCGGTGGAGATGTAGACGAGGACGGCGGCGCGGCGCGCGCACCGGCGCGCAATGGCCCGCGTGGCATCGACGTTGAGCCGGCGCGTGCCCTCGGGGTCGGCGTCGACCTTGTCGGGGAAGCGGTTCGCGGCGCCTGGGGAGGGAGGGTTGCGAGACGCCGGGGGGTTAGGACGGACTGGGGAGGAGGAGGGGTAGAGGAGGGCTTACAGTGGACGACTACCTGCGGTCTTGGATTGGGGTGGTGGGTTAGGGAGCGGCTGGGCTGGGCTGGGCTGGCCAGGTGCACACACGGTTGAGCGCGCGCTGGGTGTTGGTTTCGACTCACTTCACATCGTCGAGGACCTTCTCAATCTCGGCGGGGTTGGAGAGGTCAACCTTGAGGATCGAGCTGCCGTCCGCGCGGGAGAAGCCGGTGCCTTTGACGGTCCAGCCGTGCGAGGCAAACGCCTTGACGACCTGCCTGCCCAACAGGCCTGTGGCGCCCGTGACAAGAACTGTCTTGCTGGTCATGGTCGATAGCTCCTCTCGAGCCAAGAATCGTTGAAGTGTGAGCTGGCTCGAGACTCGCTCTCAATTCCCACTGCGGGGTGCTTGGGCCTTGGAGCTCAGCGGCCCGTTTGCGTCCTCCGGCTCCCGAGGCCAACCATAACGTCATTCATTGCCTTTCACAACACCCAACAAGGGTTAGGGTCCGTCTAGGCAGACAAAAAGGCCATGTTGAACATGGAAAAAGGTGTTGGTTCCATACTACGCTTCAGAGCGGCACATCAATGCTGTCCTAACATCTTGCCTGTCATGTATTCCCTCTCTTCCACCCCCAACCCCCCCCCCCCCCCCCTCCCCCCCCCCCCCCCCCCCCCCACCCCCCCCCCCCCCCCCCCCCCCCCCCCCCCCCCCCCCCCCCCCCCCCCCCCCCCCCCCCCCCCCCCCCCCCTCCCCTTTCGGCCTAGTCCTCATCCGCTACCTTATCAGAAACCATTCCCTTCCGTTTCTTGCTAACAATCTTCTCGGGCGCACCCATCGCCACGGGCTCAGCCGGCTCTGGAAGACTGCTCAGATTCGGGATCGGTGAGTCCTGCCCATTGGGATCGTTCGGCACGGGGATACGGATGTCCTCCGGAGACCCTGGTATCGTTTTCGGGTCGAGGCCTCGGATGTGGATGCGTTTTGCCTCGTTCTGGTATGCTGCCGGGATGATCTCAATGATCTCGTCCCGCGGGAATTTGAGCTTTGGGATGTCCATCGTGGAGCAATGCATCAAATAGGCGTACAGGACGCGCAGAACGCTCTCATGGGCAATGATCAAGAGATCGCTCTGCTCCCGCTCCAGCTCAAGGATTATGGGCTCTAGTCGGACGGCGAGGTCATGGTACGACTGTGGCTGGTTAGTGATGTGTATCACGAAGCACAAAGTGCCGGCATCGAGACATACCTCTGCGCGGGGGTAGCGATGGTGATAGGGGTCCAGCTCATGCTTCTCCACCTCGTCCGCATACAGGGCGCGGATGGCACGCTCTGACAGCTTCTCACAAAGCCCAGGGTTGATCTGGCTCATCTGAGACCGCTGCTTGACCTTGAATCCCAGCTCCTTTAGCGGTTCGGCCGTCTCGATGGTGCGAAGCCGTGTGGATGTCCAGACAGTCAGGGGTCGTAGCGGAAGGTCGGGCCCGTCCCCGTCAATGACCGCCTGGCGCTCCTGTTCGCGATGTCTGAGGAGTGTCTCCGTCATCTTCTTTGCGTATTCCCTGCCGTCCTCGGACAGTGGCCCATCCGCCTTGTAAGAATCCTCTTCGGCGGCAGGTCCGGCGCGGACGAAGAAGGTGGTGCGCGACTTGATGTGCAGGTTGGTCAAGTAGAAGACGATTCTGTGAGACAGGTAGTTGAAGCTGACATTGTTGTAGTAAAACGCGCGGCCGGCATTGATCATCTTGATATAGTTCAGCTCTTCCTCTTCCATGGTCTCGAAGACGGGGATCTTCTCCTCGATCCGCTTCAGGTAGTATTTGGCCGCTTCGTCGGGATCCATGCCATGAAACTTGAAGAGGTCAACAGCTTGCAGTGGGTCAGAACTGCCATCATCACTCACGTCCGGAGAAGAAATCTTGACATTCCGGGCATTCTCCTTGAGAATCTCTTGGTCATCGACATACGACTCGATGAATAGCGTCTACGGTACAGCTTGTCAGCAAACATGTCTACAACAATAGGGCGATGCAACTCTCACCTGGACATCGTGTTTGGCGAACTCCTTGGCTAGCGCAAGACGGCCGCTCGCAGTGGGGTTGACAGCATCGTAGATGGCAACCTGGCCGTTCTCGTGGTTCAACCAGGCATAGATGTCCTCCCGGCACTTCTTCAGGATTTTTTGACGGAGCATGACAGAGGCCGGAGACGCGTTCGGATAGAAGTAGTCCTGGGGGACATGGCCTCCCTCCACGGTGGCGCGACGGTAGTCGCCCAGATGGAAGATCCGCGTCTTGACACCAAGCCTGCAACAAATGAGTACCTCAGCAGACCATCGGAGAACATAGTGGACTTACCAGGAAAGATAGCGGGCCAGGGAGACACAAATATGGCTGGAGCTTTGTCAGTGGCAGGCCACATGTAGGTAGGAACAGCGCTCAGAGCCTTACGTCTTCCCACGGGCCGGAAGGCCGACCATGACGATTGCAATTCTTCCCGAGTGGAATAGTCTTCCAGACATGGTGCTGTAGAGCTGGGCCGGGGCCAGGTTCCCGGGCTCGTCAGACACATCATGGATACCGTCAATGAAGGTCGAGCTCCTACGACGGTACCGCGGCGCATTGGCCGCGATCTCGGCAGTGCTGCGATTGTTAGCCATGGAATGATGTGTTGGGTTAAGAAGAGACCGAAGAGAGGAGGGCACTCACAGAAGAGTATCCATGGTGCGATGCTGCGTATCGAGTGCCTCGAGGGTGTGCGAGTGGCGGCTGGATCCGTTTCAAGACTCAAGAGAGCGGGACACGCACATACACCAATTAGGGTGAGCAGCTCCCAGTTGGTTGCACCACGTGCGGCAGAAAAAGCGAGGCCGTGAGTATCTGAGGTACTTGGTTTAGAGGAATGCAACGACAAACAATAAAGCCTCAGACGGGTCCTCTCCAGTGGTTGCCACTAGGCAGAATGAGGCGGCCTTCCAGTTTCGTGCCTGTAGGCAATGACATGCACTTGCGTTTTGCGGACCATCCAGGCCAGGCAGGCTCCACCATTCAAGCAGGTGCCGGGAATCAATGGATTTGGGGATGAAGCTCGGACAAGTTTATTAGTCGCAACGGCAAATGGAGGGCTTGTGCCGGCGCTGCGAGCTGTAGAAGTGGGAGAAGAGGCTACAATGGCAGACGCTCGCTCGGGTTGAATCGGGCAAGCTTGCAGTTGGGTGAGGCGGAGTGCCCTACAATATCATACCAGGCCAAAAAGGTGACACACTGGGTTACAAACAGATGGACATGATGGGATTTGATCATCGTTTACCGCCGTTACCGACCAAAGACAACATACAGATACACCTTACATAGCCTCTGATATGTGTCTATGAGGAGGAAGCACCCTTGTGCACGGCGGCACGCCGATGGCCCTTGTGTCTGTCTTGTGGGGAGAGATGAGGTCATAGCCGAGGTGATCGGCTTACCGAGTCCTTGCACCCTGGGCCGGCATCGGTTGATGATTTCTCCGACCCAGCCAGTGCCAGCCAGTTTTCTTCCAGGGTGTCGTCACACTGGACGCCTTGGCAAGGCGGTGCTCCACATGTGCACGGACCTGTGAACCGGCTGGCGCAGTCTGGGACCGCGAAATTTTTGGCCCAGCTCCTTTCAAACAGTTCGATCAGTTCGAGCATTAGCGAATCCAGCGACGGCTCAAGTGTCGTCGACATCGAGAACCACCTGCCCGATCACCGACGTCAAGCCTATCTACGGCACTTGGAAGCACACTGGGCGGGACTCATTGCCCATCACTTCGCCCGAAGTTGCATTCTCTTCCCGCGTCCGTTACAAACCACAATCCAACGTGCTCGCGCGACCGCCGCGACTAGCCAACCGCTGTCACCATGGCGTCTACCACCTCTGAGGTGCCGCACGCGTTTCTGCGCCACAACCCGGTCATGTCCGGTCTCTCAGATGTCTACAATGCCTTCCAGGAGAGGAGGGAAAGACTGGGCTTGTCGAACCCCGGCTTGGTAGAAAACATCGCGAAGGGTACGTCACCAGCCCGGCGTGCTTTATGTTGTCGCCCGCGACTGTGAAGCTCCAGCGTGCGCGCCTTGCTCCAATGTGGCTAACATCCAACTCCACAGAGGTCCAGCGCGATACCCTCACTACCAACCTGATGTTCTCTGGCCTCCGGGCCGATCTTACCAAGGCCTTCAGCCTCAACCCCTTGTACGTCGCGTCGCAGCCCGCCGCTACCGATACGGATGGCCTTACTTTCCGACCATGCCATTCTCTGCTTCCCAACTCCATGCTGACTGAAAGTCAAGATTCCAAGTATCCCACCAATTCGCAATGGGCGAGCGGCTGAGCCCCTACACCTTCGCCGCTCTATATGGCAACAGCAAGGTATGCGCCGTTCCGAGCCCGCACGGGATCTTGGACGTGATCTAACGAGACACAACAGATGTTTGCCCAGGGTAACATCGATGACCAAGGCGCCCTTTCGGCCTCGTTCAACTGGAGATGGAATCCTGCCCTCACCACCAAGTCGCGTTTCCAGATTGCCCCCGGCGCGACGGGTCAAGACATGGCCCAGTTCGAGCACGAGTACACTGGTGCTGATTTCACCGCAACGCTGAAGGCCCTCAACCCCTCGTACCTCGAAGGTGGCTTGACCGGTATCTTCATTGGCCAGTACCTGCAGTCGGTCACCCCCAAGCTTGCGCTTGGCCTGGAGGCTGTCTGGCAGCGTGCTGGCCTCACCCAGGGGCCGGACACTGCCGTTTCGTATGTTGGTCGTTACAAGACGGACAACTTTGTCGCCAGCGCGCAGTTGCAGGCCCAGGGTGCCCTCAATGCTTCGTACTGGCAGCGACTGTCGGACAAGGTTCAGGCCGGTGTTGACATGACCCTTTCCGCTTCTCCTGCTGCCGCCATGATGGGTGGTCCTACCAAGGAGGGCATCACCACATTCGGTGCCAAGTACGACTTCCGGATGTCGACTTTCCGCGCACAGATCGACTCCAAGGGCAAGCTGAGCTGCCTGCTTGAGAAGCGCCTTGCCGCCCCTGTGATGATGACGTTCGCGGCCGACGTGGACCACTTCACGGTAAGAGCACCCCAGCGAAACGAGGAAATCCTGAGCTAACCCCTTCCAATAGCAACAAGCAAAGATCGGCGTCGGCATCTCCATCGAGGCCGGTGGCGAGGAGCTCCAGGATCAGCAGCCGGCGCCCAACATTCCCTTCTAAGCGAAGACAACCTGCTAGCCGGCACAAGGACACAAGGTCCCGATTCTGCCTTCGCCTCTCCCCCCTTCCTGCTCCTCTGCGCTCAGATCTCGACCTCGTAATCTAATACCACCCCTACTACCCGGCTATCAAGCGACAGAGCGCGTACTTGCATCACCTCCTCGGCCGATGTCATGCTCGCTCTGCCCTCTCCCTTTTTCTTCTTCTTTCATCTCTGTGTTTTACAAATCACGGCTCTCTTGGTCAGCCGCCGCACGGAGACCACACGGTTCCCCCACGTCACATCCGTCGGCCCGCGTCCAGCATATCCGGCTCCTGGCGAACGGACGAATAGACCATCTCCTCGAAAGACTTTCCAGCTTTCCCCCCAACTGCATTACCCCATCTTCGATGTGCGGCACTGCCATCTCCGCCGTCGCCTATCTGGGGGCCCAGGAGAAGGAACAGGGCAAGGGAAAGGGGAGGAAAAGGGGGGGGATCAAATGTACTATAGACTTGTGTCATTGGTGGGTTGGGGGGAGTAGGTGGGGAAAGGGGAAAAGAGAGGAACCGATTCCCCTTTTGCAGCTTACGACGACCGGCCGGGCTTTGAGAAGCGGTTGTGGGCAGAGCCGGGGCTGCCAGCGGGGGAGTCTGGGGATGTTGTTTCCCACTCAACCCCCACGCTTGGTCGCCGTCTTTTTTGAATCCAGCGGCGCCAGCGTTGTAGATATTTAGTGGCATTCAAAAGGATGTAAGATAACATGGGCCAACCGGTTGAACGCGATGCATTGCATCATCTGGTACTCTGTAGCGCTGATTGACTGAACAATGTCCTAATCTGGTGAGGGAGGCTGCCCCTTATTGCTGCTATATGTCTCCAGTAAAGCATACGGGAATGTACGTGTTAACGTTACTCGCTCGTCGCAACTCGTATCAAAACCGAGACAGCTGCTGTCCCCATCGCTATCCTACTCTGCCCGATCAAAGTCGTTTCCATCACTCCGTGAGAGATTATCTCAGCTGGGGGGGTTGTTCCTCTCCCCCGAGGTCCCCTCCGTCTTTGGTATCACTGACATCCCAGAAAAGTCAACCCGTCCCCGTTGTAAGATATTCGCCGCCATACTCCCCGTTCTTTGTCGTCCGTTTCCAGTTCCGATCGAGACCTTTTTGGCCACCACCCGCCAGAACATCAACCAACCCAAAACATGGGCCTCAAGATCCTAAACGACCTGCAGGAACGGACACCAAAACGCCGCCTTCCAAATTCCCAAAACATGTCAAACACCGAGAACAATCCACGATGACCAATCAGACACCAATAAAAGCAAGCATCAAACCACCTCAGTCTCACATGACGGAGCACTCGCGGTCGGGAACGTCCTTGCCCTTCTCCTTCTTATCCCCCTTGTCACGGCTCTTGCGGTCCTTTTTGTTGTTATGATGGTGATGAAACGTGTGGTGTTCCTTCTCCTTCTCCTTCTCCTTCTCCTTTTCTTTCCCATTGTCTCTCGGAGTCGCATCATCGTCCTCGGCAGCCACACGAGTCTGCTCGTCAACAGCGCCGTCGGCGCTGGTACTCCGACTGGTGCCGCCACTGGCGCCGTTGGATTCGTCCCTGCTCTGGCGCGAGAAGCCAAACCTGGACATGGTGAGGCCAAGTCTACCGTCGCCCGCCTGGCTCGTCGGGCGGGATTTGTTCCCTGTCTTGAACTTGGCCGCCGCCCGGGACAAGCGCGTTGAAGTGCTCTCGTCTTGTGGGGTGGCGGCGCGGGTGACCACGGGGGTGACGGCCTCGGGGGTGACGGCCTCGGGGGTAATGGCCGGGGCGGTGGCCGCTGGCTCCGAGACGGTGAGGCTGCCACGCCGGACGCTGTTAGCTTTGATGGCAAGTGCATACGGGTTCTCGTCCATGCTGAATCGCCCAGGCCGTTCGTTTTCCGAGCTCACGCGGATGCTAAGCCGGCCGGGGGTGAGAGTCGTCGCGGAGTCAAAGTAGCCACTAGCCGGCCTTGACATGGCACTGGCTCGGTCCGACGGGGTTCCGGCGCTCGGGGTTCCGGGTATATCGAGGGCTGATTCGATGTAGGATGGGGGTTCCGCGGTAGATCCGTCGCTCGATGCGGTCGTCACGTCCACCATGGGGACGATCTGATAGAAGAGGAGGTATGGCATCTCGGCCCGAAGAGACTGCTTGATATCTTCCACAAAAGCTACCCGCTTCTCCGCTAAATCGTCAAACTTTGCCCACTGTGCCTCCTCGTAATCGGGGGGAGGATCGTGGTCGTGTCTCCGATTATCCGTCAGAAGCTTCGGCGCGACTCGAGCAAAGGAGATGTAGTGACCGCTGTGAAGCGAGTCACCTCGGTGGCAGACGACTGACTGCAGGACAAGCTTGTACTCCTGGCTTAGCCCATTTGATGCGTGCTCTGCCTTGTCCTGGTCATTGACGACCATGAAGTGCGGGAGGCGCATGCTGTCGGGAATGTCGATGTGGGTATTGTGTCGTTTCGGGACGCCTTGTTCTGTCATGGTATATCTCTTCAGGCATATACCCAGGACGGGCCGTTGGTTGAATTGGTGAGCGACCTCTACATCGTTCAGTGGGGTGTCGTTCGAGGTAAGATGCCATGCTGTTTCGGAATTAGTCGAGAGTCATCTTAATGGGGTTTGGAACACTGACGTATCAATCGGAAGAACTGCCACGCAGGGATCGTGACAGCCTTGACCACCGAGGCGCCCGTACGCTTTGCTCGCTGGAGCATATTGGACGCATCCTCCGAGAGCGCTTCGCCGTCCACCACGATCCGCTGTATGATGCTTGTTGATCTGGCCCGGGAAGCCGGTGAGACAACGCTTGCAGAGTGGGGTCTTGTTCGGGACATCGGCGAGCCTACGAGGCCATGTGTCGTCCATCTCCTTTTCAGCGGCATAATCTCATCCCGGTCACCCGAGTCTTCAACACCATGCTTGCCCATGTCTTTGGGAACAATCCGAATCGTGTTTGTTGGAGTCGCAACGGACGTGTCGGCAGTCTTCTTGTCCTCCATATCCATACGAAGGACATCCACCTGGGTGTTGAAATACTCCTCAAGACAGTCTTCGAGCTTGATCCCTTTCCCCTCCGGGTCGGGTGGCACTCCGAGGTTGAGCAACCTCTCCTGGACGTACTTGTGGTCGTCATCGTCTTGTTTGCCGTGGTGAAAAAGGTCGACTTGCAGGGTGAGGAGAGGTAACTGCAAAGTTTCGGAGATAAAAGCAAACGCCTCGGATGTGTCTTGTTGTTCAAGCAGCTCAGCTTCTTTCCAACCACAGGCCGCGAGAGCCTCCTGTATATGTTGTGTCTGCGAGATTACGGTCAGCCTGGCATAATACAGTGGGGCCGGGGGGGTTTCAAACCAAATCGGTGTGAATCAGCTTCCCACTCCTTAGCATGTTGACCCACAACCTGAGCAGCGCTGCCAGCTTCCTCTGAGGCTCGTCTGATGAGTCGTTCTTCAGCATGCACTCAAAGGCCTGAAGTTTGGAGAACATGGCAAACAGCAGGGCGTCTAGATAACAGGTGACGTTCCCCCTGTTTTCGGCACCCAGCATCTCAACATTCGGATTGTACGGCTGTATTATTCCCGAGAAAGCCTTCTGCTGATGTTGTATGAGCTCGACGGCCCTGTCGCAGTCGCCGGCGGCAAACTTGGAATTGAGCGCATTGTGGATGAGTTCATTGGATATCTCGTGGAAGTTCAACTCGGCGAGCCGCTTGGATATGTCGTCGACCTGTTGGTGTCATCAGCATGGGCGGCTGGCGAACTCAAGGCTCATCCAATGGCCTACCTTGGCCGCTTCTTTCTCCTCCTCCTTTTCCTTCAGGGCGTGTTTTGTCGAGTCGGGTTTAAAGATGGTGAGCCACGAATCGGCGGTCGGGCCCCGAGTCTGGGGAACTGTCAGCAGCGAGTTCGGTCATATCTGTGGAGGGTCGAGTCCGCGTACCTTAGTGCCTGCTTCAGAAGATCTGTTGCGCTGATGGCTTGCACTCTTTTCCCGCACGCTGCGGAACTTTTTGGGCACCATCAGCGAACTAGCCGCCCTCATCTTCTCCATTGCGAACAGGATCGCAACAGACGATGGCGCCCGAGATCCAGGCACCGTGCAAGCTCGGGTATTAGGACGGGGAGCCAGCAAAAATCGTGGCACATGGCCTAGCGAGAGCTTCAAGGCGCGGCGGGCCAGCAACGGGAAAGGACCGGTCTGGGGCTAAGGCATGTGCCAATCGATTCGAAAAATGTCTGTTCGAGGGGGCGATGTAACTGAGGAGAAGAGGAGAAACCCATGGGGTGGTCGGGCGGGACGCTATCGAGCGGGATGTGAAGGTTTTGGGTCTCGATGGCGGCTCCGTTCGCTGCGGGCGACAAGGCAAGAGAGTGGTAGCGGCTTGTTGGGTTTGGTAGAGGGGTTGCAGGAACGGCGCATTTTCGGTCAAAAGGCCACGCAAAGAGCCTGCAGATTTCGAGCAGTCTGCGCCTGCCTCGCACCGAATTGATCAATCTAAGGCGCCTACAGGCATGCAAGTATGTAGAGCTGCGCAAGCTGCCGACATCAGACGCTGCAGGAGGGTTGGAGAGTGAAATTACCCCACATCAGCCAACGGGTACAGAGCGTCTTTCTCAACAACGTGAGCTCAAGGTGGGATGTTGAGTGGCAGGCCAGGGAGCCAGGGTCTCGGCTGGAGCTTAAAGGAGGGGCCCAGCCAGCCAGCCAGCCAACAAAATTGGAGGGGCCCGGAGACGTGTCCCCGCCACGCCTGCCCAAACATGGAAACGATCGATTTCAGTGTCTGTGTCGACGAAACCTTGGGCTGCCCAGCCACTGGTCATCCATTTTGCGAAGCGCAACAGAACGGGAGATTTCTCAAGACCCAACCGCAGTCCATTCGGGGCCTCTGACGCGTTGCACTCGCCGCCCGGCTATGAAGTACGCACGAATATGTACAACGATTGGATGTGCCACGGGGACCCAAACCTACGGGATATCGCAATGCTGCCCCGCAATGCAAAATGCGCTCCCAGAAATAGAACCCGAAGTGTACATACGCACCCCAGCTGGGTTTTGGAGCTTGGGTCTAAGTGCACGAAGTGGGCTATAAGCTGGAGCTTCATTGATGGTAGGGACCTGCAAGATATGTACAGCGCGAGAGTCAACCGGTACCCCATCCATCTTCCATGACGTTGCCTCGACTGCTTCAGCTCCTGTTTGGGGTGTCGGTCTGCAGTTGAGTCTGCGACAGGGACCCCTGCCGCACCCCTGTTGTTCTCCGCATGCCCTCATCGCTGGGACCGGGAAGGGCTGACGGGCTGACGAGCTGACGTCGTCCCCAATGAGGCTTCACGAAGTTGCATCCGAATTTCGATGCCTACCGGAGAAAAAGGTACACAGATAATATGCATTTGTCATGGTCATATGATCTTCATCAACGGCCGTGGCCGCAGCCGCGGCCGCGTGTTGGTGATTCTCACGGCACGGGACGTCTCATATCTGCCCTTGTAGTCTAGGCAGGCCTCTGCAGGCCGATCCTCAGACCCGCTCAGACACCGGGCCGGGGCCCGGGGTTGGCGACGACATTCGATACCCGATGCACAATCTCTCGAGCTGCTGCACGGAGCACCCTGATCCGAGATACTGCTGCCGCTCGGTCGATTCTAGTGTGGTTAGGTACGGATACAGCGGAGTGTATTCTCGGTGTTCAAATGGTGGAGACCGGGCTATCAAACGTTGTTGGGCCACGCAATCCATGGATGTGTTCCCAACAGACCGCGGGTTAATCTAACAACAAGCCATCCCATGATACATCGTTCCTCAAGTTCTCTCGAACCGCCCCTCAAACACAGCGTGGGCGTTCTTTGAGCAAAAAACATCAAGAAGAAGAAGAAAAGGGAAGAAAACAAAATCCCAAACCAAAGAGAGAAAACAGAAGAAAAGAAATGTCCGATAGTCTAATAGTATATGCCCTTCCTGCCTACTTTGCCAACACGGCCGTTGATTACCTCGCTGTCCTTGCATGGTGGCATGCCTTGGCCGACGCCCATGGCCGTTCCAATGATCCCACGGCGGCCGGCGAGCCTTTCAGGCTAAGAAGGTGGGGTTTTCGGCTGGAGCGAGTTACCTCGCCCTGGAACGACAACCGACTGCCGACTGGTGTTGTATGCACGGCCAGATGACAAAACATCAACTTGCAAAGATGCGCTTCAGGCTTCTTGCTCCCCTTTGGTCGTGGACTGGCCTGGATAGCCCCTGGATCCAAGCCGCCCCCAGGTTTCGGGCAGCCACTCAGCGATGGCACCGTCCGCATTTGTCGCCGCCGCCCCACTGAAGCTGGGGGTACCGACGGACCTCGGCACGGACGGTTAATCGTACCAGTGGGAGCTCACAACCTCGCTTCAACCACTGATTCAACATCAACAAATGCCCACGTTTCTTGACTGAGCGAGCTTTCCCTTTCCACTTCACAATCCCATACCACAAAAGTGAACAGGAACCTACAAATCGCACCAAACACACCCAACCCAACATGTCGGCCCAGATCCCAATTGCTGTAGGAGCCCCCGCGGTGCCATCTCTATGCCGTCCCAGGTGCGGACATCAACTAACATGACATCCCCGGCTAGGTCCGTGACCGCGTGAGCGAGCGGGCGAAGAAGACGTTGGACGTCGTTGCCAAGTTTGTCGAGGAGGACTGCATCCCGTAAGCCAAAAGCCAAGCAAAGCCATTCTTCACTCACCACAACACCCTGGCTGACTGATACACTGCTAGCGCCGATGCCATCTTTGAAGCCCAGATTGGTGTCGGTGATGCGAGATGGGAGTCGCACCCGCATATCATGGAGGACCTCAAGACGAAGGCCAGATCCCTGGGCCTCTGGAACATGTTCCTGCCCAAGGGCCACTACAAGGAGTCGCCGGGCTTCACCAACCTTGAGTACGGCCTGATGGCCGAGTGGCTGGGCAGGTCGCAGACGGGCTCTGAGGCCGTCAACTGCGCCGCGCCCGACACCGGCAACATGGAGGTGCTGGCCAAGTACGGCAACGACGCGCAAAAGGCCAAGTGGCTCAAGCCCTTGATGGAGGGCCAGATCCGCTCCGCCTTCCTGATGACGGAGCCGCAAATCGCCTCGTCCGATGCCCGGAATATCGAGATGAAGATTGAACGGGACGGCGACCACTATGTCCTGAACGGCCAGGTACGCAGCCCGCATCCCCGTGACTACGTTCGCGGTTTTACTGACTTTGCCGACAGAAATGGTGGTCAAGCGGTGCCGGCGACCCGCGGTGCGCGATCTACATTGTCATGGGCAAGAGCGATCCCCTGAGCAAGGAGGCGTACCGGCAGCAGTCGGTTATCGTTGTGCCCTCAGACGCCAAGGGCATCACCATCAACCGCATGTTGTCGGTCTACGGATACGACGACGCGCCCCACGGCCACGGCCACATCACCTTCGACAACGTCCGCGTGCCGGCGGCCAACCTCGTGCTCGGGGAGGGCCGCGGGTTCGAGATCATCCAGGGGCGTCTCGGCCCCGGCCGCATCCACCACGCGATGCGGGCCATCGGCGCGGCCGAGCGGGCGCTGGAATGGATGCTCATGCGCATCAACGACCCCAAGAAGACGACCTTTGGCAAGCAGCTGCGCGAGCACGGCGTCATCCTGGAGTGGGTTGCCAAGTCGCGGATCGAGATTGACGCCGCGCGCCTCGTGGTCCTCAATGCGGCCATCAAGATGGACGAGCACGGCCCCAAGGCGGCGCTGACCGAGATTGCCCAGGCCAAGGTCCTCGTCCCGCAGATGGCGCTGGCTGTCATTGATCGGGCCGTCCAGGCCTTTGGCGGCGCCGGCGTCAGCCAGGACACCCCGCTGGCCAAGATGTGGTCTGGCATCAGGACCCTGCGGTTGGCCGATGGTCCGGATGAAGTCCATCTGCAGCAGATGGGCAGGAACGAGAACAAGCGCGGCGCGGCCGTGACGGCCAAGATCAACGGACAGAAGGCCAAGACGGCGCAGCTGATGAAGCAGTATGGCGTGAAGCAGGCGGATCTCGGGTCCAACATCAAGCATACCAAGATCTAGGAGGCGGAAGTCGGGCCGGGCCGGGGGTTGGTTTTGGGTAGCAACCCAGTTTAGTTATCCTTCTCGCTCAAATCAATCTTGTTGTATTTTTTGCGGTTTTATTCTTGGGTTTTATTCCCCGCTGCTCGTCAAACAATCAAACGATCAATCGCCTGTTGCCGCATGTTGCCGCCTGTTGCCGGAGTCATGACGTCTCATTCCCAGGGGTCCTTGCCAGGGGTGCAAGGTGTGGGGTCCGTGCATGTCATGCCGTTGCCTGGTTGTTGTTGCCGAATCAGGAAGTCTGTTTTCCCGTTTTTTCTGTGCCGGGCCACACCAGCATTCCTGCACTCAATTTAAGTCAAGCGCTCTGCCTCCGCTCTTCCTACCCACAAAGATCCGCCCTCCACTGCATCTTTCCGCCCAACTTCTTCGCTTTTCCATCATCTTGCCTCCATTGCTACAACCGAGTCTCCGTCACCCCCCGAGGCACCCAACCATCAATCAACCCGTCTTCGCACCCTAGCTGAAAACATGTCTGCCAACGTGCTCGCCGCCCGAGACGTCAACGCGTCGATGCCTCCCCAGGGACAAGCCGGCGCCGACGCTAATGCCAACACCAAAGCCGATGTTATGAACATGGAGTACCACAGACAGGTCTTCCAGTCCAAGATTGAGGAGGGCGAGTACGTACCACCCACCCTACCGCACAATCAACCCCACCAGACAAAAACCCAAAGGCTAACCCGAACCCCGCCGACAGAAACAACACGTACATCTCCCCGTCGGACAACATCATGAGCCCCTGCACCGCCAAGCTCAGTGCCTTCCGCCACAAGCAGGTCGGCAAGTACGTTGAGCCACCCACTTCACTCGCCCACCCCCAAAATCCGATCCACATTTGGTCCAAAAAACAAACAAAACAAAGAACGGAGACTAACATGCCAACCAACTAGGGTCAAGCCCAAGTCGCTATTCGCCCAGGCGTCGGCTAAGAAGCTCGAGTCCGGGAGCGGGAGCAGCAGCGGCGACGCCCTCTTTGGCAGCAAGCCTGCCAGCCCGCCCAACGGAGGCCTTTGAGGCTGGCGGATCCTTCTGTTTGTTTATCGTCTTATGCTGGCTGCCGATATGGGCCTTTCGTTGGCTGACGGATTGGCGCTTGTTGCTTTCTTATGCTCTTTCATTCCCGTTCTTCCTCGCATAGAAGGGAAGGGCTGTTGGTCTAGGGTACTTGGGACTGGGGGCGTTCGGGGACAATGTGCTGCTGTGTGCTTGTATGGGGATTTCTTTTTATCGTCCGAGGTCAAGGATAAAGGAGGGGGAATACGTGGTTATGACAGTGGGAGATGGAGATGCATGCAAGAATCCGAGGCAACATGTCTTGGATTCTCCATTTCCTTGTCAAAATCTGTCTAGGCCTTCCACCCGCTGACTATGTACACCACGTCCTCGTCTGCCACGGGGTGGCTCAGCCCTACCCTCTGCGGGATGTGCCTCGCGCTGGCGCCCCAGACCAGGGCGTACTTGAAGGTGTCCTTGAGCGTCCTGTGGATGCGGTCGCAAACATCCTCGATGTTGCTGTTGGCCCGCACGATGAGGGCGTCGTTGAAGACCGGGTCGATTCCCTTGCGCTTGGTGTAGATGCGTATGAGGTTGAGCTCCTTCCAGCACCGGTCGATGACGTCCTGGATGCCCAGGTCCAGCTCGCAGCTCATGACCACCGTGTGCGGCTCCCGCGCCAGCTGGTCGAGGAAGTCGAGCGACACGCTGTCGATCTTGTTGTACACGTACAAGCACTTGATGTACTTGCGGTGGTCCTTCATGATGACGTCGATCAGGTCGTCGACCGTCGCGTTCTCGTCGCGGACGAGCACCTCGCAGTTGAGCAGCTTGTAGTCGCGCAGGATGTTGGCAATCATCTTCTCGTCGATGCCCTTGGGCGGCGACTGGAACGTGATCTTCATGCCGCCGGCCTTTTTCGGTTTCAGGTAGATGTTTCTGTTGCGGTGGGTTAGGGCGGTGCTTTCGGGGGGGCAGGGGGGGGGGGGGGAACTTGCGGCGGCTCGCGGTTCAACCGGATCCCGACGGCTTCTAATTCGGCCTCCAACAGCGCCCGCTGCTCGGCGCGTTTTGTTGCGTCGAGCACCATGAGGATGAGATCGCTCGTCTTCGCGGCCGAGATCACCTGACGCCCTCTGCCCTTGCCTTCTGCCGCCCCCTCGATGATGCCGGGGAGATCGAGCAGCTGGATCTCGGCGCCGCCGTATTCGAGCACGCCGGGAATGGCGGTGAGGGTCGTGAAGGAGTACGACGCGACCTCGGACTTTGTCTTGGTGACCTTGGAAAGGAACGTCGACTTGCCCACCGAGGGGAAGCCGACCAGCGCTATTCGGGCATCGCCGCTCTTGCTGACGTCGAACCCGGCACCTCCGCCGCCGCCTGCCCCCGGCCCTGGTTCAAGGAGCTGGGCGCGGAGCCGCGCAAGCTTGCTTCGGGGGTGTCAAAACTCCGGAGTTGGATGGGGCGCGTGGACACTTACTCACCCCTTCAGTAGACCCAGATGATATTCTACCGCATGTTGTCAGCGATCTGATGCGCAGCTCCCGCTCGTTCTCCCACTACGACGGCTGGGCTTCGCGCTGGGGGCAGAGCGTACCGGTTGCCTTATTTTCTGCGATGTCGGTTAGTCCAAGGATTCGTCATCCAAACGAGGCAGAACGATAGGACGGACTTTGGGTCTTCCGCATCTCATCCTCAATCCTGCGTATTTGTCAATTCTCATTCCGCCGAGATGGAATAATTGTACGGCGCCCACTCCTTGATCTTCTCGGTGATGTTCACCATCTTGAATGATTCGGGCCAGTTATGCCCTTGCTGCGTTCTCTTGTTTCAGTGATGGGAGGGTTGAAAAGGGCATAAACGCCAGCAAGTATTCGTCTCCTTTGGCCTTGCTGAATCATGAATGAACCTTGGCTAGAAACACCCCACGTTCGATCTGAAGCGGCATAACTTCGAGGGGCAAGGAGGGGTGCGGGGGGCTGCTAATCCTGCTTCACCGCCCAGAAATCCCCATCAAGCCACGGGTAAAGTGGGGCCGCTGTGGGCCATGGAACGAAGCTTGGATTTTGCTAGGCTGAGGCGCATTGGAATCTCGAATGCCAAAACAACCAACCTCGACAGACGACAGCTGAACTGAACAAGTCACAACATCGCCGGCCCCCCCTTCAGTGCTCTGCCAATCCGAAAACATTCACCACAACACCAAGCGAGCTCTCGTTGACGTCAAGATATTAATCAAACTCCAAGAGCCCTCTCCGTTTCAGCATGGCGGAAGTCGACACGAGGCCCGATGCGGCCATCACAGCTACCGACGACGCGCACGATCACGCGCAAGAGCTTGTGCTCGCCCAGGTCAACAACGAAGTCGCAGCCCCGGCCGAGAAGAAGTTGAAAAAGATCATTCGGCGGAAGAAGCGTCCAGCGCGGCCGCAGATCGACCCCGAGTTGATCAAGTCGGAGCCGCCGCCGCAAACGGGCACCGTGTTCAACATCTGGTACAACAAGTGGTCTGGCGGCGACCGGGAGGATAAATATCTATCGCAGACACAAGCCAAGGGGAGATGCAATATTGCCCAGGACTCCGGGTACACGCGCGCCGACTCCCGTCCTGGCTCGTATTTCTGCCTGTTCTTCGCCAGGGGGATATGCCCCAAGGGCCAGGACTGCGACTATCTGCACCGATTGCCTGGGATCCACGACATCTTCAACCCGAATGTCGACTGCTTTGGGCGCGACAAGTTCAGTGACTACCGCGACGATATGGGTGGCGTTGGAAGCTTCACTCGCCAGAATCGGACGGTATACATTGGGAGGATCCATGTGACAGACGACATCGAGGAGATTTGCGCGCGGCACTTTGCAGAGTGGGGCCAGGTTGAGCGCATCCGCGTGCTCAATACAAGGGGTGTGGCGTTTGTGACGTACTCGAACGAAGCAAATGCGCAGTTTGCCAAGGAGGCGATGGCTCATCAGTATGCTTCAATATCTGGCATCGCTATTGCCGGGCTTAGCTGACATATCCTCTAGGTCTCTCGACCACAGCGAGATTCTGAATGTTCGATGGGCGACGGCAGACCCGAATCCGATGGCGCAGAAACGCGAGGCGAGGCGTATCGAGGAGCAGGCCGCCGAGGCTATTCGGAGGGCGTTGCCGGACGAATTCGTCGCCGAGATCGAAGGCAAGGACCCAGAAGCTCGGAAACGGCGGAAGCTCGAAAGCAGTTACGGGCTTGAAGGGTACGAAGCGCCAGACGAGGTGCACTTTGCTCGGGGCCCAAATGCGGTCAATCCAAGAGGACGCGACGGGTACGAGCTGGAGCACGAGCAGTGGCGGATGCTTGAAGCTGCGGAAGAAGCCCAGGCTGAGGAGGAGGAACAGCGCCAACAGCAAGGCCAGCCCGAGACGGGGATTTTTTCAAGCAGCACATTGGCCGTGCTACAAGCAGCCCAGGTGGCTGTCGCATCAAAACCGAAATCGACAGCTCCGTCTGGGCCGCTGGTAGCCTATGATAGCGATAGCGATTGAGGAGTGTCGGGAAACGGGGGATTGGACTACCTCGCAGACATGTACAACATATGATACCACCTTGCTCGCGTCAACAACATCACTCGATGCATAGATCATGAACCACATCCCAGCCTGCATGTATGCAATCAACTGTTGAAGATCCGCGAATACAGCACCTCATGCCTGCCCACCCACAGATCCATGACCGGCACGTTCTGCCCGGCCTCCTCCACCGGCGTCTCCCACTCCCTCGCAATCACGGCCGCAATCAGCTCCCGCACCCCACCGCTCGCCAGCGTCTTCTGCGCCTGGTACGGCCCAAACACGCCAGCCCGCACCGCCGCCGACACCAGCGCCTTGACATGGCCCAGCAGGAACACATACGCCGTCTGCTCCAGCCCGAGCCCGACCAGCGCGCACACCGCCCCGAACAGCGGCGCCAGGTGCGCCGCTACCGCCGGCGGATCCCCACCACCACCATCATCATCATCATCATCATCATCACCCCCCCGGCCCCCACCAGGCCGAGACGACGACGACGACGACGACGACGCCCCGCGAAGAAGCCCCGCAAACTCCCGCAGCGCCGCCTGCCCCGCCCCCGCCCCCGCTCCCGTCCCCGACCGCATGCCCGCCTCGGCTGCAAACGACCGCTCCCAGATGCCCAGCAGCGCGCGGCCCTGTGCGATTGACGCGCGCCGGCCGACGGTGCATACGAGGGTGGCGTCCTGGGCGTCGTCGAGCGCGGCGAGGCGGGCGGCGGGGTGGCGGGTGTTGGGGTGGTGGTGGTGGTGGGTGCGGTGGGCGGCGAGGACGAAGGGCAGGGTGGTGGAGGCGTGGGAGGAGAGGGAGAGCGGGAGGAAGGTGGCGAAGGCGGGGAGGGGGGGGAGGGAGGGGGGGGGGGGGAAGGGGGGGGGTTTCTGGTGGGCGAGGTAGCTCTCGAGGCCGGAGGAGAAGGCGAAGCTGCCGAGGGGGAGGGCCGAGTCGCTGAGGAGGAGGAGGAAGTGTGATGCGGGGGTTGGGGCTGGGGGAGGGGGCGGTTAGTTTTGTTATCTTTTGGGTTGGGGATGGGTGGGTGCATGGGAGACGGCGTACCTGTGGGTGGGTGGAAAAGGGTTGGGTGAGTTGATGCGGATTGAGAGGTGGGGGTGGGTTGCCGACGCTTAGATTTGGCTTCCGCCACCCTGCGCTCCAGGTCGGCAATCTGGGCTTCTATCTCCTCGTCGTTGTCCTTGTCATTGTCATCGAGGCGGATCGCTTCGGGAGAATTGGCGCCCATCTTGGCAACTCACGTCACTGACTTGGCGTTCGTTGGGTTGAATGCAAGAAGTTGAACTCGGGACAGCATCGCTGATAAGCTTGTCTACCTAAAAATTATACAGTCGATAACAATCATGTTCCCTTTGCTGTTCCACCAAACCGACCCCAACCACGGAACCCAGACCCGAAAGCGACGACCTCCATCCCAAAAACTACGCCATGCTCCAACTTCCAGGCTTCTAGCCCATCCGGGTATGGAAAAGACAGTTACAACAGATTCCAAACACAGAGTAGTACCCCCCACCCATCACAATCCCCTGACAAAAGAAACGGCCCTCAGGAGGGATTCGCATTCTCCTTGTCCCGTTCAAGCCGCTGCATCTCCCGCTCCGCCCTCTTGCGCTGGAGCCGAGCAAGAGCAGCCGCATGCCGGCCCACAGGCAGCGTCGTCCGCGGGGTGTTCATGGTGCTCCACACGGCACTATTGTGTGGGTCCGGCCCTCCAAGCCGTGCAAAGCGTTGTTGGAGGTCGACTTCAGGCACGTCGCTCTCTGGCGACATCGGGCGGCCAGACAGCGTCCGCGCCTGCTCCAACGTCGTTTTGCTGGTGGCGCGCTTATTATCGCGGCTCTCGCCGAGTAGGTCGTCGAGACTTGCCTTGTCCGCCGGTGCAGACAAGGCCCAGGCCGATCTCGATGCCCGGTCCGTCCGCCTGGGGCGCGAGTGGCCCTCCCGGGAGTGGGCGGAGCGCCCGCTGGATGCCGAGCTCCGGCTGTCCTGTAGGTTGCCGCGGTCGCTGAGCGCGGGGGCTGTAGGCTGCAGCTTCTTGCCAAGGTCGGTTTCGATCTTCTCCCGCAGTGCGCGGGACGACGCAAGCGTAGCATCGTCGTACGATGTCTGCTTGAAGCTTCCCGTATCGCGCTGATCGTTTTGCCTGGTTTCCGCCGGCTGTTCTGCGCTGGTGAGCCGCCGTTGGCTGCCCGTCCGCCGGACCACTTTGAGATCTTTCCGTGGCCGAGCATTGCTCTCTTCTACCTCGAGAGATCTGGGTGCCGTGGGTTTCTCGTCCAAGCTCTTAACCCGGGCCGGCCGAGTTGCCCGTCTCGCATCTGTTCCCTCGCCTTTGAGCGATCCGATCTCTTCCTCAAGTTCCGAGATTTTCTCGTTTTTCTTGCGCAACACCTGCTGGGCCTCGAGGTACCGCGACTTGGCGTCATCCTTCAGCTTCTCGTAAAGGCCTTTGGAGTCCTCCAGCCGCTTCTCCAGGTCCTGAACCCGCGATGTGCTCTGGGACAACTCCACGGACAGCTTTTTGTTCTCGTCGGAAAGCTTGGCGGCGCGTTGCTCGGTGAATTTGAGCTCGGATCTTAGTCGGTCTCGCTCCTCCTGCAGCTTCTCTAATTCACGGACCTGCGCTCTCGCCCGCCTCAGTTCCCGTTGGGCTTCCATAATTGTCCGCTGCGTCCGAGGCGATGCGACTCGATGGTGTCGTGGGCGTCCATTTCCGACTTCATCGATGCCCTCTTGGAGCAGGGACTCCAGCTCGTCCACTTGCTTCTTGTATTCCGTGGCTAGGGCGGTCTGTTTGCTGAGCTCGTCTGTTAACTTTGGGTCGGACTGTCCCCCTCTTCTCCTAGCGGCCAGTGTTGCGTGGCGGCTCATCTCGGCAGCCTTCTCCTCCATGGCCTTGACCTTCGCCTGCTCTTCCTTGAGCTTCTGGTTGAGGTCGAGGGCCTCGGCGTCCTTCATCTTTGCGTAAGACTTGGCGAGATGCTTGTACTTGACAAGCCTCTCCATCTCAGCCTTCGCGTCGGTGTGGTAGGTTTCAAAGTACGACTTCCAATATTTGCCCGAGCGCGAGTGTGGCTCATTCAGGTCGGTGGTTACATCGCCTTCGAACTCGGACTCGTCGTCGACTTCCTCCCATCCGTCTTCTGGCTCGTTTACCGGAGGAGCAAAGTCCTTCTCGTCCGTCCCGCCGTCTTTGCTGTTGTGCTTCCGGGAGCCCTCCATGGCTTGCTGCAATTTCGTCTTCGGCCTGGACTGCCCTTCTCCGGCGTCGCGGTCAACCCACGGGCTGGGGAACTTGCCGGGGCATTCGTCAGTCAATCCGCTGGTGCCTGCCCTGGCAGCCCCTCCCGACCCTTGCTTCACATCATTGCCAAACGAAACACGTTTCCGACGTGTCGTGCCGGTACCAGGAGTGAGAAGAATGCCGGTGGGTCTCGCGGGTGACTGATCGGATGGGGCTGGTCGGGTTGTAGCTTGCTGCGCTGCCGTATCTTTTTTCGCCTTGGACGCGGCTCGGCGTTCTCGAGGGGCGGGGGTGCCGAATAGGACAGTCCTCAATGCGCGCACTGCAAAGACGGGCGCCGGGGTGTCGGGCAGATCAATCTGCGTAGTATCGTCTGTAGCGGTTTGAGTCCTGTGTTCAAAATGGGGATTCTCAATACGAAGCTGGCTTCTCTTACCACCTGTCGGCGCGTCGCGCGCGCTGTCCGAATTGCGCTTCAGCGCCCAGCTAATCATTGCAACTTGTGCGCCGTATCGGAGAATTCGGCGTGTCCACGCTCGTTGATTGAAAGGTTTCCAGCCCAGATAATTGACGGAGACGACGATCAAACAGCTGCGACACAGTCGTGCCTCAGCCGCGATGCCTGGTTGCTGTTGCTGTTTACTTGGTTGCAGAAAGCAGCCAGTGGGGCTTGTTGTGGTTTGGTGGGCTGCTGGGGGCTGGGCGCGTCACCGGCAGGCCGGCCCACTGGCAAGGAGCTCTAAGCCAAAACAAGTGGGGTGGCAAGGGGCCCTGCTCCCTGACTGCCCTGGTGGAGGGAGCTCAGCTGCCCCACTCTTGCTGCAATCAATGAATGAATGGCCTGAACAACAAGCACGAGCGCCTCCACCTGCATTCAGCAACTCACTCGCGAGAAGCCCCGCCATTCGAGGTTCGAGTCACACGCGGTTCAAGAGCCGCATTCATTCCACACCCTTTCTGACTGATTCTGTGCATGATGGGCGCGACTCGGTAATATCCCACAGCCACTTTTGGCTGTGTCAAGTGTCCTGCTCCTGGACCCCGCCGAGCTGTCTCTGAGTCCCAACCTGGAGCCTGTCCAGGCCGTGAAGCGCAAGCACCACTGCCCGGCCCAGCAACTGTGTCAACCGGCCCAGCCACCACCCCAGCCGCCATGGCACCGGCCGCGAAAAAGAAGCCCGTACAGCCATCAACGACGCAAAATGTAAATGATAGTTTCCCGGGCCTAGAGAGCCCGGTGAAGGCTGCACTGCAAACTCACTACCAAGAGCTGCAGGAAAATGAGGTCATGGTCCTGCAGGCCATCTACGGCGATGACTTCACTCGGCATACCGCTGCTCACAGCGCGTGGAAGGTGAGTCGGCATTGCAGCCAGGGCGCCGTGATGACTAACGGTTTCAAGAAATCCGAACCCTCGTTTGACATCCGCATCAAGGCTTCATCCGATGCCGAGGTTGCCATGACTCTGGGCGTTGTTCTTGTGGCAACATATCCAAAATCCCCGCCGCTTCTGACCATCAAGGACGGCAGCTTGCGAGATTCAACAAAGTTTAAGATTCAAAAGTTCGTTGAGACGCAGCCGAGATTATGGGCCCGGGAGGAGCAGGAGATGATCGACCGCGTCGTCGAGGGTATCCGCGAGATCCTGGAGGCGGCGGCCCTGAAGAAGGCCCAGGGGCTGGAGCTGCCGTCTCTGGAGGAAGAGCGAGCAGCCCACGAGGCGGAGCTGGCGAGGCTGGCCCGGAACGAGAGGGAGCTCAGGGAGCTGAAGAAGCTCGAGGAGAGCAAGGAGGAAGAGCGTGTTCTCGGCGACATGGTCCAGGAGGAGATCAAACGACAGAGGACCAAGGCCAAAGAGTCGCGAAAGAAGAACAGGAGCCAGCGACTATCGCCAGACCGCGCCGCAGAAGACCCGGCGGAAACGGACGTGGCGCTCGTCTTGGACCAGCCCTGCAAGCTGATCGACGGATCCGGCAATGCCTTGTATTTTCAGACCGTCATCGGCCGGATGGTCTATCGTGAGGGCCCGGTCACAACAGTGTACAAGGTCAAGCCGGTTTTGTCTGCGCGAACGGTGCGTCCGAGTCTTGCGCTGAAGCAAGTCGAGCTGAAATCACACGGCAAAGACTCGGCCCAGTTCAAGAAGCAGCTTCAGTCGCTGGAAATGCAACTGGAGACTCTGAAGAAACTGCGCCACCAGAACCTCCTTGATCTCACAGATTTCAGAATCGACCGCTCCATCAGCGAGACCGACTCGTCCTCGCCCGCCATTTGGAGCTTCAGCGTCCTCAGCCCCCTCGCCGACAAGGGCCCGCTTGACGAACTGCTGGAGGTAGCTAGCCAGATTGATATCAGCAAAGCCAAGATCTGGACGGTCGATCTCCTGGATGCGCTGGCGTTTTTGCATAACAATGGAATTGTTCATCAGGATATCCATCCGGGGAACATCCTGCTCTGCCGAGAACCCGCCGGGGATATCGTCCCAAAGCTTGCCGATGCGGGATATCAGAGGGAACTGCACAATATCTGCACCAAACTGACCAACCTGGCTACTATCCGAGCGGCCAAGTCTGCGTACTGGTTCCCCCCCGAAATCGCCGGCGTGTCGAAACCCCAATACACACAAAAGACGGACGTCTGGGATTTTGGCATAGTCGTCCTACAGATGCTCTTTGGCCTGAAGGTCTGTGACACGTATCACTCTCCGTCGGCCCTGAGGGACTCGCTCTCCCTGTCGGACCCGCTGGAGGAGCTGGTTTCCAAGTTCTTCAAGGCTGACCCCAAGAAACGGCCACGGGCATTCGAGCTGTGCTCGAGCGAGTTTCTGGCAACCAGTGCCCCTATTTTGGCCGAGTATGACTCTGCCGCGATGGGCGGCTCGCTGGTCTCCCCCCCCCAATCTTTGCCTCGACGGCTGCGCCTTGACTCGATGAATCGTGGCGCGGCGTCAAGGTATATCCAAGATTATGTGGAAGAAGCTCGGCTGGGGAAGGGCGGGTTCGGAGAGGTAGTGAGGGCCCGAAAGATGATCGATGGCCGCCTCTATGCCATCAAGAAAATCACGCAGCGGTCTCAGGAGACTCTGTCAGAGATGCTCAAAGAAGTCAGGATGCTCTCACAAATGAACCATCCAGCCGTAGTCAGATACTACAACACGTGGCTCGAGGAGGTTCCGGACTTTTCTGATGCCGGAGACACCTCGACCGAGAGCGCCCCCACCGAAGCCTCGAGAGCCACAATTTCCCAGCACATCAACATCGAGTTTACCGAGAGCAAGAGCAGAGGCTTGGACTTTATGTCATCGAGTGGGCATCCGTATATCGAGTTTGGCTACGACTCTGCTATTGAAGACGATGATGACGAGAACGACGGGGATGGCGATGAATATTCATCTTCATCTGACCAGGACACGTCGACACTGGATCATAGAGTGCCAAAAGGGCAACTCGCCATCCCTGGTCAACGCGCGAGGCGGGGGAGCACCCGGCCATTCCGAACCATCATGTATATTTCCATGGAGTACTGCGAGAAGCGAGTAGGTCACCCTGCCACCGTCCACTCTTCGCTGGCCCGGCGCTAACCCTCCCGAGACCCTCCGCGACCTGATATCGCGCAACTTGTGCAAGGACATGCAGGAAGTGTGGCGTCTGTTTCGTCAGGTTCTTGAAGGACTTGCTCATATCCACAGCCTCAATATCGTCCACCGGGATCTCAAACCGGAGAACATCTTTATTAGCGGCGGTGCCGATGGGGTCGAGAATGTCAAAATCGGAGATTTCGGGCTCGCAACCAGCGGGCAGCTGGGCATTGGCAAGACCGTGTCCAATGTGGATTTAAGTGACCTGACCCGGAGCATTGGCACTGCCGTGTATGTCGCCCCGGAAGTTAGGACGGGGGGGAGTGGTTCGTACACTGCCAAAGTGGATGTAAGTACCCAAGGCTGCTCTCGCCGCGAAATGGCATGGACTGACCTCGGCCAGATGTATTCGCTCGGAGTCATCTTCTTCGAGATGTCGTATCCGCCAATGGTTGGGATGCAGCGCTCACTGACTCTCGAGCAAGTGCGTCGGAATCCACCGGTGCTTCCCTCGGACTTCAAGCCCGCCGACAAGAACCACATGGAGATCATGCTTTCGCTGCTCACTCACAACCCCAAGGAACGTCCTTCCAGCGTCGAGCTTCTCAAGAGCGGCAAGATGCCAATCCAGATGGAGAGCGAGGCGATACGACGTGCCATTGCCGGGCTGGCTGACCCAAGCTCGCCCTACTTTGAGAAGATGCTCAGCACTCTCTTTGCACGCCAGATTGAGCAGGCCAAAGACTACGCCTGGGACATGTCCTCGTCCGTCCCGAGCCCGGACGATCTCATGCGCCGGTGCACGGTAAAGGACACGCTGGTATCCATCTTCCGGCGGCATGGCGCTGTCGAAGCGCCGTCGGCGTGTTTGTACCCCCAGTCGTCCCACTATGGCCAGAATGCCGTCCATCTCCTGGACCGGAGCGGCACAGTGCTCCAGCTCCCCTTCGACCTGGTCATGGGCAACGCCCGCTCCCTTGCCCGGGCCACGACGGGGGTGGTACCCCAGCGGACGTACTCATTCGGAAACATCTTCCGCGACCGCCTTGACGGCGGACAGCCTGATGTCTACGGGGAGGTTGATTTCGACATTGTCACCACGGATGCTTTGGACCTGGCCTTGAAAGAGGCAGAGGTCATCAAGGTTCTGGATGAAATAGTGGGGGCTTTCCCGACCACTTCCTCCACGCCGGTCTGTTTCCATCTCGGCCACTCGGACCTCCTGCATCTGATCTTCGAGTATTGCGGCGTCGAGATTGGGGCCAGACAGGCAGCGGCCGAGGTCCTCAGCAAACTCAACATCCGGAACTTTACGTGGCAGAAGGTTCGTAGTGAGCTGAGGTCGCCCCTCGTCGGCATCTCAGCTACCAGCGTTGACGAGCTGCAGAGGTTTGATTTCCGAGGTGCGTGCTTCCCATGGACTGGCCATATATTTGACACCATTTGTCTGGATCTGCTAACATGCCATAGACACGTCCAGCAAGGCGCTTGCAAAGCTGAGGAACCTCTTCGAGGGCACAGAATACCACGAGAAGGTGTCATCCACCTTGGCCCACCTGCGCGAAGTCTACGACTACACTAGGAAGTTTGGCGTGCGCAATAAGGTTTATATAGCCCCTCTGAGCAGCCTCAACGAGGCTTTCTTCCGTGGAGGGATTCTCTTTTCGTGCCTCTACGACAGGAAGGTCAAGGATGTGTTTGCAGCCGGCGGGCGCTATGACAGCCTGATCAAGGAGCATCGCCCCAAGATTGGCAGTCGGTTCAAGGAGCGGCACGCGGTTGGCTTCAGCCTGAACTGGGAGAAGAACCTGGCGAAGCAGGTGCCCAAGACCACGGGTAAAGCGTTTCTCAAGAAGGCCGCCGAGGAGGACGCGCAGGGCATATTCAGCGCCAAACGGGTTGGTATTCTCGACCCTGTCTCGGCGTGGCGCAGGCGGCTAACGCGACGCAGTGCGATGTCCTGGTTGCCAGTTTCGATCCGTTCGTCCTCCGCGCCTCGGGCCTCGAGCTCGTCCAGTCGCTCTGGGCGCACGGCATTAGCGCCGAGCTTGCCCGGGATGCCCGCTCGCCAGAAGACCTGCTCTCAAGCTACCGCGACGAGTCCTACAGCTGGATCTTCATCATCAAACAGGACAAGATGATCAAGATCAAGACGATGGGCCGCAAGGACACGGCCGACGCCGACATCCCGGCCAAGGAGCTCCTGAACTGGCTCAAATCCGAGATGCGCGAGCGCGAGTCCCGCTCGGGCATGAAGCTCCGCAGCACGGCCGGTGTCCCGCAGTCCGAGTCGGCCGGCACCCTGCCGGGCGGCGGCGAGAGCGAGCAGCAGCAGGAGGTGCACGTGCTGGTGGCGCACACGCGGAGCAAGAAGTTCAACCGGCAGTCGGTGGTGGAAAAGGCGCAGGTCAGCGCGTCGCGGCTCGTGCAGAGCTTCCTCGAGGGGCCCATCGCGGCCATCGAGACGTCCGACGCCGTCATGGACATGATCAGCCGGTCGACCACCATGTCGGACCCCGAGAGCTGGCGCCGCGTCGAGCAGAACGTCGGCATCAGCGAGAAGCGCTATGTCAGCGAGATCCACGACATGTTTCAGCAGTGGCGGTGGTTGTGGGAGGATAAGCGCGGGCCGCCGCACGCCTTTGTGTATAACTTTCGGACGGGCAAGTGCATGTATTACGACCTCGAGGCGTAGCCTGCTTCTGGTACGGCCGCAGTGTGTAAATCCAGGGTATTGATCTGGTTGGATGGGGCTGTCCGCTGTTTGTCTGCCGCGGCCGATGGGGTTTTTGAGTTTGCTATCATAGTTGGGCCGATACCCGGGGATGCAAATAAAGTTTGAATCTGTCCATGGTTGACAAGGGAGAGATTGATGGTGAGTTTTTTGGCTGCGACATTGTCTGAGTGGCTGATAATGATTGATTGCCCCCGGGTCTCCCCCCCCCGTCCCCTGAGTGGCCCGGTCGCGCATTCGCCACGACGATTCCTGAGGCCATTCCCCCGCCATCGCATGAAAGGGCGAGAGGCGAGCGTCTGCAGGTCGTCTGACCGCAACTCTGGTTTCATCCCTTGCGGCAAGGGAATGTAAGGTTTCCACCAAATAGCAAGGGGTGAGAGCTTCTTGGACGAAGAAAAAGAAAAGTTTGTCTCGCTAAAACCTTGGATGCCGGAGACAATGTCATGATTTCCATGCGCAAGTTGCTGGTTGCTGCAGGCAAATGTTGACTCGGCCAAGGCCGCGTCGAGGTCGCTTATCAGACGGCATCACCGCTCCCGGTCAGGCCGTGCCAAGGCCAAGGCGAGCCAGGGCCATGTGGCAGGGCACCCTTGCTAGGGGCTTGGCCTGGGGTCATTCACGGGCTCAGGACCCCACCTGGGAACGGCATGAATGAATGGGCTGGAGTCACCCTTGCCTGAGGCTGGGCTGCAGATGCGGAAATAGACGCCAAACCCTCCCTTCTTGTCCGACCTGACTACTGACTGGAATCACCTATTCACATTTTCCGTCTTTCCTAAGCGTGACCATACCCACACCACAATACCTCCTGTTTGATCCTTGATGAATAGGAACGACGCCGATCGCTAATTCACCCCGATTCGCCACCCCGCTTCTCCACCATCACCTGTCAAGAATCCGCGGCGGCCACTTTCTCATCTCCCCGGTCTTTCCACCAGTTCCGCCGAATTTCGAGCTCGAGGATCGCAAGACCGCAACACTCTCTTGCGGAACCGCTGTCCACCTTCCATTTCCCGGCTCATCTGTCGTTCAGGCCCCAGCCACCATGTCTCGTCCCGCCGCGCCATCGGGCGCAACGACGCGCCTGATGAGCGAGATGAAGGCGCTGCGGAAGGAGAAATGGATCAACTTTGAAGACGTGGGTTTCTTGTCCGCTGCGTAGCCCTGCCCGGCCTTTTAGCTGACACCTCTGCGCATGACAGGATGAGCAGAGCAGTATCCTCAAGTGGCGTTTCGCCCTGATGGTCATCAATTCCGACAGCGCCTTCAACGGCGGCTACTTCAAAGCCGAGATGGTCTTCACCGCCGAGTACCCGTACCAGCCGCCCAAGTTCCGATTCCTCATCCCGATCACGCACCCCAACATCTACCCAGACGGCCAGCTCTGCATCTCGATCCTGCACAAGCCCGGCGACGACATGATGTCTGGCGAGGAGGCGAGCGAGCGGTGGTCCCCGCTGCAAGGTGCCGAGAGCGTCTTCCGGTCGGTCCTCCTTCTGCTCGATGACCCCGAGATCAACTCGCCCGCCAACGTGGACGCCGGCGTCATGTACCGCGACCACCGCGAAGACTACAATAAGAAGGCGCGAGAGACGGTGGAGCGGTCCAAGAAGGAGATCCCCGAGGGATTCGAGATGCCACGAAGCTTCGAGGCTGCGCCCCCACCGAAGCCCGAGAACGACGACGACTTTTGGGCCGAGAGCGACGGCGAGTTCGACTTTGGGGGCAGCGACACCGGCGACGATGACGAAGATCAGGAAATGGATGACTTTGAGGACGAAGATGGAGAGGGAGACGGGGAGCAGGAGGCCAGCGACGACTCTGAAGATGAGGAGGTTGTTGCCCGCCGTTGAGGCGCGCCCGTCTACTAGCCGACACCGCGGCACACCAGGGCCCGTGTCGGCAGTTTCTTGCATTTCGCACTACTAGGCGCCTCTCCTTTCTTTGCAGCATGCATAGCGTTGGTGAGCACCACGGGCGGGCGTTATATGGTCTTGACGTCCAGGGAATCGGGAATATGTTTGTTTTTTGCATTTGCTCACGCTACCCCGAGAGAGAGAGACGGGCCGTTTCGGGGTGGTCAAGTTGGGTTGGGATGGGGGTGCACGAGAAGACGATATCACTGCTTGGAGTTGTGCTGGATCCGCGAGGAGGGGTTTGGTGATCTCCATTCCCAGGGTTGCTTTTTGACTACCTGGTACCGAAGTAATTTACTCATTCCATTCATCACAGTCCAGCGCCGCCAAATGGCGAACGACGCCGGTGGGGTGATTCTGTGCCGTAGATTTGGTTCTGGCAAAATGCTCCCGGCCCTAGTCTATGCAGGGGAGGGGATAGGCCAATTCATTCTTCATGTTTATCATGGACTAAGATGCCATTCCTCTCCAAGTTTGCTCCTTGCACACTAGACCGACCTAAATTGTGTTGGTGGCGGGGTCACTTTGGGCCGCGGGGTAGGAATGGGCGACAGGGTCCAACAAAGCGCTGTGGTCTGTGCGTTAGCACTCAGGCGCAGCGCCTTGCTTGCATCGCCAAGAGACAAGCATGGCAGCTTCCGGAGTTCAAGATGCGCCCCATCCAAACTCCAGGGAACGAAACGAACCGCAAGACTCCAAGCTCGACAAGCAACGAGCCCTTTCCGTTTGCCAGCTTTCTAAACGTTGCCGGAATCCGTCAAAGGAAACCGATTGGCATACACCTTAAACTCTTGCCGACATTCATTTGCTTTTCAGCATTCTTCAGCATTCCTCAGCCAATTTACCCCTCGGCACAGTCAGCCAAGACGACCTAGCCAAGAACCCTTTCGACTTCACTACCTTTCCAACTTACTATCGCCCTGGGCCCGCCCACCGGCAACTTCCCGTATCCTGTCTTAACCCTCTCTTGATGGAATCTTGATAACTTCGAACAACCCGACCTCGACATCTGCAGGCGGTGCATCCGGCACCGGAGGAGCAGGGGCGTCCAAGATGGCGTCCGCGACGTTCAACGCTGAAAACATCAGCGCGGTGGTGGATATCACCGGCTTCAGAGACCGCGGTATAATTACGAATGCACTGCAAGCGAACAGTGGCGATACCGCCACCGTCATCCTCGAGTACCTTGACGACCCGGATAAGGTTGGGCCCGCCCGTCGCTAGCTCATCTAGCGCAGCTCAAGCATGCTGACCGTACCGCAGTTCCGGCAAAGATATGGCTGGGATGAAAGCGCCTTTTCCTCGGGCCGCGATGGCGAGCAAACCCCGTCGGCAGGTAACACGGGTCCTTGTGGGTGTCCTTCTGCACGCAGAGACGCAAGACGCGGTGTGCTGACGAATCATGCCCAGCCTTCGTCATACACCCTCCCGACGACAATGCGATCATCTACGGCGCCGAACCAGACTACTATGCCTCCGGTGCTCCCTCGCGGCCACCATCAAGAGCAAACAACAGATCGCCGATGAGCCGTCTGGTTGATGTCACCGCCAGCGAGTTCACCACGGATGCGCCGAGCAATCGTCAGGAGGAAGAGGACCACCTGCAGCGAGCCATCAACGAATCCCTACACGCCTCGGGTGTGCAAAGCCCGCAGCCAATTCCGCTGCCGCCGCCGCCGGCCCAGCCCCTACCACAGCAGTCGGGCGTTAGCTCTACGGGGGACGGTTCGGTCCAGTTTGGCCCGGCCAATCGACCAGACTACAACCCGGACGAGTGGGCCATGGTGCGTTTGAAGAACCACGAAAGCGACCCGGCGCCGGCTCACCGGATCCGGAGACCGGGTGTGCCCGCCGTACTGCGATGCCGCGGAGATTTATCATGGAGTCAGCACCGCATTGGAGCTCTCTTAATGATCTACCAGCAAATCCCAGCCGCCCGCAATGCGCTACTCCAGACTGGCGACCATCCGGGCGCCGGCTACGGCAACAAGAGCGACTGGTGGAAAGGAGAGGCGATCACGGTGTCGGATCAGCTGAGCCAGCCCGGCGGATGGGATAACGGTTCAAATCCGCTTTGGACAGACGAGCTTCACCGCTTGATGGCCTTTCTCGAAGCGACGGAGCGGAGTTATGGGACCGCTGATGCCCTCAGCCGTACTAGACACACGACAACGATGGAGACTTCGGACCAGGAGAAGGACTTTTTTCAGAGCTTCCGCGACCTGCACTCGGAGGCTGACACCACTGAGGTCATGGGATCGCTCATCTCGTTAGTCGAGGTTGTGGGGCTTGGCGACCTGGCCGTCCAAGCAGAGGATAGCTTCGGCCTCTTGGACCTCCAGGTCAGCAAGGACATGCGCCCCGTGCCCGAGACCCTGTACGACGTCTTGGATTTGGTCTTCATGGCCGATCCCAGACAGGCGAGGGAAGACTCAAGCAGTGCCCGAATGGCTTGGATTGTCAAACCCTCCGACATTATCACATGCCGCTTCCAGGGGGACGATGGCCTGCCCAAACCAATCGAAATCCCCAAGACATTATACATTGATCGATACATGAAGACCAACGGCTCGGCGATCCAGGCCCTGCAACGTGATATGATCACGCTGTACAAGGCATTCGATGTCAGTACGCAAAACGAGAAATCGCTCGTAGGTTGGGTCGATCCTAGGACGGACAAGCTGTATGACCGCAGGGCCATCACCAAGTCCGCCGCGCGTCGCTGTCAGGATAAAATCAAGAAGATCCGGAACCGCGCCTACTGGAGAGAGCACGAGCAGAACCCCGCTAGTGGGGAAGGGGAGTACTATCTGCCAGAGCATGGAGGCGAGCCAAGTCTTCAACCCGACGAAGCCAAGGTTGTCGCGCACTATGAGGCCAAGATCCGGGAGCTCGAAGAGAGACTGGTCGAGATTGGGCGTGTGATGGACGGTATGTGGAATCAACCCCAACAAACTACGCTGTTGCTGACGGTTGGCGTGTGAAGATACCATCTTGCCAACTCGAAAAAATCTGCATGACCTCTCCCGGAAAATGGCGGCCCTCCTGACGGTTCCCTCAGATGATGAGAAATGGAACCCGACTCACACGTACACCCTTCGCGGGGTGGCCAATCAGCCGAACACGGTGTTCCAACGGATGCGCGCGCCACCTGCCGAGCAAGGAGTGGCACCAGCTGATGGGACGCGCGCACCGGGAGAAGATGGGTGGTGGAAGATATCGTACTCAGCCGAGGGAGACGCGGTCAACCATGCGGTAAGTCTTGCATTTGTATGTTGGCCCTACTGTGGCCGGTATTGACTGTTGTTTCTAGCCAGTAACGTTTGAAACTGTCATGGCCGAGGCTTGCGGAGTTGGCAGCCTACCCATGCTGGTATATGCGACGGACAAGGCTTTGGAGCAGGAAAGGTTGCCCTTGTCAGACGCACTCGCGTCCTTCGTCAAGCTCGATAATCGACTCTTTAAGCAGGAGCTCTCGCAGTCGGACCGTCACGGCCACTCTCCGGATAGGAAGCGGAACGCGGTGCTCGGGCCTGACTCGCAGTCGAAGCGACGCCAGAGGTCGAATAGCATGGATTCGATGGCCTCCAACCAGGCGTCGGCAGGAGATCTCGACGACGATATGCGCGACGCGCCGTTCGACAACGACTCGCTATTTGGACCTGTCGGGGATCTTGCTGCGGAGAGGACGAGTCATGATGACACGGCTGGCCTTGTGCATCTTCCCCCGCAGGCAGAGGAGCCAGACTTGCCGCCGCCGTATGAAGACGACGTTGTGATGGACGCAGACGGGGGTCTGGCACTCGGCCCTGAATCGGCGCGACTTGCCCAAGTGTCCCTGAGCAGCAGCCCCCCGAGGGGCGTCGAGATGCAGGAGCGGCAGTATCCGGCGTTTCTCACCCGGTCGAACAACAGCGTCGCTGCCAACGGTACGGCGGTTGAGCCGACTGTTGGCCATGACAAGGACACCGAGTTTGTGCCCCAAACTAACGGTATCTAGAAGGTTGCTGGGAAGAACGGTGCCTTTTGGTGTTTGATGGTCATGTCTGGTGATGATTACTAGGAGCGGTAATGCGAGGGGAGAACGAGCGTCACGCGATGGGTTCAGCGTTGGGTTGGGTTGCATGAGTGGTTTAAGGAAATGGAAACGGGGGACTATACTCTACGACACAGCGATCCGTTACTTTCAGGACTGGGGAGTAGCACTCGGATACACGTATGGATGATACCCTTTTGGCGGCTTTCTTCCAATGGCGTTATGGGGGTTGGTTGTGTTACCTGCAACAAGCAACTTGCGTAGCGAAAGAAGGTACCCCCTATCAGTTCCCGAGATCTGTCGAGATTGGACGAACACCCGCGTAAGCTTAGGCAGTTATGCAAAATAAGAAAGCAAAGGGGTTGAGCTGCTGGCTCGCACTGGCAAAAGGTGAAGACGTTTGCGACGTTCAAGAATCGAACTCGAATCCTACGCAAGCCACAAGGGGATGGGAAGCGTAGATGCTAACCATTACACCAACGTCGCGATCTGGTTATTGTTGTCAGGTGTGCTTACTTACTGCAATGTGTATGTATCCGTCGATGGCCATCCACCATCCACCTGTTTACCCCTGCTTACCCCACCTCGTGTGACGCGGTCACGGAAATCAGAAGAATCGCTGCGGGGCACAGTGGATTCGGTTCCGAGCTCGACTGAGGTACCCTTCTTTTGGCTGCCATCGTCGTACCCGAGTTTCTCGCGACAGAGCTCACAGCAACCCAACACCGCCGCGATTCGCATTCCGTTCTCGTTCCTGTTTCACGCCGGCAAGAACAGCCCCAGAACGAAGGCGGGAAGCGACGCCAGAAAAACACCCCTCGGAAAACCAACCGCATCCCAACCGCAGCACCGAACCAGGGAGAGAGAGCTCGCGCGAGAAACAATCCAACCACACACCGCACCAACCAAACCCCTTCTTCGCACCCACAATGTCGACCAAAATCGACCGCATCATCGCCCGCCTGCAGCGGCGCATCGCCGAGGGCCAGTTCGAGGAGCAGTACGAGGCGGCGCAGGAGACGCGGCTGGTGGCGGCGCGCTACACCAAGCAGGCCAACTGGCCGGCGGCCATCGACATCCTGGCGTCGGTGGCCCAGGCGCTGCTGCGGGCCGGCCAGGGCGGCAGCGGCGGCGACCTGGCGATCCTGCTGGTCGACGTGTACCGGCAGGCGGGGCTGGCGCCGGATGGGGCGAGCAGGGGCAAGCTGCTGGGGTGTCTGCGGCTGTTTCGGAGTGGGGAGCCGACGAGGAAGAAGTTTGTGAAGGAGATGATTGAGTGAGTTTTTGGTGTTTCTTGTTGGTGTTGGCTGTTTGCCGGGAGGGGATTGGACTTGGGCTGACGGGGTTTGATACAGGTGGTCACGGAAGTTTGGCGAGTACCCCGCCGGAGACCCGGAGCTGCACCATGTTGTCGGATCAATCTATGCTGAGGAGCACGAGGCCGAGGAGGCAGAGCGGCACTTGATATTGGGCACCAAGGACTCGCCCGAGGTGCTCAGCCACATGGAGTACGAATGGTACAAGGAGGACGACCCCCACACGGCGCCCCTCTACTGCGCGCGCGCCGTGCTGCCCTATCTACTCGTCGCCAACGTCCGCGCCGCCAATGCGTCCTACCGGGCCTTCGTCGCCGCTCTCGCCGCCGATAGCAAGGGCCTTGCCGCGAAGGACGTCGCCTCCCAGAACTCGGCCGTGCGCATCTTCCCGAGCCTGCCGCTGCTCAACTTCCTCGGCCTGCTGCTCCTCGCCGTGCAAAAGGGCACCCCCGACCTGTTCCGCCAGCTGCGGAGTAAATATAACCCCAATATCAATGAGCTGGGGGGATCATGGGACACGCCGCTGGAGATGATTGCCGAGATGTACTTTGGCATCCAGCGTCCAAGGCAGAGCAACCCCTTGTTCGATATGATGGGGAGCTTGTTCGGAGGCGGTGCTCCTGGTGGCGCGCCACGCCGGCCAGCGGCTCGTCGAGTGGAGGCGCCGGCCGCTGAGGGCTTGGATTGATCGCTAGACCGGAAGGAGCCGAATCGAGGGTATCCGGAACTCAACAGGGGGGGCAGATGGCGAATATCAGAAAGCGGCCGTGCACGCCTACTCTTGACGGGGGAGCTCTTCTTGCTCATACATCCAATTGTCCTCTGGCAGCGCGGCGACTTTTGCCTTCAGGCTTGCCCTGACCGCCTCGAGGAGCTCTGTATTCGTGGCAAAATGTGTGGTCTTAGTCAAGTGGGCAGATGACGAATCGGTGGCAGAGCGGCTGCCGGTGATAATGGAATCCTTGCCTTCGGGTTGCGCCAGCACATTATTCTGGTCAATCTGATGCTGCTTCACGGCCTCGGACAGCCGCTGCCTCTCCAACTCGTTCTCGTGCCGCGCGTCCAGCGCGCCGATCTCGTCTGCGTCGTCGACGGGCGGCGTCGGTGGGTCGTCCAGCTCGATCTCGCCATTCTTGTCGCGCACCACGATGTCGCCTGGCGGGGAGGCTGTTGGGCGCCGCTGCGGCTGGAATTGGCCGTGGTACTGGTGCTCCCGTGGCGCGTCGGCGTCGTGGCGCAGCGCGTCGCCGGGTGCGGATGTAATGGCGGTTGGCCGGCGGGTGAGCTGGCTTTGGAAGAGGTTGCGGCGCACGCTTTGTGATGTTGCCGAGGACATGCCGCTGCGCGCCTTGGAGATGCCCGATGTGAGGGTCCGGGAATGGGGGGGGTGTCTATCAGCCATCGGGAACGTGGTGTTTCAGGGCGGCTAAGATGTTTGGTAGGGCTGATCGTTGGGAGTTGCGGAATTGCGGAATTGCGGAATTGCGAGCGATCCTGTTGGGGAGGAAACAAGTGCGCCAGCTTCCATGTAAGTGAAGTTTGGCGGGGTATCCGGAGAAGCTTTGAAGCTTGGGTTTGTGCAAGGGTTAGGGGTTGCCAGCACGAGCTCACGTGTCAGGCTTGCCACGCTTTTCACTTGACGGGGTTAGAATGCCTTTGACAACATTAATCGTTGTAGAATCACACTGCTATCCAAAGCGTCTCTCGGGCTTCGTTTGATATTACCGGCCTAGGAGCCGTTGTTTGTTGCGATGCACTGTGAGGTACGTACCGCCGTTGGTCAATTAAGCCGTCGCGTCAGTAAAGTGGAGCTCGTCACGTAACCAGGGTAGAAGCGCGTCAACCAGCTTCAGAGCCCGTGAATTTCGTGCCGCCACTCAACACGGTCGTGCTGCCCCCTTCGATCCCATACCTACAACTTTCAACACAACGGCGCACTACCTGAGGCCGCAGTACGATGCCATAACCACAACTCACATATTGATGACTTGAACGACGGGCTCGCAGCGAATTGACACTTTCTTCCTCAAGTCCCCTGCGGACACTCCCCTGCCAAACACCCAAAATGCCTGCCACAACGCTGCCGCAGAAGCGCGTGTTTGGCGAGGCCTCGAACACCCGCCGCAACATTGCCGCATCTCCCGTCTCGGCCAAGAAGCGGCGTCTTGACCAGATTCCCTCGTCCTCCCCCGCAGCACGATTCACCAGTTCCCAAAACGACCCCAAGGGCAGGCTCGCCTCGAGCCAGCAAAAGAGCACCTTCGAGACCGAGGTGCTCGAGCGCTTGAGCCAGGACATTGCCGACCTCAAGCAAAACAATGCCGAGAAGGACCAGGCTTGGGATCGCCCCCCGCTTCCCCAAGATTACGACCCGGAAACAGACAACCTCTGCTTCCAGTCAATCGAGGCCGAGGAGGGCACGTTTCACGGCGGCCACGCCACTGTGAAGCTTTTTGGAGTCACCACCCACGGCAACTCGGTTCTCCTGCACGTCACCGACTTCAAACACTACCTCTATGTCGCCGCACCCGTGTCCTTCACTGCCGATGACTGCCCCAAATACCGGACATATCTCGAGGGACAGCTCGCGTCGAACCAGCAGGTCATCCACTCAGTCACCCTGACGATGCGAGAGAACATTTACGGCTTCCAGGGGAACATTCAGAACCCCTATCTCAAGATCACCGTCACAGACCCAAAGTTGATGAACAAGGTCCGCGCAGCAATCGAAAAGGGCGACGCCAATTGGAAGGGCATGTGGAAGAGCGCCGACGGCACCATCATGACCTATGACAATATCCAGTACCTGCTCCGCTTCATGGTTGACTGCTCTGTACGTTGGCACCCACTGAAGGCCGAGGGGCGGAAGCTGACATGGTCCCTAGATTGCTGGTATGGCTTGGGTTGAGGCACCGGCGGGCCGGTATAGACTCGTGCACGACAAGCAATCCAACTGCCAGATCGAGGCCGAGGTGAGCTACAGGGACCTGATCGCCCACAAGCCCGTCGGCGAGTGGTCCAAGATGGCGCCCCTTCGGATTCTCTCGTTCGATATCGAGTGCGCTGGCCGCAAGGGCATCTTTCCCGAGGCCAACCACGACTCCGTCATCCAAATCGCCAATGTTGTCACCAAGTACGGAGAGAAAAAGCCGTTCGTTCGGAACGTCTTTTGTCTCGATACGACGAGCCCCATTGTTGCCACGCAGGTCATGTCGTTCGACAAGGAGAAGGATATGCTCGCGTCGTGGCGGGACTTCCTGGAGAAGGTCGATCCCGATATCATCACCGGCTACAACATTGCCAACTTCGATTTCCCCTACCTCCTTGACCGGGCCAGGCACCTTGGCGTCGACGGCTTTGCGTACTGGTCCCGGACACGCGTCAAGTCCTTTGCGAAGGAGTCCAACTTCTCGAGCAAACAGATGGGCAACCGCGACACCAAGGCGACCAACATCACCGGACGACTCCAGCTCGATCTGTTGCAGCTGATCCAGCGTGACCACCAACTGCGAAGCTACACCCTCAACTCCGTCTCTTCCCACTTTCTAGGCGAGCAAAAGGAGGACGTACACCACTCGATGATTACAGAACTTTTCGAGGGCACGCCCGAGTCGCGGCGTAGATTGGCGCTGTACTGCCTCAAGGATGCCTACCTCCCCCAGCGGCTGATAGAGAAGCTCTCGTGTCTCGAGAACTACACCGAGATGGCGAGAGTCACTGGCGTCCCCTTCAACTTCCTTCTCGCCAGAGGCCAGCAGGTCAAGTTCCTGAGCCAGCTCTTCCGCAAGGCGCTGGACCAAAAGCTTGTCATTCCCAACATGCGATCCGAGTCTTCCGAAGAGCAGTACACAGGCGCCACCGTCATCGAGCCTGTCAGAGACTACTACGACGTCCCCATTGCGACCCTGGATTTTGCGTCCCTGTATCCCAGCATCATCCAAGCCCACAACCTCTGCTACACGACTCTAATCAAGAAGCGGGATATCGAAAAGTGGAACTTGAAAAAGGACGAGGACTATATCGTCACGCCGAACGGGGACATGTTTGTTTCCATCAGCAAGAGGAAAGGCTTGCTGTCGCAAATTCTCGAGGAACTGCTTACCGCCAGAAAACAAGCAAAGCGGGAGCTGGCCACAGAGACGGATCCCTTCAAGAAAGCCGTGCTGAACGGCCGCCAGCTGGCGTTGAAGATCAGCGCCAACTCTGTCTACGGCCTGACAGGTGCGACGAACGGCAAGCTCCCCTGCCTGGAAATCGCCAGTAGCACGACTAGTTTCGGCCGGCAGATGATTGAGACGACCAAGGAAGAGGTCGAGAAGCGGTACTGCATCGCTAATGGCTACTCCCACGACGCCCAGGTCATCTACGGCGACACCGACTCGGTCATGGTCAAATTCGGTACCCAGGACCTGACCGAAGCGATGAGACTCGGCGAAGAAGCATCCCGGTTCGTCTCCAACAAGTTCGTCAAGCCCATCAAGCTCGAGTTCGAAAAGGTTTACTTCCCCTACCTCCTCATCAACAAAAAGCGTTACGCGGGACTGCACTGGACGCGGCCGGAGAAATACGACAAGATGGACACCAAGGGTATCGAGACGGTGCGGCGTGACAACTGTCTCTTGGTGCAGACAGTCATCGAGAAGGTCCTCAGGATGATCCTCATCGACCGCGACACGCCAGGCGCTGAAGAGTAGGTCGGAGGAAACGGCCGGACGTGAACGGGGCCCGCGCTAACTCGATTCACAGATATGTCAAGGACACGATTTCGGAGCTCCTCCAGAACAAAATCGACATGTCCAAGCTCGTCATCACAAAGGCGCTCACCAAGGACGACTACACAGCGAAACAGGCCCACGTCGAGCTGGCGCAGAGGATGAAGAAGCGCGATGCCGGCTCGGCGCCGGCACTGGGCGACCGCGTGGCGTACGTCATGGTGAAGGGGCCGGCGGGCTCCAAGAACTTTGAGCGGTCCGAGGACCCCATCTACGTGCTCGAGCACAACGTGCCCATCGACACCAGGTACTACCTCGACAACCAGCTGGCGAAGCCGCTGGGGCGCATCTTCGAGCCCATCCTCGGCGAGACCAAGACCAAGTCGCTCCTCACGGGCGCCCACACGCGCTCCATCGCCGTCACGGCGCCCACGGTGGGCGGCCTGATGAAGTTTGCCAAGAAGACGCAGACCTGCATGGGCTGCAAGAAGCCGCTGACGGGCAAGGAGGAGAGCCAGGGCGCCGTGTGCGCGGATGATGCGCCGCGGGTTGGCGAGCTCTACAAGAAGACGCTCGACAAGGTGTCGGACCTCGAGGTCCGGTTCGGCCGCCTGTGGACCCAGTGCCAGCGCTGCCAGGGCAGCATGCACTGCGAGGTCATCTGCAGCAGCAAGGACTGTCCCATCTTCTATATGCGCATGAAGGCCAAGAAGGATCTGGAGGACGCGAACAAGGAGCTGGGGCGGTTTGATTATGACCAGGCTGCGCTGTGGTGAGGTTGAGTGGGGGTGGGGGGTCTGCGGATAGTTTCTGGGGGGTTTTGCTGCAAGGGCGTTGGGGGTTGACATTTATATCACAGTGGACGGTCGGGTGGTGGGAAGATACCGGTATCTCTGGTCGTGCGCAGTGCACACCTCTTCTCAAGTGTCTCTACCATGTGTCCCCTCGTCTGGATCTCGAACAACTCACCGCCGGTACAACATACACCCGGTCAATGGAAGTGGATGTCTTCGAGGCCAGCCAGTGTTACATAACTTCTTGCGGAAACGCTCATCCCGACAGGACTGCTGAGGCCTCCAACCATCCAAGTGGCGACTTGGAGTTGAGCAGGTTGCATTTACGCGTGGGACAGGCTCAGACAGGCCGAGCATCGAGCGGAGTTGACTGACCTACTGTATTCAGTCTCCAGCGACCAGTAATTGGGAGAATTCTTCTCCATGTCACGACCCAAGGCCATGAGCACAGTGAAAAAATTGGTAGCGTCTCTTTGAGTAGCGTGTCATCCTTAGTGCAGGGGCCATGCTAATCTTCTCTGTATCGTTTCAAATTGACCAAATGTCCCGAAGGACAAAGAAGAAAAAGAGAAGAGGAGGAAGAGGAAGGGGGGCGGGAAGTATTTTATACCTGCCGCGGGTGGTCAGTGCGCGTCTGCGAATTTGCAAATTGTCCGTGCACTCACTGCACTGACTCGGACTCTCAGCAGCAACTGGCAAGTGCACTACAGATTACACTTTCCCTGTTGGTTTTCGAGGGCAAGAATGACTGCGTCCAAGGAGGGACGGAACGGAAGGCACTGCCGGGAGAATGAGATACACAGGCAGGTAGGTCCAGCCGGTAAACTCCAAACGTGCCGATGGCAATGCAACAATCCAACTTTGGAATCGGTCGTCCGGTCCCCGCCAACAGTCTCAACAACCTGCTCAGTCAACACCTGCGCAGACTGTCAACGGTCGATGCCCGATAGCCTGGGGAGGCTGGAGAGGGGGTGTGGTGTTGCCCGGCTGGTCCGGGAGTGGATGGTAAGGATGGTGGTGTTGCATTCGCTTGGGCCGACCCCGGCCTGATACTCGACCGTTGACAAATGCGCCCCCGACGCGCAGAATCAGAATGCGCGGCCCGCCTGCATCTCCGTGGCAGAGCCTCGTGAATAGCCATGGGAAACCGTTGGCGGCACCGGCACTTGTGGCGGCAGCAGTGCCGTGCCGAGACAGACTATGATAGCTTCATCGGCAGATCAGAGGGAGGACTGCGGTGGAGAAGGAGCCCCTTTACGCGGCATATGCACCCCTCTCGCTACGCTACCCCTCAGTCGTGGGTTGCTCGAATGGGAGCCTTCCTGGCGGGGTGATGCTGTTGCAACATGAGACTTGGATCGGCTTCACAGTGGCCAAACGATGCGGGCAGCGAACTCGCCGAGGTGATGTGTGACTAGTACTTAGATACCATGCCTTCCCGCAGCTGCCTTCCTGGGCCGAGACTGCTTTCCGTTCCAAACTGACCTAGATTTTGATACTTTGCATTGTCGCTTCCGAACCAACCCCCGGCGTTTTTCAACATGGCAGCCGAGAACCACAAGCTCGATAACTTTGAGGTCCGCCATTCCCCAACCATGGGCGTTCCACCGAGACTGACCTCTGCAGACCTTCTACAATGTCATCGACAACGAGCTGACCACCACGCCCACGACGCGCCATGCCATCAACCCCAGCACCAACGAGCCCCTGCCCGAGGTGCCCGTCTCGTCCCAGGACGATGTCGAACGTGCCGTCGCCGCCGCCACGGCCGCCTTCCCGGCCTGGAGCAGTCTCTCGCAGGACGAACGAGCCGCGTACCTTGGCAGGTTTGCCGACGCCCTCGACGCGAACCAGGAGGGCTTCGCCAAGCTGCTCGGCGAAGAGGCCGGGAAGACGGTGCAGGGCGTCGGCCTGGAGCTGTTCTTCACCGGCACCCAGATCCGCGGCACCGCCAAGCACCGCCTGACCGAGGAGCTGGTTGAGGAGACGGACGAGGTATGGCACCCACCCGCTGGCGCAGCCCGCAGCCTTGTGCTTTGCAACCCGCCCACTCACCCCTCTGTCTGTCCAGCGCACTGTCACCATCCGCCACCAGCCCCTCGGCGTCGGCGTCGGCATCATCCCGTGGAACTTCCCCATCCTGCTCGGCATCATCAAGCTCTCCTCGGCGCTGCTGGCCGGCAACACCTTCATCTGGAAGCCGTCGCCCTTCACGCCCAACACGGCGCTCAAGGTGGGCGAGCTGGCCGCCAAGATCTTCCCCGGGGGCGTCGTCAACGTGCTGAGCGGCGACGAGTCGCTGGGCCCCCTACTCACGGCCCACCCGGGCGTCGCCAAGGTCAGCTTCACCGGATCCGTGGCCACGGGCAAGAAGGTCATGCAGGCATGCGCCGCCACCCTGAAGCGCGTCACCCTCGAGCTCGGCGGCAACGACGCCGCCATCATCTACCCAGACGTCGACCTCGCCACCGTAGTGCCCAAGGTAACCCCCGCCCCCCCCCCTTTTCTCTCATCTCTTCCCCGTACCCCCTCCTCCCCCCCCCCACCACCACCACTAACCACCCAACAGATCGGCACCTTCGCCTTCATCCACACCGGCCAAGTCTGCATGGCCGTCAAGCGCATCTACGTGCACGAGGACATCTACGACGCCTTCCTGGCCGCCCTCGCCAGCTTCGTGCAGACGACCCTCCAGCCGGGCCCCAACACCGACCCCGCGGCATTGCTCGGCCCCCTCCAGAACAGCATGCAATTCGCCAAGGTGCAAGACCTGTACGCCCAGATCGACAAGCAGGGCTGGCGCGCCGTGCCCCCTCCCGCGGCCACACCGGCGCCGCCGCCGCCGCCGCAGCCGCAGACGGGCTTCTTCCTCCCGCCGACGCTGATCGACAACCCGCCCGACGACGCGCGCGTCGTGGCCGAGGAGCAGTTCGGCCCCATCGTGCCGCTGCTCAAGTGGCGCGACGAGGACGACGTGGTGCGGCGCGCCAACGCGTCGCGGATGGGCCTCGGCGGGTCGGTGTGGAGCGCGGATGCGGCGCGGGCGGAGCGCACGGCGCGGCGGCTCGAGGCCGGCACCGTCTGGGTCAACACGCACTTTGAGCTGGGCCCGCAGGCGGCGTTTGGCGGGCACAAGGAGAGCGGGCTGGGGGTTGAGTCCGGGCTGGGCGGGCTCAAGGGGTGGTGCAATTCCCAGGCCGTGTGGGTGCGCAAGTGAGGGAGGCCGGCCTGTGAGGGGGTGTTGATCTGTGTGTGTGTGTGTGTGTGGCTTAGTCGATCAGTTGGATATTTCGTGAGGAATGCCCGGCTGGACACAGTAGTGCAAGTCCCGCTCATGCCCGTAGAAACGGGGTGATTGTGTGAGAGAATCGATCCGTATTCCAACAGTGGCTCGCGCGTATATATCCAAAAACCATGCCTCCTTCCCAGCCCCATCATATACTCCCACACTCAAAATACACTCCTCCCCCCCTTTCCCAATTCAGTACAGAAGCCAGTCAGTACAGAAGCTCCCCCCCCTGCACCATCCTCGCAAACCGATCATCCGGCTCCTCGAACCGATACGCAGCCCCGCGCGTCACGCGGTCCACCTCCTCCCGCACAAAGGGATACACATCCTTCCAGGCATTGCGGCCCATCCACCCGTCCAGATGGCCGTAGCCGGGCACGACCCTGCGGCGGTACTCGCCGTCCTCGAACATGGCGCACAGCGTCTCGTACGTGCGCTCGGTCGCCTCGGGCGACAGCACGGCGTTGTCGCGGCCGACCCACAGCAGGACGGGGATGCCGCGGAGGCGGGCGATGTTGTCGGGCGTGGTCAGGCGGTCGTGGCGCGGCGCGTTGGACATGGCGTGGCCGTCGCGGCCCATGCGCATGAGCAGCGCGAGCATGCGCATGTTGACGCCGCCGAAGAAGCGGTCGACCTGGCGGTGCGTGGCCTCGTTCAGGTTCGCGTGGTTCCAGCAGCGGCCGAAGACGAGCGACGTGCGGTGGCAGGCCGCGCCGCTGCACATCTCGCGCCGCGGCTGCGGGTACAGCCGCAGCAGCTGGTTGAGCGCGCGCTGCACCAGCGTGTCGTTGGGCGCCGTGCTGCAGCTGAACCAGCTCCCCGCGAAGAGCGCGTACAGCCGGTCCATGGGGATCGGCCCGGCCACGGCCTTGGCCATGTTGGTCGGCGACCAGATCGGGTTCATGAAGACCTGGCTGCAGGTGATGCCGAGGATCCACGACGCCGGGATCGTGCCGTCGAGCAGGCCGCTCGCGAAGGCGACGCTGCCCATGCAGTGCGCGATGGTGTAGACCTTGTCCGGGCCGCGGGTGCGCCGGATGTGCTCGAGGCAGGCGCGCAGGTCGAGCCGCGCGTCGAAGGTCGTCCACGTGCTGCCGGCCATCATGAGCTGGCCGATGCGGTGGACCGAGACGAAGACGCGGTAGCCGGCGCGCGTGAGGTAGTTGACGGCGTTGTAGGGGATGGTCGGCAGCGCGAAGATCTGGTGGTCGACCGACGCGCCGGGGATCATGAACAGGTTGCGGACGTTCTGGGCGTCGTTGCCGGGCACGTGGGTGGGCTCCCAGATGTGCATGCGCGAGCACACGCCGTCGGACGCCACCACCTCGACCGACTCGGTCGGCGGCGTGTGGTTGATGAAGCCGCTGAACGTCTGCGACGGATACTGCAGCGACGTGAGCGGCGACAGGAACAGCGACAGCGACTTGCGCGTGAAGTAGGTCAGGAAGCTGGCGGCACTGGCGGCCTTCTTGATGAAGCTGCTGCCGGTCGGCGTCATGGTGCCGATCTGCGAGAAGAAGTCGGCCGGCTGGATCTTCATGATGCCCTTGGCCACGACCGCACCCTGGCGCCAGGCGTCCTCGTCGTCGAGATCCGAGCACATGCCGGGCACATGCTCGCTGACGGTCACATACAGCGTGCTCGTCGCCCGCCAGAACTGGAACGGCGCGAGCGCGACCGACGAGTCCACCACCTTGTAGCCGTGGAAGTGAAGCTTCCGGCCGTTGACGCCCGTCATGTCAAAGTCGTACGTCAGGTTCCGCGTGCCGGGCGCCTTGTCGTTGAGAATGAACAGGTTGAACTCGCCCCGCTGCACCATGAAGGGCGACCCCGGAATCGCCGGGCAGACGAACCGGCCCGTCAACATGCCGCGGTGCTGCGAGTGGTTGAGCAGTCCGTTCAGGTCGAATGCCTGCACGCTCAAGAAGAAGCGCGCGCTCTCGCAGAGTGATTCCGCAACGCGGTACGCGAGCCGGTACGTGTCCTGGTTGTCCTCGATGAGATTCCTGTCGTGGTGGACGAAGCCGGACATGACCTCGGTAAAGCCAATGCCGCTCGCGCTCGTCTCGCGTGCTGCACGGATGACCTTGTTTGCGGCGCTGAGACTCTCCTGCTCGTCCATGTCGTACACCTGCTCGTGCTCCGGCTCCGGCCTCGGCCCATGTTGTGGCTCGCCAAGCAGGTTCAGTATATCGTTCTTCTCCTGGCTGATGGTGAGGCCCTGGGACGCGGCATACGCCTCGACAGAACGTTCGGCGAGCGCAGTAATCGTGGCAAAGGGGTTGGCACCGAGCGACGTGGGAATCACCGCACCGTCCGTCACGACGAGCCCGTCATGCGTCTCACCTCCCCTGCCGGTGAAGACTTGGCCCACGTGGTTGGTCACACCCGTCCGGCCCGTGTTGTCTCGGGCCATGCAAGCTCCGCTGGATTCCGACACTCGAGGTTAGCAGGGCTGGGGCGACATCGCCGCACAGAAGAGACGTACCCGATAGGGTGGACTGTGATGCCCTGGCCCAGCAGTTCGTAAAAGGGGTTCTGGACCAGGGTGCCGCCAACCGCCTCGGTCGCCTGCTCAAGTAGCTTGTTGAGCTTCTTGACATGGTGGCTCCGGGCGACGCCCAGAAACTCGAGCACCGGCTTATCGTCCTGAAGGGTCAACGTGGCCTGGTTACCTGCGGCGGCTGTCAGTCTCTCGCGGTTCCACGATCGCGATGCAGGGGTGTGTCCTACTGTCGTGGGACATGATCAGGTAAACCTGTGTCCGCTCCACAGCGCCGTTCTTAAAGTACGGCCCGAGAAATCGGCTGCCGTACCGTGCCAGGGCCGCCTGGGTTTTCTCCACGACCGTGTCGTTCCCGGTGCCCTTCTTCCCCGGCATCAAGTCCAGCATGGCCTGGAAGAGATGGGACAGCGCGTGCGGGATGGCGCCCTCCTCGATGACGAACCCGTCCAGCGGGTTGTCGTGGCCGGCCCTGCAGTCGATCACACTGGTGATGGTCGGCCCGATCGGGTGGTACGGCGATGGCACCTCTCGCCCGATCGCGTTCACATTCTCATCCGTGTTGTAGCCGAACGCCAGCATGTCTCCGTTTCCGCTCATGTTCTGGCCGACCATGTCGCTCATCTCGAGTCCCATCGCCCTGCTCCGGAGCAGGATCTCGGTCGAGGCAATCGCGCCCGCGCCGAGGAACACGGCCTTCTTTGCATGCACCCACATAAGGTCGCCATGCAGGTTGGCCTTGAACAGACCCCTGTTCCTGCCGTGCCAGGCGAAGTAGACGCGGTAGCCCTCGCCGTCCATGACCTTCTCGACATAGCGCACCTCGCACTCGCAGAACAACTCGGCGCCCCAGTTCCAGGCATCGGCGATGTACGTGACCAGCGTGGTGGTCTTGGACCCGTCATTGACGCCAGTGCTGTCTTGGCCGGTCAGGGCGGACGGCGACATCTCGACACCGCAGCTGTTGGGGCCGTTGCGGAAGCGGGTCGTCTGGCGCACCCTCCGGAACTTGCTGCCCAGGCCGAGGATCTCGGCCTGCTTCTGGAGCAGCTTCGCCTTGGGCAGCTCCGGCCACTCGGCCGGATACTCGGCCGGCTCCAGAACATCTGCCGCCTTTTCATAGTCTTGCCGCGCAGAACCGTATCAGCATATCGGCGCGACAAACCCGTTCCGTTCACGACTTACACTCATCCAAGCCATCCACGTTGTTCCGAATCTCCGGAGGCCAGGCCTTCATCGCCAGCGTCTCCTTATCCGCCTCCATGAACACATTGGCGTTGATGAGACTCGTTCCGCCAAGACCTAGTCAACAGACGTCAGCACCACCATACCGCGACCCCTGAACTAAACACTCCCCCAAAACAAAACAAAACAAAACAAAACAACCCAACCACAAACCTACCATTCCCAACAACCGCACTCTGGCCCCTGCCCAGCACCAAATGGAACATGCCCGTCGGATCCCCGCCCTCCACCAGCCTCCCCCGCAGCGGCCCCGGCGCCAGCGCGCCCGAGTAGTGCAGCTCCCGGAGCGACGCGACCGCGCCGGCGGGGTACTCGCCGGGCCACCGCTCGTGGCCGCGCTCGAGCAGACACACGGACTGGCCGGTCCTTGCCATGCGGGACGCGGCCACGCCGCCGCCGTAGCCGGAGCCGACGACGACCACGTCGTAGGCGCTGCGCAGCAGCTCGACGGGCTTGGACAGCCGCGGGAACGCCTGCGCCTGGCGTCCGTCGGTGTAGTTGCGGGCCTTGGCGCGGGCGCGGCTCGGCGCGGGCCCCAAGGGGGGCGGGAGCGGGAGGCTCTCGTGCATGCTGGGGGCCGTGGTCGGGTGTGAGTCCTTGTGGTTGCGTCCGCTATCTTCGGGTTGCGATTCGCTGACGGAGGTGGCTGGGGAGCTGGAGGGGGAGCTGGAGTCGGGGGAGTCGGGCTGGCTGAGGCGGAAGGGTACGCCCGTGTCGTTGGCGTGGGGAGAAGCATCCATGGCGCCGTCAATGATGCCCATGGCGTTCTTGCCGTCGTTGAGAGCTGGAGTAAGGGGAGGCGATAGGGGGCCCTTGACATGCAACGACCCGGTCGGATTCTGGGCCGAGGACTTGTTGTCCATTGTGCTGGTGGCTGAGAGCACGCGAGGCTCCGATGTGGATGTGGTATGGTATTGGCCGCTACTATCCGGCGCTCAAGGGAGGTCTCGCAGCGAGAGACACACAACGGGGGAGTCCGGATCTCACAGGAAACGGGAACAAAAGTGACTATCTCCCTGCGGCCGACTCGTGTTGAGGAATGCAGTTATGCATGCCGCTGTGGGTTCAGGGTGGGGATGGCATGTTGATAACCCCGTCGACCATCCCGCCCAGGGGGTCGAACCGCATGTCAACGACGACGGGCCCATCGCAGAGTGGCTTGCCTGGAGCAAGCAATCCCGAAAGGGACGGATCTGTCGGCCATTCTGCAGCTCGCCCGGTGGAGGACGACAGGAATGGTTTAGCCCGTATGTATTACCCTGATCACGGCGCAGTCATCAGCCCCATCGTCCTTGCGGCTGGCTGGGCAAAAATAGTGGTTGCTAGATGCCAGAGCCGCTATTGGCCAAAATACCGGGCCAAGGACATCCCGCTGATGGTGGAGTGTCCGTCAGCGCGGGAAGGAAGGCGGTGGCTCGCGCGTGGGCACTGGGCAGAGGCTCAGAGCCGAGAGACCCCTGTTCGCAGTCTTGCTGCCCTGTGGCGTCTGCAAACACACGACGGCGAGATGCTGCGGCGGTGTTGGCTTTCGAGAAGCCGTGACTGAGGCCGACTCCTCGAGTCCGGCGTCAACAACGGCCCACGTCGACGCTCATATGCGAATCCGCGAACGACAACGTCTCGCATGATTTTGAGAGCATGGCCTGTATCCGTACTTTGTACCTGGGACGAGCAACAGTGATATTGAAGTCATTTTTGGCCCGACAAAAATCCCTTTTCGATCTCTCGCTGTGCGTTCTTGGATTGGACCAGAAACGAGGACAGGGGTCCGGCTGGAGATGCTGTCGCCAAGCCCGCCAGTCCCGATCTCAGCTGCGCAAGGCGTGCAGAGACTCAACCCCGAGAAATGAGATCGGGCCCCTACACCACCACCACGACAACGGGCGGCTCGAGTTCATGTGATCCTCGTGAACGTTGCCTGGCGTCAAGGCACCGCCGCCATGGACTCGGCTGGTCTAGTTCCGGCACCTCAGCCCAGACGTCGAGCTGAAGATACATCTCCCTCTTGCCGACCGAGATCGCGAAGAGAAAGAAGTCGCAATCCCCGTACCAATGCCCCGCTGATAACACTGTACGATGTAGGATTTGCCGTCTCATCGCGGGTGATAGTGATCGACTGCAGGTTTACCAGCTCGAGAACGCCTGCAGCCCGATGCCGCGGGATCGCACCAGATTCCTCCCTCCCATTTCTCGAACACGATACGACGGTGTTGCTGGTGGTCGAGTTTCGCCCGAATAACCCATCTTGGCACTGCGGTTTGACGCCCGAAACCACCGCCACACGGTGTTCTGAAGCTCATCTATGTTGACTGTCCCGTCGAAATGTTCTACCCCCGGATAAACTTCAGAATACGGATATTGTAGCATCCAGTTACCCTCGTGCGGAGTGGAGTTGGGAATGTATCCGTAATGACAAGGGTCTGGGGTTGGTCAATGCCGCCGATTGCACTGCAGATGTCGGGGTTGCCGTTAACAGAGATGCAATTGCGATTGACTCCATGTAGAAACATGTATCTTCTCTTTTTCTGCCTCCTGCCAATGGATGATGAAGTCTCGCAGCCGGTTCGTTTCGTGGATGTGCGACCGGAGTCGTCTGCAACTGGGTCCCGGGAGTAAGGAAACTAAAATGGGCTCCTCGGTACAACCTCAAAATTCCTGGGAGACTGGCTGACGGTATGACAGCCGGTCTTCAGGTCACACCTTCGCTAATTTTATGTCAGGGCCCGTTTTGGGTAGGTACCTAGGTTGCTGTCGTTGTTGGCTCGCTCTGGCACACAAGGAAGCAGCAGCTGAATGGGGGAGACTTGGGTTGCACAAGGGCAGGAAGGAGCAGCATCGCAAGTGCGGCGGAAGGTACTACATACACACTACCTGTCTGGGATCTAAGCCCATTTTGGAGCTCGGAGCCTGATGCCGTTGGTTCGCGCGCCCGGATCACGCAACTCGACGTGCTAGTGGCATTTTGTTGGGTTTTTGTGATGTTTTCTTCATGTAAATGTAAACCATAATTAGCTGCCTTCTATGTACCGGACCAACTTCCCAAAAAAAAAACGGAACGCTTGCGTCAAGACACCCCAATGACACCGCCGCCCAACCCAGGGGATATTCGTAACCTCATCAGACCCAACGCCAATGTGATGTGGGAACCCCAAGAACGCCAACCAAAAAAAAACACAAAACAGGATAATACGGAATCACCGACCGGGAGCCCCATCAGGGCGCCTCCCAGTCACACATCGCTTCGCAAGCTGCTGCGCGCAAATTCGTTCACCACCAGTCGCCGTGGTCGAACATGGCCTGGGCGACCTTGACGAAGCCGGCGATGTTGCTGCCGGCGACCAGGCTGGGGAGCTCGCCCTCGGCGGCCTCGACGTACTCCTTGGCCGTGTCGAGGCCGAGGGTGAAGGCAGTCTTCATGATGGCCTTGAGCTTGTCGTCGACGGTCTCCGAGGCCCACGCGAGGCGCTGGCTGTTCTGGGACATTTCCAGGCCCGAGACGGCGACGCCGCCGCAGTTGGCGGCCTTGCCGGGGGCATACCAGATGGCATCGGCGCCCTTCTCCCGGCGCTCGTTCTCAAACACCTCGATGGCCTCGAGGGTGCAGCCCATGTTGGAGCCCTCGGCGATGAACTTGGTGCCGCCGGCCACGAGCGCCAGGGCCTCCTCCTTGCTGACCTCGTTCTGGGTCGCGGACGGCAGGGCGATGTCGACGTTGCCGACGTGCTCCCACGGCCGCACCCCGTCGATGTACTTGAGGTTCTCCTGCGCGGGGAAGTCGGCCAGCGCCTGGCGGTTGACCTTGAGCTCCATGATGGCCTCGATATCCTCGACCGTGACGCCCTTGTCGCCGACCGCGATGAGCGCGCCCCGGGAGTCGGAGAGCGAGACGACGGTGGCGCCGAGCTCGATGCACTTGAGCGCGGCGTACTGGGCGACGTTGCCGGATCCGGAAATGGCGACGCGCTTGCCCTCGAAGCTGCCCGCGTTGGCGTACGCAATCATGTGCTCGACATAGTAGACGAGGCCGTAGCCCGTGGCCTCGGGCCGGATGAGACTGCCGCCCCAGGTGAGGCCCTTGCCGGTCAGGACGCCCTCGAACTTGTTGCGGTCGCGGCGGTAGGCACCGAACAGGTAGCCGATCTCGCGGCTCCCAACGCCAATGTCGCCAGCGGGCACGTCGGTGTCGGCACCAATGTGCCTGGAAAGCTCGCGCATGAAGGAGAAGCAGAATCGCCGGATCTCCGAGTCGGTCTTGCCCTTGGGGTCGAAGTCGGATCCACCCTTGCCACCGCCCATCATCACTGTTGGCCCCCGCTGTTAGCAAAGCTGGCTTGGCAATGGCCCGTTTCCCTCCCTTCCCCGCCACTTACGTCCTGTGAGCGCATTCTTGAAGATCTGCTCAAAACCGAGGAACTTGAGGATCGACAGGTTGACCGTGGGGTGCAACCGCAGGCCGCCCTTGTAGGGCCCGAGGGCCGAGTTGAATTGCACACGGTAGCCGTGGTTGACTTGGAGTTTGCCGGTATCGTCCTCCCAGACGACCCGGAACTGGATCACACGCTCGGGGATGGAGACGACCTTGAGCGCGGTGCGGTACTTGGGGAACTTCTTGAAGAGCGAGCTGTTCTCAAGAGTGAGGGCGAGCTCTGTCGAGGGGGGGCTTTGTCAGTCGAGATCCCCGCATGCCCAGTACGTGGCAACAGTCAACTCACCCTGGTACGCCTGCTCAAACTCGGGCTCAACTGCGATGTTCGACATCGTGGCTAGTGGTGGCTCGATGGGATGAATATCAGAATGGGGGGTATCACGGGCGACTCGTACTTCGCTGGCAGGAATGCAGGTGGGAAGAGAGAGCAGTGCAGAAAGAAGAGGCGAAGGCGGGCAAGAAGACAGAATATATACCGCGGAAGCCCAGCCTGCGGTGGGGGGCCAGAA